>OZ012736.1:491474817-492074817 GCA_963859935.3 Lathyrus sativus
AAAGAACCTTGACATCTCTCGCATGCTTATGGATTGGGATTCTATTCCCACCCAATATCCACCGAACACTTCACTACACCGAAACCACTTACTGAATGACTTGTAACCGAAAATTCATGCCAACTACCTACAAGACCACCCGGTATAGTCCATTTCACGATTTACACTTAGTCTGCACTAATATTGGTTTTCTCCTTGTTGCTTTTCCACAATCTCACTTCTTAGAACATAATCCTTACTACTCAGCAAAGAGCGCGGTACTTCACATCCGTCTCAAGACTAGGAAATCAATCACGTACAATTGTGACCATAATGCCACTACCACATGTCTCATAATACTGAGGTGTAACTTCTTCCACTCAACTTCACATTTCAAAAGTCTTCATGAGTGAAAAACCATTGTTGACACATTCTTACCTATATATCTAGAATAATACCACAGAAGTGTTCTATTTGGTACTGACACCATCATAAGTGCCTATTGGCATAATTCACATATTTGACCATTTCTAAAACATAAAACACAACCTATGGTACAATACATGGAAATTAGTCGAAACAAATAATATCTATGATCAAGATACAATATCCTTGATTGTACAAGAAAATAAGACATACTGGAATAAACTCAAATTAAGCTTTTCTTGAAAAATCCAAGCATAGATCCACTTGTAAATCATGCCTGCAAACAATACCTGAAAAACAACAACAATAATGGGGTGAGATAATAATCTCATTGAGTTACCTTATCTTATTCGTTCACTCGGCTCTACAAGGTTCTAACCAAATTCTATCTCAAGTCAAAAGGGAAAGGGAATAATACTTGAGTTCACATAATTTGTAATGTATGGAAACATGCCTCTTGAGTCCATCAACTCAAACAACCACTAGTTCGAAAATCCTACCAAGGCATCCTTTTTTCCCGTCCTCTCCTATGTCTAAGAGATCGGCACGAGTCATGGATACTTGTAATGTACCTTGACATACAAAATGGATTCGTATCCACAGAAAACATAGTCCACATGAATCATCACTTCTCATTGGCGTCCCCCATCACAAGTATCTTTATCCGTAGGCTCCATTTATACTACACACGGTAATCAAACCTATCAAGATAATAATGTGTATATCTCGGAGGAGCTCTCTATATAAGCCTCCACTATTGGAATGACACATCTCAAGGGAATTTGGTTCTACTACGTGATAAAGCATAACATAACGTATAATGGATTGGGATTCTAAGGGACACATAATCTACCTTATGAATCGTCACTTCTCATTGGCATAAAAACAACCAATCTATTACCATAATTCTTACCAATTTTTCTATGAGTTATTCAAACCCTAGTTCTACAATAATAAGTTTTACCTATGACCCACATTTTCTCTTAGCATCCAGACACTCACATAAACATAACACAACATGATTAAGCATGCATTTCATCAAACATCATGAGCACAACATTTAACTCAACTTCAACACAAAACCTAACCCACCAATGTTTTTATTTTCTTCCCCCAATGTTATACTCACTAATGAAATTACCTCATTGATGAAGAAAAAGATGAATTGATGAATTGATGATGAACCCAAGAGTTCTTCCTTCTTCTTCCCCTTTCTCTTCTCTTACCAATTTTCTTCTTTTCCTTTTTATCTCTTTCTTCACATTATATATATATATATATATATGTGTGTGTGTGTGTGTGTGTGTGTGTGTGTGTGTGTGTGTGTGTGTGTGTGTGTGTGTGTGTGTGTGTGTGTGTGTGTGTGTGTGTGTGTGTGTGTGTGTGTGTGTGTGTGTG
The DNA here is from genome assembly GCA_963859935.3 of Lathyrus sativus. Lineage (NCBI taxonomy): Eukaryota > Viridiplantae > Streptophyta > Magnoliopsida > Fabales > Fabaceae > Lathyrus > Lathyrus sativus. The sequence goes on from OZ012736.1 coordinate 491,476,621, forward strand.
TGTGTGTGTGTGTGTGTGTGTGTGTGTGTGTGTGTGTGTGTGTGTGTGTGTGTGTGTGTGTGTGTGTGTGTGTGTGTGTGTGTGTGTGTGTGTGTGTGTGTGTGTGTGTGTGTGTGTGTGTGTGTGTGTGTGTGTGTGTGTGTGTGTGTGTGTGTGTGTGTGTGTGTGTGTGTGTGTGTGTGTGTGTGTGTGTGTGTGTGTGTGTGTGTGTGTGTGTGTGTGTGTGTGTGTGTGTGTGTGTGTGTGTGTGTGTGTGTGTGTGTGTGTGTGTGTGTGTGTGTGTGTGTGTGTGTGTGTGTGTGTGTGTGTGTGTGTGTGTGTGTGTGTGTGTGTGTGTGTGTGTGTGTGTGTGTGTGTGTGTGTGTGTGTGTGTGTGTGTGTGTGTGTGTGTGTGTGTGTGTGTGTGTGTGTGTGTGTGTGTGTGTGTGTGTGTGTGTGTGTGTGTGTGTGTGTGTGTGTGTGTGTGTGTGTGTGTGTGTGTGTGTGTGTGTGTGTGTGTGTGTGTGTGTGTGTGTGTGTGTGTGTGTGTGTGTGTGTGTGTGTGTGTGTGTGTGTGTGTGTGTGTGTGTGTGTGTGTGTGTGTGTACAAAATATCTCCATTTGAAATTATTAATATTGGTCTGTCTCTTTTATCAATAATCGATTTCTTCAAAGTCTACTAGTTACTCTATTGGTTTCAACTGATGACACTTAGAGCAGTTACGAGCTTCAATAAATCCAACCGATACCCAATTGAGCATTTAAGGAAAATATGAGGTATTACATCTTGCTTTTTCTTCAAGATAAAACACTCATAAATCTCGTGCCCGAGTTTCTTGCAATAGCGACAACTTTTGTTGTATTTGCGTCCCTTAGATTTGAATATGGATCTTTTGTAAATGGTACTTATTTTTTCTTGAATTTTTCCTCTAACATTTAAGCTCTCACCCTTGTCCACATAATGAACTTCAAGATCAAACTTTTCTTTGGACAATGAATTAGATTTAACATCTTCATAGGATAAGGTATCATTATTTTCATACAGTGTGATTTCATTAAAGTGTTTGTAGGTGAAAGGTAAAGAGACAACCAACAAAACAACTTTATCCTCATCACCAATTTTAATGTAAATAATTTTCAAATCTAAAATTATAAAATTAAATTATCAAGATGAGATTGAATAGGAGTACCTTCAACCATCTGAATTGTATATAAGCGTTCATTGAGGCGAAGCTTGTTTGCAAGGTTTTTGGTTATGTATAGAGTTTCTAATTTCAACCATAATCTCGTAGGAACCTCTTTATGCAAGCAATGTTGGATTGATGTAAACGTCTTTTCATCCAACTCATCTCACTGTTCATTGGTGATGGAAGGTGGTTTCTTCGTCTTTTCCTCTAAAGTGTTCTTTAATCCGTTCTAAGTAAAAACGACTCTCACTTGGACTCGCCAAATAAAAAAGTTAATTTTGCCATAAAACTTCTCAATCTCAAATTTAATCGATATTTTAAAATTTTCAACTTAGTGTTCTGATACCACTTGTTAGAATACTAATGCAATGTAGAAGTACAAGATCGAGATAGTTGAGAATTTAAGAGAAACAATTTTAAAAAAATATATATGATTTATGTGAAAAATCCTTTAAAGTAGGAGGTAAAAAACCACGGACGTTTACCAGCAAAATTCTACTATATAAAAAAAGAGTACAACAAATCATCTTAAAGTAATGAGAACTATTTTTTTTTTCTTTCACTCAAAATAGAACAAAAATTCTTCACCAAAATAAATCACTGAACAATAGGTGTTAGTCTGTTAAGTTGATGGTTAATTGTGGTGTTAGTGGTCATTCATGCTATTGCCTTATTTATAGGCACCAATAAATGCTTAGTCATGAAGTGATGAAAGCTTCAAGTAACACATCAACATGTGGGAAGCTAGAGGTGTAATATTGGAGATAGTCAATGATGGTAGGTGTCACATGCATGACAAACTTAGAAGAAGCTAGAATGAGAACCACACATAATCTAACAGTTACATTCTAGTACACAAAATTGATCTAAACACAACCAAAAAGATAAAAGAGCATGTCTTTCATTAAAAGAAACCATGGTAAGGAGAAAACTGAATAGCTTTTCTTATAGAAAGATGGGAAAATGTAAATTAGAACATCAAAAATTATACCATGTGTGTGTTGTTTAGACTCTAATGATTAAAACGTGTATTTTGATCTTCAACCATGTTAAAATAAGCAAGTATATCATTTCATGGTTAATCCTAGTTTGCTACAAATTGGCTATGAAAGGGTTTCTTTTGCATATTTGTTAAACATGTTTCTATACAAAGACAGAGAGAACAATCATTTATAAACATGTTCCAGGATCCATAATGCATATGAAAAAAAATTCCTTAAATATGAATGTTCAGTTCAACGAAGAAACTTTTTTTTAATAATTTTTTAAAAATAATTATAAATGTTTTTTTTTTTAGACATATTGATGCTACCGATCTTCAGAAGCAAATGCAAAACTCAATCACCTTGGAAATTCCATGCAAAATTAAAAAAAAAAAAACTTTTTTGAGATATTTGGGGGGAGAGGGGACATAAACATATTTACCCCTTATTTTATTATCACCGGCATTTTGGTTTGAAATAAATACTCCCTTTGTTTTAAAATGGTTATGGTTTTATAAGAAATTTTTTGTTTTAAAGTAAATGCCATTTTCACTTTTCAATATAATAATAATTGTTATTTTTCCAATTGTGTTATATAATTATTACTCTGTACACTATTTCCAACACATTGATAAGACTAATTTAGTAAAAGTGCAATATTTTATGTCAATATCATTACATTTCTTAATCTATGTGCAAAAACCTTAAACGACAATCATTTTGAAACGGAGTGAGTATAAGTTTTAGCAATGATGTCAAATTAAGCAAAGAAGTGAAATCTAGGTTAGAAAGGGGTGAATAAAGAAGATGGAGTCATGACCAATGTCATACAAGGTCCAAAATAGCAAGGAAGCTGAAAAAGGGTCATATAATATATTAACTCTAAAGGTCTAGTCAATTAAGTGCTTTTTTAAATGCAAAATCCGCGTCCTATAATCGATTAGACCTAATGGCTTAATTGATTAAACCTTAATATGAGTGCTCCATCATTAACGAATTATCAAGATTGATGGTATTAATTATTATAATTGATTAAGAGGTCATATAATTGATTAAATGCGGCCTATAAAAGGTAATTTGTTCTTGATCGACCATCTTCATCTTATCTCTTCCTCTCTTCTTCTTCTTCTTCTTCTTCTTCTTCTTCTTCTTCTTCTTCTTCTTCTTCTTCTTCTTCTTCTATTTTCTTTATTTTTTAGTATTCTTTGAGATCTTGTGAACAACTATCTTATTGTGTCAAAATCATCATTAATATCGCTCCAAAAAGAACTAGAACTACCTAAAGTTCCTCCACTCCAACATATTTTTCTGAAGACTTCTCATCTCTGGAGAAATAAAATATATTCAACAGGGATTATGTTACTAAATAAATCATGTCATTATACTACTTGGATGTGAGTGTGTTTGGAGACTACATGTTCTTCAAGATGTTTGATGACGCAAATCTCAGAAGCCTCGTCAGCAATACATTAGGAGAGATATATATGAATCTCATAAGCATGTCCTTTGCCAATCTTAAATATGTAGATGGAATTATTACATATGAAGTTCGAAAGTATTATATATCTCTGCATTTGGAAGAATTTTCTGAGATTTGCAATATTCCCTGAACTGAATCCCTTTACAATGAATGAAGAACAGGTGAATATTTTTTTGATGCTGCTTCTAAATCCTTCTTATTATATCCAAATGGTAGTGCTCCTACTCCCTTCACTATGGGAAATGTGCAACCAAGATTTTCGTCTCATTCACTAGAACCACATTTTCATCCTAAGAAAATATAACCTTGGGCAATTGTCAAAAGTTGATATTATTGTAACTTAGTTACTGGCTAATAAAGTGGAGATTAATTGGGACAGTGTAGTGATTCATGACATGATGGATAGCATGAGAAAATGGATTATGTGGTTTACATATGATAACTAGATAACAAAAATTTTGGGGAACATTAGATTCAATGTTGAGGATGAGGAATTCTTGGAAAATTCTACAAGGATTGAAAACGCTTCACTAGGGAAAAGGAAAATTGAGATCAACAATGAAGTGTGACCCAAAATCCTCCCAAATCCAGAAAAGTCGTTCAAAGTCAACAAGCTCAATAGAAAGCATCTCATTAAGCATGGAATACAACTATGGAGGATTTCGATTATGAAATACCTCATATTCTTCCATATGAAGCTCTCCTCCATAATCTCATCAATGAGAAAAGAAGAGCCAACAAGAAGATTAACTATTTGTCATGTCCACTCTCTCAGATATTGCTGCCATTGGAGTTTCTTAGTGATGATGAACAGGTCACTCAGTAGTCTTCACTTGTTTGCATGCAATTTTGCTTTTTGCATATAGTACCTTTTTCCATTTTGTACTGGTCAAAAAGTAAATGCATGTGTGTTCCTCCCGCAAGAGCAGAGGGCTTCGAAGCCTAGTAGGTTTATAATAAATGCAAGGTGGTAAGGGTTTGTCTGTGATGGAAAGGAGCTCGGTATGGTGGTGCTTCACGATGATTTAAGGGTCCTGCTCACGTGAGGTGAAAGGCCCTGGTATACACGATGTGCTTAAGTATAAGCTTCTGTGTGATCATATGGTGTTGTGATTTGGCTAAGCGCTATGTTTAGGGTGTAATAAATTGTACTTTCTCATATAATGGAGATGTATTTATAGGGACCTTTTAGACTTAAGGATCTCTTAGGAAAGGTCACCGCCCACTTAATAAATGGTGGACCGTTGAATCCCTATTTCTAAGGAGGTTATGGTTCAGTTAATGAACCTAACGCCTCTCTGCCCCAGGAACGTCTTTTCCCATGTTTCCCACGATTGGGCAATATGAAATTCTAGCACTCTAACATATGTTAATACTGATGTCCTCACATAAAAACATAATGTCAAGACAGATGTTACAACATCTTCTGTCTGACAGAACAATTATATCAGACTGTAAAATATGCAGAATTAAATTACAGAATGATAAATAATGCAGTCAATTGTTAACCGAGTTCGGTGCAACATCACCTACATCTAGGGGCATCCAAGCCAGGAAGGAAATTCATTATGATATCATTAGTTCAAAGATAAACTCCCCCGTTTATAACTTCTCACCTAATCACTGGCTTGTGCAACTTCTGCCTAGAAACCCTCTAGATATGAGATCCCCCTCTCACTTCTTAATTAGTCACAAACTAGTGACAATTCAACAATAACCCAAAATAGAATAACACTCTTCCAAGAACAATACTTAGTTTTGCTTAAAAGCTTCAACCAAGAATAATACCCTCTTAATTAAAAGCTTTAGAGTGAACAATAAACAATATACAATCAGTCTACTTCAATGTATCAAAAGATACATGGGTGACATGCAAAGTCACACAAACAAGACTCTCAAAACATAAGACTCTAAAACCTCCCCTTATTCTTACAAAAGTGAAAGTCGTGACATAAATTAGGTTTAGGTCTTCTCTTTAAATAGCCTTCAGACCTGTGGGCTTGAGCTCTTGAAGCACAATTCATCAGAAATCAGCTTGAAATCATAAGCATAATCTCCTTTACAAATATAGGAACAAAATACAAAGTTTTCTAAAAAGGTTCAAAGATTCTTTTTACGAAAACCAACATAATATGTCAAAACAGAAGTTCCCACAATATCCCTCCTTGGATAGCGCAAACGTGTGAATTAAAACACACTCAAAACTCACACTAAAAATACCAAAATAGTCATGCCCTAACTTTCTAGTATAACATATCACAACATCATGTTGAATATGATGTATGACTGTCATAACAAAACATCTGGCTTAACATCTTGCTAGCAGCATGTTTTACCAAAATGTTGCCAATCCAAAAACCATAGAACTTACACAATAGAAAAATCTTAGGGGAAAGGTGGTACCTCCCCTTGGGTGATATGCTATTGTCTCATCTCCTTGGGCGTCCTCTAGGCATCACCCTAGAAGAATCCTCTTACGAATATAACATAACATAGTCCCTCAAGCAAGAAGCCTTTTGATCTAGGACAAAGTGTTTTATATCAAGACTCGGGGGAGTATTTTGAGGACCTGGACCTTTTAGGGATACATTTAGGTGAAGCCTTTGTTAGTTTGAGAGATATAAATCCTTCACATGAGAGTTTTAAATAGTCAATGGAGTCTAAGTCCCTCAGAAAAATCATATGTTGACCAGTTGATGAGACTATAAGTCCCTTAGGTGAGGCATTTTAACCTATTGGACGGGACTTCCATCAATCCCTCAAGCAAGAATTATGATCAAGTCTCTCATGCTGGATATGTGTCGTGCCTCTCAGGTGCGATTCTTGAGTCTATATCTGTTGCACCTATCATGCATAATAGTGGAGTTTGGTCCCGCCTTAGGAGACACTAAGTCCCTCAGGTGAGAGTTTAGATAACCTATAGACTCTAAGTCCCTCGCCAAAAATTATAAGTAGTCTGATTCATAAGACTATAAGTCCCTCAGGAAAAGTGTTTTAACATATTAGGTAGGACTTCCATAGATCCCTTAGGCAAGACTAATGATTAAGTCTCTTAGGAAAGATATTTGTCACACCTTTCATACGTGATAATGGAGTCTGGTCCCACCTGAGGAGACACCAAGTCCCTCAGGCGAGAGTTTAGATAGCCTAGGGACTCTAAGTCACTCAGGCGGAATTGTATGTAGCCCGACTAATGAGACTATAAGTCCCTCAGGTGAGGCGTTTGATAGCTTACTTGTGTTACCCAAGGGTGAAAAAGAGTTTCGTCATGTAGTCTAGCATAAAGGCATTGCCCCATAGGGCTACAAGGACCTTCGCTATGAAGTACAACATAAAGACATTGCTCCATAAGGCCTCAAGGCCCATTGCTATGAAGTTTATCATAAAGGAATTGTCTCATATGGTTGGTAAGGACCTCTGTTAAGAAGTCCAACATAAAGGCATTTCTCCATAGGGCGCAAGCACCTTCATTATGAAGTCAAACATAAAGGCATTGCCCTATAGAGCACAAAGGACTCCCGTTATAAAGTACATCATAAAGGCATTGCCTCATAGAGCAACAAGGACCTTATTTATGAAATCCAACATAAAGGAATTTCCCTATAGGGCGACAAGGACCTTCATTATGAAGTCTAGCATAAAGTCATTTGGAAAAACATCTTTATATGGAAAAAATCACTCCATAATTGAGTGTAAGTACATTATAAAGAGAATTATTGTTGAATTGAAAACAAATTTAACTGTAATAATATCTAATATGGAGAGCATTCTAGGTTATGGGTAGGAGAGATCCTTCTAGCTCTTGCAGCTTGTAAGCCCCGTGAGGGAGCTTCTGAAATATGCGGTTTTAATTAGGTTGTAGTTTTCCATGTTGGGTTAGTTGAACCATTTCCTTCAAGACCAAGTCGTCTTCTTGCATATCTATGGCTTGACTCTAGAATTATATCTTCTAGTGGCCCTGTGTTTGACGATAAATTCTAGGACGTAGGATTAATTCATTGATTAGGTTTATCGTACACCTTAAACTTGTCTCATTTGCTTCCTCATTGAACTAGGATCTTCGCCACATGGGCGTGTCAAATTCCACATGCAGCATGACATCTTCTCTGTAGACCATGGAAATCGGGGTTTCCTTGGTAGTGAAATTTGGAGTTGTGTGGTATGACCATAACATATCATGAAGTAGTTTCACCCATAAGCCCTTGAGTAACATAAAGCTTCTTCTCGAGTCCCTTCAAAATTACTTTGTTTGTTTACCCAACTTTACTGTCCGCATGATGGTGTATAACAAACACAAATTTTGTTTGTACCCCTAAGTCTTTGCAAAACTCAGTAACCATAGTATTGGAGAACTGAGTCCCATTATCATAGACAATGGCTTTAGGGAGTCTGTATCTGCACATAATCTTCTCCTAGTAGATACGACGAATAATTTTCCGTAATGAATCTGGCATCGAATAATTTTCCCACCTCTTCAACAATGATGACCCTTTTTTCCTCACCTATTTTATGCTTCCTTTGTGTCGCTGGTCTGACAGAAGGGTGGACCGTGAGGCAATGACTCACCACTTTGGTGTCTATCCCTGACATGTCAAAGGGAGCTCAAGCAAACAGATCAACATTCTTAATTAGTTGGTCAACTAGTTCACATTTCTCCTTTGTAGCCAATAGAGAACCTATCTTCGTCTTCTGGTTGGCTCAAGGGCCTATCTGGACCTTCTTCAAGTCTTTTATAGGTGTGAACCTTTTTGCATATGCGCTTTGTATGGGGTCATAACACTTGAAGTCAGTGTTTGGAATTTTTAGAAGAGGGACATCAAAAAGGGAAAGCTCTTCTCTGGTTGTCTCCATACTACTTTGACAGAACTCTATAGTTTCTTGATGGTCCCCTCGCATCGTACTAACTCCCCCATCAGGGAGTAGATATTTTAAGGTTAGGTACAAGCTGAATACGAATTCTCTTAGGGCGTTGATAGTCGGTCGCCCCGGAATGATGTTGTATGGTGATATGGCGTCCATAATGAGGTAGTTGACGTTAGTTGCCTTTGTGTTCGCTGCCTCGCCACATGTGGTCTCCAGGGTTATGTGGCCCATTATTTGTACATATTCACCTAATAACCCCGTCAAAGAACCGTTTAACATTTTTATGTCGTTATGGTTTAGTTGTAGTTTCTAGAAGGCATCCGAAAACAGGACGTCCCCAGAGCTACCAAGATCTATCAAAACGCGCCTGATATCCTAGTTTCCTGTTGTATAGGGATGACCAAGGGATCTTCATCTTGGCGGGTGATGTCGATGGCTTCCTCCTTATAAAAGATGATGTTATCCCCTGTTTTTCTTGGGAGCTTATGGTGAAGCCAGCTGATATTACATTTGCTGCAAAGATCTGCCTTGTGTCTTTCGGGAGGACCTAGAGTTACCTCCACCTGTGAAACCTTCAGCGATGGTGTTTATGTCGTAGGTTGAGGTTTTATCGACCATTCTCATGGAGAACATGGAGGAAGTTAGCGTAGTAGTGTGACCCAGGTTAGTTTTACCAAGGTTCATGGTGGACGCCACTGTACTGATCAAAAAGTACAGGTGTGTGTTCCTCCAGCAAAAAATTTGTATCACACACTTTTAAAAATCAATAATAATATATAGTATTAAGTTCAATGAAATGATTAGTTGAGGAGTACTAAAGAAAAATTAAGTCAGCCCCATCCACAACATTTTTTTTTAATAGTTTTTCAAACAAATTATGTTAAGGATTTGCATTATTGCCAATATAAATTATCATTTGGTACGTTTTGTTCAACTAGTAAAAAAATACAATTTAATAATATAAGTAGTCTTTGAGTTCGATACTCAATAATTCTTGTCCTAATTACTTGCAATGAATCAGTAGACTTGCTGAAACCGCTATCATTAACTGCTTCGATGAATGATCACTTGTTTTCTTCACTTCTATTATTTTAGAAGAAGGAATGTTAAAATATATACATTTTGAATAGATTTGAATGAAATAATTAAGAAATTTAAAATTTTAAGTAATTTAAATTATTTATTTGAATTTTTTTATGAAGAATTAAAATAATTTATTGTAAAAAAAATTGAATCATTTTCATAAATTTTAAATTTTTTGACCCAAATTTTAAATAAAAAAAATATTGACCAATTTGCAATTTTAAAAAATTTGAAGGTTGATATAGGGACTTATTTATAATTTGTAGGTGTGAATTTGAAATTTTCATAAAATATGAAGATATCTTGTAAAATTAGAAAAATTAATAGACAATTTAGCATTCACATTATATAGAATGAATAAACAATTTTAAATTCTATAAATTCAACTTAAATATAATATTTTATAAATTTACATCATTTTAACAATACTCCATATTTTTTTATCCAAATAATAAATTTTAGTTAAATCATTTTAATTTTTTTATATAAAAAATTTCATTAAAATGCTTCATTCAAATACACTAGTATAACTGAAAATAGGAAATAATATATCTTAACGTTTTTAGAAGAAAAACAAAATTTAAATATTATTTTCTTTTTGTGTGTGTATATATATATATATATATATATATATATATATATATATATATATATATATATATATATATATATATATATATGAAAAAGAAAATAATATTTATAATTAGAAATTATTGAATTATGATTATATTGACAAAAATAAGTTGAGTGAAAAGATTAAATTTTAAAAACTTAAAATTATGCATTAAATAATAGTATTACTAATTTAGATAAGAAATTATTTTAATTGAATATAAATTATTAATCTAAAATATAATTTGGAATAATTGTATTTATTTATTATTATAAATAAGTAGTTGACAATAATTAAAAAAATAACATCCTTATCCATTGCCTACCCCACCAGTTTGATTACTTAAGAACTAATTATTGGTATTGAGATGAGAAATCATTCTTTTTGAACTTTGTTTTCTTTGTTTCCACATAAGTTGTTATTTTAACACAAAGAAATGATAAAGCCAGATTTAACATACTAAAACATCACGTGAAAGTTAGTCTGTCTGGCCTTAAAAATATTGCCAAAATATCTTTGCAGCTCTCTTATTTTTCTCTTTCCTTTTCGTACAAAGTTGGCATGTAATGTCAATTACTATAGTGGATAGGACAACCTAGTATTTAGGTTTCAATTATAATTTTGTGTAGCTATACCTAGGTTCTATTGTCTTTGTCTACCATATATAGAGGATGTGCTCGTATACCCAAATATGATAGAACTTAACTATTTGAAGTAAATTTTGCATTGGAAATGATCTACTTTTTCATTTTGTTGTCAAAGTATTTTGTGAAATGGACCAAACATCTAACATCATGAGAGAACAATGGAAACCTTTGCTTAGGAAATGCAAGATATTTTCTTCATAATAGAAGAAATTAAGGGAAATCATTCTGAGTTGTTTTGCAGCTTTTGTGAGAATGGAAATGCCATAAATTTACAAACATTATTGTTGATATATATATTGCACAAGCTAGGAAGGTTTATTATATAGAGGACCAACACTGAAACTAGTAACTATAAGTACCAAACTGTGAAAATTAATTGCAAATCAATTCAATGCTTTATTGGGTTTGAATTACTTTTCTGTTCATGCTGGATTACCATTCAATTGCCATGACTTCTAGTTTCATGGAATTTATTTTAAAATATTAGTTAAATGTACAAGTTAAGTCCTCTTTTTTAATGACCTTTAAAAAGTTGGTTTTTTTTTAAATAAACAAATATGGTTATAGAGGAAATCGCAAGTACCTTGTTTATACATATAATTTTTAAAGAGTTTAAATAGAATGACTCTTTTAATTTTATAAATCGGTTTTTTAAAGATGTATTATTGTCAAATTCTATTTATTAGAAGTATGATATTATAGTATATCGATCGGGTTATTGATGCATTACTACAAATAAGTTATATTATCTTAGGTGGTAAAGGAATTTCATCTCGGCATCGTATGTCAGGTAAAGAAACGTGTCATGATGAGTATGTAACATTTCTCCTTTATTGTTTGTTAATCGAGGGTGTTGTGAATGGATATCGTCAATAACAAACAAAAGTTATGAGATAAAGATCGCGTTTCTTGAACAAACACAAGAAACTCAATTATGTTTTACAAAATGGAGAGAAGAAGGAAGAAGATGAATAGAGAATTGATTAAAACTGTTTTATTATTCACTTTCTCAATAAAAGTTTAAAGATTACAAGTGTATACCAATAATTAATCTCTCTCACCCTAATTAGGATTTTCACCACTTTACAAAGATGAGAGACTAGCATGTTATTTATAAGAAAACTAACACACTAACTTAATGGGCTTTTACAAACAGGCTCATTACACAAGCTAACTTAGGAAATAAGCTAACTTAAACAATTGGACTTACAAGCAAGACTCAATTCGACATACTAATTTAAATTACAAGTTAATATATTTTGGTAGTATGCTCGAACAGACTTCGACTACAGCATACACAACTCCTGTCGAACCATGAAGCTACCCTTGTCAACACTAAAGTTCGATCCAAATACCTCAAATCTCCACCTTGGAACAAACTCTACACAAACAAGGGAATAAACTAGCCTTCAGCATGCAGCTTTATCAACTACATACAGTGGAAAAACTTGCTACCCGACAATATCTTTTTCTTCTCCGATAGGGTAGCGTCCATCTTCTCTGATCATTTAAACGCTTCTAACAAACCCTGTTGAACAAGAAGGACTTGTATCTTCAAGCCCCACAAATCAAAATCATTCACACCGGTGAATTTCTCAATCTTATATTTTGTTAACAATATCTTCTCCTCCACGCTCACCGCACCAGTGTATTATGAAACGATGTCGTCAATAACATAACAAAGTTATGAGATAATGATAGAGTTTCTTGAACAAATACAAGAAATTGTATTAGATTTTACAAAAGGGAGAGAAGAAGGAAGAAGAAGAATAAAAAAATGGTTAAAACTGCTTTACTATTCACTTTCTCAATAAGGGTTCAAAGAATACAAGTGAATACCAGCCATTAACCTTTATCGCCCTAATTAGGGTTTGCACCACACTTACAAAGATGAGAGACTAGCATACTATTTATAAGAAAACTAACATACTAACCTAATGAGCTTTTACACACAGGCGTATTACACAAGCTAACTTAGAGAACAAGTTAACTTAAACAATTGTGATTACAAGCAAGACCTAATTTGACATACTAACTTAAATTATAAGTTAATATATTTTTGAACGCATGCTCGAATAGACTTTGACTACAACACGCGCAACTCATATAGAAATATCAAGTTACCCTTATCGACACTAGAGTTCGATCCAAAATACCACATATGGAAATCTGAGAATGGTCATGGGTTTAATCTTAGAAAAAAAATATATTTTTCTTTTCAAGCGTGTCCTACATATCCCCATGATTATATTTCCTAACCGAGGAAATATATTGAAACTTTTTACCTCAGTTTTCATTTACAACTGAGGATAAATTTGTTGTTTATTAATTTTAAAAAAATTACAAAGTTTTTATTTTAATCATTAGTTTTTTGAAACCAAACATAATAGATATTTTAAAACATAACATAACCTGATCATAACCTAAACAGGAGAGAATGGATATTTTGAAACATAACACAACCTGAGTATAACCTAAATAGAATAAAACTAAAAAACATATATAAATGATTAACCAACTAAGGCAACATCAAACAACATCGATCTATTTTACATATATTTTCTCCACGGGCCCTTTTTATTCTTTCCAAAGACAATATTAATATGTTATTGTCATTCATAAACTTTCTCCCTGTTTAAGGGCTTTAGAGCGATATCAAAATTCTTCTCACCATTAAAAGCCTTTTGTAATCTATAATATGGATGATTGGATCTTAGAAATTTTGTATGCACAAGCTAAACAATATTTCTTCCATTCTTTAATTGGTGGAAGCAGGTATCAGCTTCACATATAGGATAAGCTTTTACTGTGCCTTAACATTATACCCAAACAAGTTATTGTATGCAGGAAAATCATTGATTGTGCAAAATAGCATGACATGCATCTAAATTTTTTTACTGAATATGCATCATCAACATCAACGCTTTCCTCCATTAAAACTTTTAAATCTTCAATCAATGGCCTTAAATAAACATATATATCATTCCCTGGTTGTTTTGGACCCAAAATCATCATAGATAACATCATATATTTGCGCTTCATGCACAACCATGGAGATAGGTTGTAAATTATGAGAAGGACATGCCATGAAGTATGGTTAATATTTGTTGTGAAAGTGTTGCCCAAAAAAACAGAGTATGTCTGGTTTTGTAATCAACAAGAAAACCACAAGGTGAGAAAAATGAGAAAAGAAAATAAAGACAAATCAAAGTGGTATAAAACCATGGGTTTTTTATTCAATTACAAATTAGAGAACATTATTTACAATTGAATCTCAACCACGTCACTTTCTCCTTCAATCAGGATTGTTAAGAAGTAAGGACTAGTATGTTATTTATAGGAAAACTAAAACCCTAACTTTCAACTAACATACTAAACAATTAGGCTAACATATTGTCCCAATTCTACATGCTAACAACCTAGCATATTTTTCACAGTTACACTAGCTCTTCGACTTCGACAGAGTTTGCTGTAACACTAGCTTGTAACCAATAAGCTACAAATATCCACCTTGGAACAAACTCCGAACCACAAAACCAACTAGTTGTCATCATGCGGTCCTATCAACTGTATACAATGAAAAAAACATACAACTTAGCAATGTCTTGGTGATCATATCAACACATTGTCAGTGGTGATTCTTTGATCTTGAAGTTTAAGCTCCTTAGAAAAACGTTTAAGCTACGATGCTTTTTCACAGCTTTAGTGAGAGAAATATAGTCCGCTTTAGTGGTTAATAAGGCAACAACCTTCTGATGTGTTGCTTTCCAATTGATTGTTGTACCAAACATAGTGAATACATATACAGAAATAGATTTTCTAGAATCCATACAACCTGCATAGTTAGAGTCGACAAATATTTCAATTTCTAATTTGCTATCATCATCACAGGCTTCACCATGAATAAGGAATTTTCTCAGAGATCCATTTCTGTACCTTAGGATCCACTTCAATGTTTTCCAGTGTGCCTTCTCAAGATTGGCCATATACCTGCTTACAAGGCTCACTTCATACGCTGTGTATGGCATCGTACATACCATACATACATCAAAGAACATATTGTACTAGAATATGGAATGTTATTTGTATAAGATCCTTTAATATCAGTATTAGGACTTTGATTCGTACTCAAACCAAACTAAGGATTGTTCGATGTTACAACAGGCTTTGAATTTGACATACCAAATTTTCGAGAATCTTTTTTAGGTATGTCTTTTGAGATAAGCATAATCTCAACTGCTTTATATCTCTCTAGATGTCAATCCTAAGAATTGTGGAGGCAGCTCACAAATCCTTCATGTCGAACTCCTTATCGAGATCAACCTTCATCTTCACTACATCCTCAACAGAGTTTCTTGCTTTGAGGATGTCACCCACATAAAACAACAAAATAATAAGTGAATTTCCAAGTCAAAAACTGAATAAGACATAATGGTCAAACTGACTCCTAGTGAAACCTATGTGTGCCATGAACTTGTCAAGTCTCTTATTCCATTGACGAGGAGATTGTTTCAGGTCGTATAATAACCTATTTAGTTTGCACACATGATATTCCTTTATTTTTTGCATAGCCTTCAGATTGCCTCATCATGATTGTTACATCTAGATCACCATACAAGAAGGCGGTTTTCACATTCATCTTCAGACCATACTTCTTCAGATGTTTTCATCCCCAAGGAAATTGAGAGACACCTATTTATCAGGTATGTTGTAGTTACTGCAGCCTCAGCCCAAAACACCTTCTTCAATCATGCACTAACAAACATGCATATAACCCTTTCCATGATAGTTCAATTGAACCTTTCAGTCATACCATTTTGCTGAGGAGTACCTGCTACAATCTTGTGCTTTGCAATACCATACATAACACAATAATTGTCAAAAGATTCATTGCAAAACTAAAGGTCATTATCAAACAAGCCTCTTTCACTGACATGGCCAAGTCTCATGTGCCATAAATCAATCTTCGACATATATATATTACATGCCACATCTACTGAACCACTTACAACCTCAGCCTCTAAAATATACATGTCTTGCCTCTTTATGCCACTAAAGACATCCTTAGACCCCTTCATTACCCATAGGATACCTTGCTCTCCTTTGAAAACATATCATTTCTTGTTTAATTCACCAAGACAAATCAAATTCCTCTTAAGATCAGGTGCATACCTGACACTAGTCAATAGCTTTATTGACTCATCATGGAGCTTGAATCTCACAAATCCAATTCCTGCAATTTTGCAGGCTTTTTTGTTTCTCAACAACACTAATCCACCATCTCAATCACATAATTCCTCAAACACATATTTTTTTGGAGTCATGTGCCAAGCACAACTTGAATCCATGATCCATTCCTTGCTAGAATTATTGCTGGAAACTACCAGGACATCAGATGATTCATAATCATCTTGCACAATGGTTGCATTATCATTATCTTTACCACAATGATTATTTGGTCAATCAGCGCACACCTTTTTTATGTGACCCTCTTTATTACAATGATAACACTTAATTTTAGGTGCATCACCACCATAAGACTCCAGATGACCTTTACCCTTCTTCTTCTCAAACCTACCATCTTTCTTTGTAAATTTTCTTTTTATGGACAATCTTTCACCAATATAAGATGATTTATACTTCTTTATTTCATTCAGGTCCTTCGAGTATAAGGTTGATTGAACTTATTTAAGGTCAAAGACTATCTTCCATATAATAGAGTTTCTTTGAAGTGAGCATGAGATCTTGATGAAGCACACAACAACATCAACACTTGATCTTCATCATCGATCTTGACATCAATGTTCTACAAATCAAGAATCAGCTTATTGAACATATCAAATTGTTTAGTCAAGACTTGGTCTTCACTCATCTTGAATGAATACAAAGCTTGCTTCAGGTGGAGACGGTTAACCAAAGATTTGGTCATGTACAAACCTTCAACTTTGTTCTACACGTCGGCATCCATTTTCTCCTTCAATACTTGCCGAAGAACCTTATCACCAGGGCTTAATATGATGGCATTGTGGGATTTCTTGATCTTCATCGTCTTCTCCTTCTCTGTTAGCGCATCATCCATCTTCTTCGATCCTTTCAGCGCTTCTAACAAACCATGTTAAACCATTGGAGCTTACATCTTCAAGCGACACAGACCAAAATCATTCACTCTGATGAATTTCTCAATCTCATACTCTGTTGACGACATCTTCTCCTCCACGCTCACTGCACCAATTTTTTCTGAAAGCGATGCCCAGAAAAATAGAGTATGATCAGTTTCTTTATTAACAAGAAAACTACAAGGTGAGAAAAATGAGAAAAGAAAAAGAAACACAATTAAATGTGGAACAAAATCATGGATTCTTGATTCAATTACACATTATGGAACAATGTTTACAATTGAATCTCAACCACATCATTTTCTCCTTCAATCAAGATTGTTGAGAAGTGAAGACTAGTGTTCTATTTATAAGAAAAATAAAACTCAACTTTCAACAAACATACTAAGCAATTGGGCTAACATATTGGACCAATTCGACATGCTAACAACCTAGCATATTTTTTACAACTACACTGACTCTTCAACTTTGACAAAGTTTGCTACAACACTAGTTTATAACCCATAAGCTACAATACTCAAATTACCAAACAGGTTCATTCCATTAGTGGCAAGTCCAAGCCTAAGGTTTCTTGGCTCGTGGCCAAAATCCAAAAATAACGAATCAATTTTCTTCCATCGCAAAGAATCGGCTACATGGTGAATTTTTCCATCATGTTTTCTTTCATTTGTATGTAATCAAATATTCTTTGTGTATTTAATATTAGTAATTAGTCTCTTGAACATTGGAATATTTTGGTAGGTATCACATCACCATGGCAGGAGGACCCTTTTTGCTCACATCATCAACAACATCATTGTCCTTCAGCTTGTAGCACAACTCTCCATGCCTCAGGCACTCACTCTGATTTTCAAAATCTTTCATGTATAATATACAATCATTACAATGTGCATGTATTTTGATATAGTCTAAACCTATTGGACACAATATCTTCTTGGTTTCATAATTACGGTTCGGAAATGTGTTACCATATGGAAGCACGCCTTTCACACAATTCAAGCAATTTAGTGAAACTTTTATCCATCCATCAACATTTTTCCTTTAGATTAAACAATCTTAACACAGCTAACACTCGTGTAAAATTTTAACATCCCGATAATAATGACTCTTCCTAGTTACTATGTAAGGTATCATACACATGGGATCTCCTAAAAGAATCTTCTTCAATATCGCAGATCATATCTTCTAGTTGATCATCCATATCTTCATCAACTTCAACTCTATGTGATGCGGTTGTTTTTTTTTTTTTTTGTCATTTTGACATGCCACACCCATGTCATATATTTTTTTATAAATTCCATCACAATGTAGATGTTGGAATACTTCTTCCTTTTCACATTTTTTCGTATTCCAGTATTATTTACAAGGACAATAAAATATTCCTTTATCATCGGGAAGATTTCTTTTGGCTTCAAAAAATTTATACACATCATTCCCATACCCAACACTTAATATATTGGCTTTCATCCAACTACGATCCATTATTACGTACTTTCTAAAAATCAAATCAAAATCCTATCCAAATCCTAAACAAATTAAAACAACAACAACATCAACAATGAACATTTAACCTCAACAAAACAACAATAACATAAAGCCTTCAATCTCAACAAAAAACGTACAACAACAACATTAAACCTTCAGTCTCAAAAACAATATTAACATTAAAACCCTTAAATATCTCAACAACAACAACAACAGTGATAGAGAAAATATTTAGTATCGTAAACACGATGAGAGAGTCAAATAAATGAGTTGGTATGAGTTTTGATTTTTCTTCCTCCTTTATTTACTTAGTTCGTCTTCGAAGATGGAGTTTGATTTAATTTAGTGGAGAAGAATAAGAAGGTGCTTTGTGCTCTGGGACTCAAAATATATTTGAGAAGAGCAAAAGTGAACAAGAGCTAACATAATGATTTTAAAAATAATGGTGCACTTAGTTTACCTCTCAGTTGAAATTTAGAACCAAGAAAATATCTAATTAAAATATTAATAAATAAATATACCAAAAAATAAGGACGACATTTTAAAAGAAATAAAAGTATAAAATATTAGTTGTCAGGAATCGAATCGTGTATCTTAAGGATTTTTCCCTTCGATTTAAAGTCTAACAGAAGGAATAGATAGTTTTTATTAGAGACAAAAAATAGTGAAGGGTGAAAACATCAAAAACAACTTCTTACCATTGACCATTTTATTTTTAAACTACAATATCTTTTAGTAATGATTAGGAATAAGTTTTTCAATGTTGTCAACCTAGACAAACAATAAATTATTAAATATTTATCTCGATGACAATATTAAAAACTTATTCCTAAAAAATCAACTACAACAACACCAATAACAATATAAAATAGAATAAGGTTTATGGGAGAAATATAAAATTTGGAGGCAAAAAGATAAATATATAAATTTAGATTAACTTTTTTTTTCAATTTTGTAAAAGGAGGGGAAAATTATTTATTTTTTATATTAAAATAAAAAAATGTATGTGTCATAATCATAAATAAAATAAGAAATTGTAGTTGATGAAAATCGAAATTTGTCCTCGACGACGGGTCTTTCCCCTTAATAGTTGATGAAAACGAAATTGTAGAAAATATTAAAACATAACTAATTTATTGTTCTTTTAAATTAAAAAAATATATATATTTCGTATATTAAATAAATAATCAATATTATGTTTTTCTCATAAATTAAATACATGATTTTTGAGTCATATATTTTGTTCACCAATGATTCTACTAACCACATGCACAACAGTATACTTTTTAAAATAAATACATACAATTCGTTCTTCATGTATTATAAATGATGGTTGATGTCATGCAAGTTATGTGATAATGAATATTATATAATAGAAATACTAAGTGGAAGCTTTTACTACTATTACATTCATATGTTGTGTTCATTAGTTATCAAATAACTATTATTGTTATAAATAATTCAATAAATTACTAAATAAACTATAAAAACTTTATAATTTATATGAATGCCACTTTAAACTTTAAAAAAAAAATCATCAATATAAATTATTGGTTTGTTCTTTCATTTATCTGCAACTAATTTTTTTTTTACTTTTTTTTACTTTTTTTTGCTTTCATCTTCTTCTTTGATTGGCACAAATTCATATAAAAAAACACTCACAAATACAAGAATATTCACACAAAAAATGACACCATTATAACTTTGGTATTTGCTTAAACAGTCCTATAGATAATTGATTGTGTGTATACAATATATATTCTAATTTAATTCCCTAGTCTCTATTTTCATATCACCTAAAATATAACTTATTACAAATTTTAAAATATTAACCATCTCTTTACAACCATATATTACTTAATTTATGATATTAATAATTATATGAATAAACATGTACAATTAACATATACTTCAAACAAATTTATTGTTATAACAGTTTTTGTTTTTTGTTAGAAGTATGAAAATTGAAATTAAAATATGAAAAAAAAATTGAAATAGTAAATAAAATAAATAAATATAATAGGATAAATTAAGGAAAAAAATTTATTAATATTAAAAATTCGCATGAAAAATATTAAAACAAATACTTATCCTACTAAATATGATCAACTAAGTCAACTAAATGGATCAAATATCATAACATTATATTCAATATCATCTTTTTATTCATATAAAAAATATTTAATTAAAATAATATACATATAAATATTTAATTAAAATGATATATATTGTGAGACATAAATTTTATATTAAAAAAGCATACTAAATCAATAACCACGTATTCAATTTGATTTTATAAATAAAAAACTAATAATATATAACAAGAATCTTGTGTGCAAATTATAATAAAGTTCAATATAGTATTTAAATAAATTCAAAAACATAGAATGAAGAAGGTCAATACCATTTTGATAGTCCTTATATTTAAAGTCAAATTTATATCTAAGTTAGACAAAAACAAAAAAAAAATTATATTAGACCACCATATCCAATTTAAGCTAAATTTAACGTTATCCCCGAATTAAATGTTTTCATCCTCACAAATTCATTTCTTCTTTTTATTCATAACTTATTCTTTAAATTGTTTAATAATTAATAACAGCAACTCAAATAGTTGTTTCGATGGCAGTAAATTTATCAAAACACGCATGAAACTTAACACACATGGAGATTAACATTGTATTTTTTTATGATTAGCAAGATATTAACATCCACTATTTTGATATTACTGCATTGAGGTATTTGTAGTTATAAAGTCTAAATAAGTCAGTTAGTTGTTCACTTTGTATAATAACACAATTAACAATCAATCTTTGAGATTATAAGAATAATAGTTTTTGTTTCAATCTTCATATGTTTGGTGTTTATAACATTCTAATAAGTAACAAAGTTATTGAAAATAAATTAGAAGCATCAATAGATAAGATAGAAGCAAATTTAATGAATCTGCAAATCAAATAGTTTGCCGCAAATAACCACACTAACAAAAAAAACACTTAAAAAAACAAGATTTATGTGTCAAAATTCTATAACAAAAGCACAATCTAATCAAACCAAAAATCTCAACTTAAACAATTGTGCAACATTTACCCATACAACATTAATTAATAAAAAAGAAACATATCATCCAAACAATCATTCGAGGTTATTAAAAAACAAATAGAAACTCTATTTAAGCACAGATTAACCTTAACAAACTAACTAAACAAGTCATTAGATTTTTCGAATAGTCCCAACTTGCAACAACCGGATGGATTCCTTTGTTGTAGTGAATCTAAATCCAAACAACATAGGCCAAATTCTTTTTACAACACAAAAATGCACAAAATAAAAGTATGCTTTAACTAGAGCAATCCAAGGGAAGTGTACCCACCAATGGAGACATGTACCTATATGTACAACCATCATTACACCAATCATGTGAAGTTGTATAGCACTACTAGTTCTAACAACAAAATCCCCCAAATATAGAGGATCACACTAACAATACAAAAATAGAGTTGTCCAATCATTCACAATGGATAACAAAACAAATCAAGTGTGTTTAATCTTTAAAGGATCAAACAATCCAATTACACACAACCAAATCCCAGAAATACGCAATACAAAAACCAAACACAAAAGAAACAAAAATGTCTCACATTAATGAACATGACAAACACATGTTTTAGGGCACAAACAACTTGCTCAATTTTTCAATGCAACAATTGATTAATTTAACTAGAGACATAGAATAATTGATACCCCATATATGAAAAGGAAAACTTAATTATTACTTTTTCTTTGACATGATAGGCAGTGTTGGACAGCTCAACCTTATGAGACAAGAAGTTTCACAAAACTAAAAAAAAAAGTTATAAATATAATACTATGTCACACACAAAACATATACTTTAAATTAGTATAATTAATTATTAGTGTAATAAGCAAGACAAAGACATAGATTTATACAAGGAAAAATAAAAAGACTATAATCAATCCACATGCTATATAAAATATGTTGAGACAACTAAAAGGGGGCAGCATGTGTGGAATAAGAAAATTATCCAAATATGCAATGTATTGAGACAATAATATTTTTTTATCCAATTGCCAAAATCATGTGACAATAAAGTATATAAAATTAAATGCTGAGAAAGCAACACCAACACCATTTATTCTTATAAGATAAATTACATACTAGCAGACATTACAGCAACAAAAAAAAATCAACATGTTTCATGCTAATTATAATTATTATATAATAAAAATAATTTTAAATCCCCAAAAAAATTTAAAAATATTCTTCTACTCCATATAAATATACCATTTATTAATCTTAATCACCTAAAAATATTTTCAAGTGTTTGAAATCTTAAAATATGATTATACACCACTGGTCACTATTATAAGAAATAAAAGAAATTTCAAGTTTATTAAATAATATATATATATATATATATATATATATATATATATATATATATATATATATATATATATATATATATATATATATATATATATATATATATATATATATATATATATATATATATATATATATATATATATATATAAAATAATGATCAGATTCATCATTGAATGAATAAAAAAAATATTTTTGGCGTATATTAGTGATAGGAGAATATATATTTAAAAGAAAAAAACCTAACAAAAAATTTATATTTAGATGACCAAAACATTAATTAAAACAAATTTTCATTAACAAAAGATGGTGACTTCCATAGTAAATGGTTCTTGTTGCAAACAAAGAATGTGAAACTGACAGAGAATTATTATTGCAAAGCACAATGAGAAAGCATTAAAAAAGAAAAAAACAGAAGAGTTGAATATGACTAACAAATCTGAAAAGAAAAAAAGTTGGATACCAAAATCAAAATTTTCTGTGTAATGTTAATAGCTATTGTCTGAATTATACAAAGAAGAACAATTGGAAAAAAGAGTACATCATGTCTTGATGAAATGCAGAAAAACTTTGCAGGTTCATCAGAGAAGACCAATGAAACTAAGAATGAAAATGACAGACAAATAAATGATTGTGACGTTACAACTACTTCTCATGCTTAAGTCTAAAGTAGAAACTACTTGTATAAACAAACACTTATTTATAGTCTATAAAATTTATAACAAACCAATCTATATATAGAATCCATTTTTTCTAGTATTAAAAAATATTATATTACAATATAACATATGGAAAATAAAATAGTATAGCATGATTATTCAGAAGAAAAAAAATAAAGAATCATGCTGAAAAAGTATATATACATATTCAGAACAAATCATTGGAAAAACAGTATATGTATATATATAAATATATATAAATATATATATATATATTTATATATTTATCATGCATACTTTATACTGTAGATTTCAACTTTAGCAAAACTTAATAACATATAAAATAATAAAAATAAAGGGAATTAAAATAAACATAAAAAAATATAGCTGTCAAAGGAAACGAAAGGAAATAGTTAATACAATAATTAAAGGAAATTAAAATTATTTAAAAAAATGATTAATGGACCTATGCTTTTCCATTTTGAGTTTACTTGATACATAAACTATTAGTTTAATTAAGAGTTAAATAATGATTAATGATACTCTTATATGTCATTGAATGATCATTGATCTCATGAACTTAGAAAGGCAAATTTGAGAGAGAACAAAGAATAAAACCTTAAAAAAAAAAAGTGACATGTGCAATAAGGTACAAATTCTATATAGTAGAAAATATAGATGAAAATATAGAAGAAAATTAATTAATTTTCCCACCCCTCCAAGATTACTACTACAAATATGATAAATCTTTTCTCCAAGTATAACTATAAATACTTTGCTTTACTTGGAAAAATTAACATAAAGAAAATTTTAATTCAATTTATTTGATTACCACCATAACCTGAATTTCCAAGTAAACCTCCACTTGAAGCTGCTGCATAAACATCATGAGAAGGATCTAACATTGGTGAAGAAGATGGAGCAACATTTCTATTTGCACCTCCACTATTTCCACTTCCACCACCACCTAAATGAAGCTCGGAAAGGTTAGGATAAACTTCTCTATTCTCGACACCGTGATCATAGAGAAAACCTTTGAAAACATGGCCATTGATCTTCACTACGGCTTGATATGCATACTCGTCTTTTCCATCGTCTACCGATGTTACTCTAACACACTTGAATACGGCTGGTGCGCGAACTTGACCCGGCATTGACTCTTTGAAACCTGCATCTGTATAAAACAAATCAAAATTTATAACATTTTCATCAATCAAACAAACTAACCAAACTATTCAATGAAACAAACGAGCCGAACTATGCAATGCTATGGTAGAGCTTAAATGAAAATGCTAAATTTTCAACTCATTGATCGGCGAACCAAAATTTAAATCGGTTCAATTCATTGTCAACTCTAAGAAAAACATGCAAGGTCACATAGCTTAGTTTAGATTAAATGCGAGTCCTTCAGAATCATGCCGAGGCAGCCATGATTTTTGCAAAACCAAAGTCTAGGTTATGCAAAATGAAAGCTCGGCGTGATTGTGACAAACTCGCTTTAACTGTGATACCAAACATGCACATAAAATTTTAAAGAAATTCCATGAATTAGTTTAACAGGCTGATTTAAAATGCATGATATTAAAATTTGCAAAACCTTATATGAATGGAAAGTTATGAGAATTAAACAAACCTTGGTGGCTAGAGGTGGTGTCAAAGCTTCTAGGGGGTGTAGTATTAGAAGTGGATGTGTGAGAAGTAGTTTGTGAAGCTATGAGTCTAGGTTTTTTAGCACCGGATGTTGAACCACTGGAACCACCACCAGCAACCACCGTGGTTGTGGTGGCAGAAGCAAGACGTTCTCTTCTTCTAGCAGCAGGTACCCAAGTACTTTTAACATGAGTAGGGCAATCAAAACCTCTACTTTTACAACAAGTTCTGCATCTTCTATTACTACAATCTTTCTTCGCTTGGTTACCGCAATCTTGACACGTTGTTGTTCCTCCACCACTGCTTGTTCCAGAACCGGTTAATCCTCCTCCTCCACCACCACCACCGTGATGAACTAAATTCGTTGGACTTGTATTATGATGATCAAGAAAACCTTGTTTTTTCAAATAGTGTGAGTGTGAATTCTGTTGTTGATGATTTTGATGATGTTGATGTTGCTGATGATGCTGTGGTTGTGGTTCATGCCAAAATTGAATTCCTTGTTGGTTTTGGTTATGGTTATGGTTATGGTTTCTCCTGTGGTTTAAGTTTAACAAGTTTTCGTTTTCAAGACAAGGTGAAGCGGTGAGTAACGGGATAACCCCGACGCCGAGGGCGGTGGCGGGGTTAAGAGAATCGGAGATGAGAGATTCATGGTGGTGATGAAAAGGAGACGGTGCTACAACGAACATACCCATTTCCGGGGCGTAATTGATGGGTCTAGAAGAAGAGGCTTGCCATAGGCCGGAGGTGGGTCCGGTGGAAGGTCCGGTGTTTCCGGCGGTAGGACCGGCATTGAAACCGAGAGAGAGATCTTCGGGAGCAGCAGGACGAGGTGTAGAGGAAGAGGTAGGTGCCCAATCTGCAAAAGCTCCTGAATCTGAAGGCAATCTCCTTGTAGTAGCCACAACTATGTAATATAGTTAAAAAAAGAAGTGAAAAATGGGTAACAGAAGAAGTAAAAAATGTGGGGTGGTGTAGATCTTATATGGTGGGGTGAGAGATATATTGAGAAGAAGAAAAAGAAAGTAATCTGGTGTAGGTGTTATAGTGGGTAGTAGTTCTATTTCTACTAGTATTAGTGTGAATTTGGCATTTTGTTGAGTGGATTGAGAAAAAGTTATGGTTAAGATAGTTAGAGAGAGAAAGAGGAAGAAGCTGAGTTTCTGGAGGGTCCAGGAAACAGAAGAGTGTTGGTTGCAGTGATAACAGTGAGCAAGAGCAGTGAATGAATGAGAAAAATCAATAACGACCTTTTTTCTTTCTCTTTCTCTCTGTGTTTTATTTATTGTTCTTCTTGTGGAACATTTTCTCTTATCATGTTCTTGTTTTGTTTCTTCTTTTTCTTTTTTTCTTTTTTAATAGGGTTTAATGGAAAGTGAAACTCAACATGCCTTTGTCTTCTATCTCTCTCCAATTATCGTCCTTTCTCATTTTTTTATCCAATATATTATATTCTCAAGTTTTTAATTAAATTACCTTATAAATGTAAAATAGCTTCTATAATTTTGTTTTTTAAAATATACTTTATTAATATTAAAATTTATGTAAAGTAACACTTTCATCTAACAAATTAATTTTATAAAAATAAGTCAAGTGAAACATTAGTAATAATTAGACCGAAGAGTGTGTATTGCATATAAACTTATTGGTGACAAAAACAAGTTTTAATTTGATAAAATAATAGAAATAAGAGGAAAAAATAAATAAATTTTTTAAATTTGTAAATCTATAATATTAATCATCAAATTAGTTACTAATTTTAAAATAAATAAAATTACTTCGATCAATTTAAAGTCAATTGATTACTGAATTTACAAATTATTCAAGTGTGAGAATTTGTCACAATTTTGTAATAAACAAATATTTATTAGAGTGAAGTGTGTGAATGTTAGATATAAATTATTTTTAATATCGATTTTCAATAATAAGATTATTTAATGATTTTAAATTAATAAAATAATTGGGACAAAAGAAAATAAAAAATAAAAAATAATTTAATAAAAAAATAATTTAATAAAAAAAATAATTTAATAAAATAATTGAGACAAAAGAAAAGAAAATAAAAAATAAAAAATAATTTAATAAAAAAATTAGGATTAAATATGTTTTTAATCTCTATAAATATCTCACATTTTATTTTTAGTCTCTAAAAAAAGGCATATTTTAATCCCTACAAAAATTTTATACATGTAATTTTAATTCTTATTATTTTCTAAAATTTTGAAAACTATTTAATTACCGCTAAACTTTTAAATTTTTTAATGATTTTTTTCATACGTGTTCAGATTACTATAAAATATTACTTTTTAAAATTATATAATTTTTTAAAATGAAAAGATTTAAATATAAATTTTTTATATTTTAAAAAATAATAATAAAAGTAATGAAAATCTCGACTTATCAATAAAATAATCATTTAAAAATATACATTAATTTAATATTAAAAATTAAAATTATATACATAATTATTTCGTAAAAAACAAAACACGCTATCTTTTTATAAATATTTAAAATAAATTTAATAATTTATAGAAATAAAAAAACATATTTAATCCAAAAAATTATAAGCAATAAATCATGTACTATAACTTATAAATTAATATTTTTTTGGTACAAACAAAATAAATAAATAAATTAGTCATAATTTATAAACTATTAAAATCAACAAAGTGATGGAAAAGTATACTATACTTGTACCATAAGCGTAGAGATAGAGAGAGGAGTGAAATAAAAGCACATAAAGACTTTTGTTCCCCTATTTTTGTAATTTTACAAACACTCACATGACGCCACACAACATTGATTTACCTCTATAACCTAAGCGCGTGACCCTCACTCAAGCGCGTTTTCCACTTCTCACCTCACAATACCTACGCCGTTTCAGTTCTCTCACCATTAGATTGGAGCGTGAGACTCACGCAAAATGGAACGCGTGTGATTTACGTTGTTACGCATTTTTCGGGAAAAAAGGTTAATTATATGTTTGAGTAGCACTCTGGTGCTATACACTGTACTAGTCTATAACATAAGGTGTCGTCTCTGTATGTTTTTCCTTTTTTCTTTAGATTGTCTTTATAACTTCTAATTCCATATCTATCATTTCTTTTCTTTAGATTGTCTTTGTCAGTAACTATATAAGTTAATATTAAATAATTATTATGTAAATTATTTTGTCTCATTATAAGAAACTTATGTGTGTTTACTGACATTGATTTTTAAGATTGTTATTAGTATTATTACTACTGTTTTCATTTTTAAAAATATATTATTTTTCTATTATTGAAAGGGTTTATTAGTAATTTCACAAATCTTAGTATATGATATTCCGACAAATTTTGCTACACATAAAAATTCTTTGTATTTAACGGAATTTAAGCGTGAGAAAATGAGAAAAACATAATCTAGTACTCTAGATTTCACTACCAAGTAAATACGTAAGAATTAGAAATTATTAGTATTATTAAATTTTTGGTTTGTGAGTTTTTGAGTTTGATTTCTGTAATTTTTTTTTGTCTAAATTTTTATATCTTATTTTTTGGAAGTGGTTTTAGTTTTTAAAATTAAAATACGTTGATTATCTGTGGATTTTTTTTCAAATTTTTTACGAATTTTAGCTCAAGGATTAAAACACACAAAAAATAAAATATAAGAATTTTGATAAATAAAAAAATTGCATGAATTAAACTCAAAACCTCGCTAATTTACATGGACTAAAAATGCATTTAAGTCTTAATTTTTCATATTTTTATTTTTAATTTAATAATTTAATGTTAAAAGTTTATTAATAAACTCACAATGCATCAATAATTGATTAAGAATCCGTGGTATCGTTTAGATCATTTGAATTCAAATATCATTTTATTTAATGATAAATTTACTTGTTATTCGATTCAATTTAAATAATTTGTTAAAAAAATTCAATCTAATTTGATTCAATTTTATGCAATTTAGTTTAAATTGATTTTTTAAATTTCCAAACTACTAATTATATTTTTATTAATATTATAAAAATACTAATAAATATTAAATTTTATATAACATATATTATTATATTAAAAAAGTTAATATTATAAAATAATAATAATCTCTATAATTGAAACAAATGAAATAATAAAAATAAAAAAATTAAATTAAATTAGTAAATAATATTTTAAAAAATAAATATCATGTAATAATAAATGAATACAATATATCGTACTACTTTTATTTATTTATTTATATATATATATATATATATATATATATATATATATATATATATATATATATATATATATATATATATATATATATATATATATATATATATATATATATATATATATATATATATATATATATATATATATATATATATATATATATATATATATATATATATATATATATATATATATGCGATTTGATTTAGTTTAAATTGATTTTGAAAAATCAATTTAAAATTCAATTCAAACCGAGTAATTTTTAAAAAATAACATCTAAATATATTTAATAATTTTTTATTTTATGTAATTATTTATTTGTTTTAATTGATTTGCAGTTTTCATTTTACTCGATTTAGAATTGAAATTCAGATGAATATAATATCTAATTAACTTGACTTGAGTTTGTTTGCTGGAGACATTTATTTTCTATACTCGCTTTTCTATTTTGAATATAGTATATAATATATTTTTAAGTTAAATTATAGTTTGATTTTTCATCTTTTATTTTCTTAAAAGAATAAAAATCATTTTAATTTGAAACAATTTTGTTTATTCTATCACATTTTTTTATATTAAATTGATAAAATATTTATTTTTGATTAAGGTTTTACTGGTTTTATCATATAAAAATATTTGTTGGATTCTAAAAACAAAATATGCATATTACATGTTTTTGAAAAATGCATACATTATTAACTTTCAATATACAAAAAAAAATATAAATCTTTTTGAATTTTTAAAAATAAAAAATATAATTTATAATAAAATAGAAAATCATAAATTATGAATAAAAAACATGTGAAATTGATCACGGTTGTTTGATTTTAAAATATAAAAACTATTTTTTTTTAACATTGTAAATTAGCATATCAAAATTATAATTATTTTGACAATTGCCATCAAGAACAAATAAAATTATTAGAAAAATTGAGTTTTTTGAACAAAGATAAAAAAAAAAATAGTTTTATGAAAAAGAGAATAGAGGAAGAAGAACAAGAACAAGAATTAGTTAAATTATTTTTCAATTCGCTTTTCTAATTAGGGAAAAAGGTTAGAAGTGTTTAACACATCTAACGTTGAACCATCTCTCAACAACCTAAGAGAGTTGTATATTTATAGACTAATAGACTACAAACTAACTTAAACATTAAACTAACTTAAACACTAAGCTAAATTAAACAAATAGCTAACTTATACAACTGCATCTTAGAACATGACTTCGACTACAATACACACATATTTGACTCTTGCATGTTTGAATAGATTTTAACTACAACATGCATAACTCTATCAAAACATAAAATTATCCCTATCGAAATTAGAGTTCGATCCAAAATACAACAATAATTAAATATATTTTTATTACATCTATTAAATTCATCCTTGCAACATAAAGAAAATCTGCAACACAGAAAACTATAGAAAAATGAATGAAAGTTTTATTTCAAATTAATGTAAAAGTATATACACATCCAATATATACATCATAGAAAAGTAACTAATCATCCTATTAATTAGCAGAATAGCTATTATTAAAACTAACTCATACCAATATTAAACAAAGTGTTATCTTCTATGTGCAACCTTAATATGTCACTTACACGAGAGACCAATATTTTTTAAAATCCCCGTAAAATAATCCCCATTAAATGGTTGAAAAATCAAAAAAAAATGCTGAATTTTTTTTGGGAGTTTAAAACCCATGCTAAATGTTTGAAAAATAAAAGAAAAAAAACTTGATCTTTTATGTGAGAGACCTATCACCATCGTGTACAGGAGTCTGCACCATTAAACAATAGCTGAATTTGTTTTACAATTGGTTAATACCTCCTCAAACTGAATGTATATTGTTGATTCCAAGTTTTGCAGAAAAGGAAAAAAAAGGTCCATGATGGAAAGCTTTCGTAAATATATCTGCAACTTGCTTTCAAGAGTAAATTGGCATAAGCTGTATGACTTTGGCTTAAACTTTTTCATAAATGTTGTGGCAATCAATTTTGATGTGGTTGGTGCGTTTGTGAAAAACCGGGTTGTTAGCAATGTGGATGGCAGATTGGTTGTCGAATTAAATGTTGATGGGATGAGATTGTTGAATGTTGAGATCTTGTAGAAGGTTTATGAGTCATTAGGATTAACAATTGCATTTGCTAGTGCGCAATACTCTGCTTCGGATGAAGATCTGAAACAACATGTTATTTTTTGCTTTCCTAACACATGATGGATGTTCCAAGATAGATGTAGAATCTTGTAGTGGCTCTTCTGGTATCATGGCATGTTCTTCAGTCTGAATCAGTGGATCCAATTAAATTGGTGGAAGAATTTGTCTTGAAAATGAGTCCTTTAGTAGGTTTTGATTTGGTGTACCATAGAATTCTATGAGCTTCTTGAAAATGGACAATGGACAGTTTGGAGAGAAATTGACTTAAGCTACAAACACCAAAACAAATATCAAGACGTATGTGTGTTGATTTTGGGGATGCATTTATGTATTCTTCATGAAACGCTTGTTTTTGTGTGGGTAAAATGATATGTTTGATTCAAGATAAAGTGCAGAGAAAAGTGAGGAAGTGTTAGTGAAGAGAGAGAAAGAGACATAAAAAATGAGAGGGGAAACACAGTCTTCCCTCTTTTGTTCAATCTCTCTCCGTCCCCACTTGACCATGTGGCGCTCTATCTCCTTTCTGATGTGTTGACTGATGCATTGACTCTAGGGCCCTGTACAGGGAGCCCCACCAAGTTACCATGCACTTTCACCTTTGATTCGTTGATCAGGGTGGACTACCGATAATAGTTTGATCTAGCGC
Organism: Lathyrus sativus; assembly: GCA_963859935.3. Taxonomy (NCBI): domain Eukaryota; kingdom Viridiplantae; phylum Streptophyta; class Magnoliopsida; order Fabales; family Fabaceae; genus Lathyrus; species Lathyrus sativus. The sequence continues at coordinate 491,508,786 of OZ012736.1, forward strand.
CTTAGGTTGAGCCAACATTCTTGACTAAGCGCCTTGGACCCTCAACCATTGGGCTTGGCCCTTTAGCTATTTGCACTCCCCATGGTTGCATGCACCGCTCATTTTTATTATTTCCTTTATGTTTTTATTGTTTTCTTAGTCTTTCTTTTACAATTAGGGCCTTAAGTCCGTTTAATGTTTTCTCTCTTTCACCTCTTGTATTGATAGTGTGCCCCGTCTCTTTTATTATTATTTTTTAGTTCTTTAATTTTTATATTGCTTTATTTTTTAATTCATTTTATTGTATTTCTTTTAAATAATATATAATTGTTAATTCAAAAAGATAAAATGATCAATAAAAGTAACCTTTCAAAAAATAAAATCAAAGATGCTTGATCAACATCAAGTAATTTAAAAAAAAACATTTCATCACTCTTTCATCAAATTCAAAATCATTTTATAACAAAACCAATTTCAAAACAAATATGAATCAAAACACTTGATCAACATCAAGTCTATTCCAACTTAAGCGCTTCAAAATCTCTTTTGCAATTCCGAGTAATCGTACTCGGGAGACATGCCTTGGTCTTACCGAACATTCTTCTTCTGCTATAAATAACATAAACGAATTAGGATGAAAAAAGATATTAGGGTGCACACTCATTTGAAACCTTAAATAATCGGCTATGGGGCACACGCCTCGATCTTACTGAGCATTCATCTTTCGCAAATAATTTTCTATAATCAATTGGATGAAAAAGACATTAGGATGCACACTCCTTTGAAAACCTGAATAATCGTCCCTGGGGCACACGTCTTGGTCTTACTGAATATTCGTCTTCCACCTAAAATAAATTCAACAAATCAAACCATCTTTTTTTCCTTAGTGCGACCGACAATCTTTCATAAACGAACGATGTTTTCTCCGTTTTGATACGAAGTATGAACCAACGCTTCATTCCCCATATTCACGAGAAGCAAGTAACGTTTCTGCTCGAATGCGATTAAAGCATGAATTTGATGGATTTCAAGATCGTGTTTTATCGATTTGACACAATGCTCAAACAAACAACCATTTTTCCCATGTGTGTGTAGCAAGCAACGTTTAACCACTAGAATGTGACCTAAACATTGTTCACTAAAATTAACCAACACATACGTGGTTTTCTATAAAGAAATATATAGCTTTGAATTTCTCATCACACGTGAGGATATGTAGGAGCAAGACTCGCAATCTTTTCAAGCACCCTATCAGAAAACTTAATTTTAATCTTTTTCTCTTTTCAAACTTTTAATAACTAGAAGAAACAAACGAAAGCTAAAACTCTAATCGCTAAACTAACTAAACAGTTCATATTGATTAGAACGGATGTGAGGTATGTTAATACCTTCCCCTCGCTTAACTGACCCTCAAACCTGAATTTGGTTGTGATGACCATTTTCTTTTTCTATTTAGGGTTTTATCGATATTTTCCCTTTCCTTTTGGAATAAATAAACTTTGGTGGCAACTATTTTACTATTTCAAGCATGCTTATGCCCATGGTATTTTTCGCGTCATGACACTAGGATCCATAAATTTTCACAGTAAAGACCTTAATGGATGAAGAGAAACAACCCTGGACATCAATGATTTCAAAACAACCCCTGAAAACTAGAAAATAGAACTAGATTTCAAAATATTTGCAGGCGTAAAAAATGCTTATGGGCCGACCGTAAATCTTCCTTTATGATGAAGGAGTAGGCCTTTGCATTTTGGACCTTTACGAATGCATGGAGCCCTTACGGGCAGGTCGTAAGCAAATCAGCATTTTGATGGAGATTTGGCGCTTGAAAGGCTTACGGTCTTAAGCCCTTTTGACAAGCCAACCGTAAGCTTCACAGAAAATGAGTTTTCTTTGTGATTTTCTTCTTTTTTTCTCCTAACATTAATGTTAAATACCTATATGACTGTAATACATCAAAATATCAATATTTTGGAAGCAATATGAAAATAAAAACACAAAACATGAAAGAAAATTCTAATTAAAAAGCAACAAAAATATTGTTTATCAAACTCCCCCATATTTAAACAGTTGTTTGTCCTCAAGCAACTTGGCTTGCATAGGAAAAATTTAGACAAAGTTAATCATTAGATAAAGGTTCATGAAAATGTTATCACTGGTACTCATACATGAATCCAAGTTTGAATTGGCCAAAAGTTAATTCTCTCGGTACTCAATATGAAACAAATGGCATTGTAAGAACACACACTGTAAAAATACATACTAAAGGTTCCCTACTTAGATACCAATTCAATTATGGTTTTGTACCTAAGTCTCTTCATTTGATTTTATTTTCCTTTCATCTAGAATAATCGAATTAAGGCAACAAGGATAGTGACAATCATCACATACACACGGTTAACTGAAGATTTATTTTTATTTATTTTCACAGCACATGAACGAACTAACTTTTGGGAAGGCCTCCTTTCTAGGGTATGCCCAACTTACTTTGATTAGTCGCCTTTTACTTACACGAATAATTTCATATACTTTTCTTTTTGGCACTAGGGATCAACCACTATTGGGTTGAATAACTGGGTAAGGGTTACCCAACTTAATAAGTGCATGTGCCTTTTACTGCCTTTTTTTTCTTTCTTTTTTCAGATATTTCAGAGTTGAATTAGTAGTATGACTCCTTCTCATATGACTAACAGGAGATAACAGTACTACACACATCATCTGCCATAAGGGTAAGCCCTCATGCTCTGTAAGGATGTTGTCTGGGTAACATCACTTTGGGTAGGGACCTCGAAGTTGCCCATGTTTGGTACTTTCACAAATATAACACTACACAGTCCCTCAAGCACGAGAGCTTGTAAGGGAAAGTGTTTTTAAGGCTTTTTCTTTTGAGAGGTGAGTCCCTCAGCCGAAGGCGACCTTTTTCTATGTGAGGAGAGTCCCTTATATCTAGGCTTTGAAAGACGTCCCATTTTGGTGCTTGCAACCATAACCATGTCTTACATGCTACTTGTAAGCATCTAAAGTGTCTTAGTTTATGTTGGATAATATTTATGGGCGTAACCTTTGGTGACGACCATAATGCTTAAAATTTACTGGCGTAATCTTGGATATGACCCACCTATAAAAACCTCTGCCAAAAAGCTATCTTTTCCTTGAAAAATATTTATAGTCGTTAAACACTCTACAAGCTGCCCATAAAACCGATTGGTATGTTCAAATATAGGTGGTTTTTTGGACTTTGGGCATGAAATTTTTCACGAGGTTTTTGTATTAGCTCATTTCTTCTAAAATTTCACAAGAATATCCTTTCAAAGTATGCTTTCCTTTGAATAAATTATTTATATTATAAGAAAATATTATCCCTATTTTAATCATAAAACATGCGACTTTGCGAGTACTGTAGGTTAATGAGAGCCACATTCTGATCTTCATTTTTAATTGATTATCTAGACTATCTTGTTTCATTCCTGTGCATCTCAAAAACTATTCTCATTAGCCTTAGATTTACACTGTAGCAATATATAACGATATGTTTGACAATTGGTCTATGTGGGTTCGATTTCTTTTAAAATACTATGATATTTTTGTCCATTTGTGAACCTATCAAGTTTTTGGCATCATTGTCTTTCTCTTTTCCCGGTTGTATGCCAAGTACTCATTCATCCGGGGACGAGTTAGAATAACCCGTTGATGAAATCGAGCATTTTCTTTGAATTAGGTGTTGATTGGAACAACTCTGAACCCAATACAACATTCCTATGGCTATAAACAATGATGAGCGTCCTCTTAAGGTCTATGTCGTCCCATATCAAAAGGAGCCTCATTTGAGCATTGCTCCCCCGACTATTCAAACTCATAACTTTGAGCTCAAACCCAATTTGATACAAATCATGCAGCAGAACCAATTCTCTGGCAGCCCTACGGAGGACTCGAATCTGCATCTTTCTGTGTTTCTTCAGTATGCTGACACGTTATAGAATAATGGAGTAGAACCCAAAGCTATCAGACTATGCCTTGACCCAATTTCCAAACTACTAATTATATTTTTATTAATATTATAAAAATACTAATAAATATTAAATTTTATATAACATATATTGTTATATTAAAAAAGTTAATATTATAAAATAATAATAATCTCTATAATTGAAACAAATGAAATAATAAAAATAAATAAATTAAATTAAATTAGTAAATAATATTTTAAAAAATAAATATCATGTAATAATAAATTAATACAATATATCGTACTAATAATATATATATATATATATATATATATATATATATATATATATATATATATATATATATATATATATATATATATATATATATATATATATATATATATATATATATATATATATATATATATATATATATATATATATATATATATATATATATATATATATATATATATATATATATATATATATATATATATATATATATATATATATATATATATATATATATATATATAATAAATTAAATTAAATTAGTAATAATATTTTAAAAAATAAATATCATGTAATAATAAATTAATACAATAACATCTTAATATATATTGTATTAATTTAAAATCCATTTAAAAATTAATACAATAAAATAAATCAATTTAAAATCCAATTCGAACCGAGTAATTTTTAAAAAATAACATCTAAATATATTTAATAATATTTTATTTTATGTAATTACTTATTTGTTTTAATTGATTTGGAGTTTTTATTTGAATCGATTTAGAATTGAAATCCAGATGAATATAATATCTAATTAACTTGACTTGATTTTGTTTGCTGGAGACATTTATTTTCTATGCTCGCTTTTCTATTTTGAATATAGTATATAATATATTTTTAAGTTAAATTATAGTTTGATTTTTCCTCTTTTATTTTTTAAAAAAAATTAAAATTATTTTACTTTGAAACAATTTTGTTTATTCTATCACATTTTTTTATTTAAAATTGATAAAATATTTATTTTTGATTGAGGTTTTACTTGTTTTATCATATAAAAATATTTGTTGGATTCTAAAAACAAAATATGTGTGTTACATGTTTTTGAAAAATGCATACATTATTAACTTTCAATATACAAAAAAAAAATCTAAATCTTTTTGAATTTTTAAAAATAAAAAAAATAAGTTATAATAAAATAGAAAATCATAAATTATGAATAAAAAACATGTGAAATTGATCACAATTGTTTGACTTTAAAATATAAAAACTATTTTTTTTTAACATTGTAAACTATCATATCAAAATTATAATTATTTTGACAATCGCCATCAAGGACAAATAAAATTATTAAGAAAGTTGAGTTTTTTGAACAAAGACCAAAAAAAAAAGTTTTATGAAAAAGAGAATAGAGGAAGAAGAACAAGAACAAGAATTAGGTAAATTGTTTTTCAATTCGCTTTTCTAATTAGGGAAAAAGGTTAGAAGTGTTTAACACATCTAACGTTGAACCATCTCTCAACAACCTAAGAGAGTAGTATATTTATAGACTAATAGACTAAAAACTAACTTAAACACTAAACTAACTTAAACACTAAGATAAATTAAACAAATAGCTAACTTATACAACTGCATGTTAGAACATGACTTCGACTACAATACACACATATTTGACTCTTGCATGTTTGAATAGATTTCAACTACAACATGCATAACTCTATCAAAACATAAAATTATCCCTATCGAAATTAGAGCTCGATCCAAAGTACAACAATAATTAAATATATTTTTATTACATCTCTTAAACTCATCCTTGCAACATAAAGAAAATCTGCAACACAGAAAAACTATAGAAAAATGAATGAAAGTTTTATTTCAAATTAATGTAAAAGTATATACACATCCAATATATACATCACAGAAAAGTAACTAATCATCCTATTAATTAGCATAAAAGATATTATTAAAACTAACTCATACCAATATTAAACAAAGTGTTATCTTCTATGCGCAACCTTAATATGTCACTTACACGAGAGACCAAGATTTTTTAAAATCCCCGTAAAATAATCCCCATTAAATGGTTGAAAAATTAAAAAAAAAATTGCTGAAATGTTTTTGGGAGTTTAAAACCCATGTTAATGGTTGAAAAATAAAAGAAAAAAAAACTTGATCTTTTATGTGAGAGACCTATCACCATCGTGTACAGGAGCCTGCACTATTAAACAATAGCTGAATTTGTTTTACTATTGGTTAATACCTTCTCAAACTGAATGTATATTATTGATTCCAAGTTTTGCAGAAAAGGAAAAAAAAGGTCCATGATGAAAAGCTTTTGTAAATATATTTGCAACTTGCTTTCAAGAGTAAATTGGCATAAGCTGTATGACTTTGGCTTAAACTTTTTCATAAACGATGTGGCAATCAATTTTGATGTGGTTGGTGCGTTTGTGAAAAACCAGGTTGTTAGCGATGTGGATGGCAGATTGGTTGTCACATTAAATGTTGATGGGATGAGATTGTTGATTATTGAGATCTTGTAAAAGGTTTATGAGTCATTAGGATTAACAAGTTGCATTTGCTAGTGCGCAATACTCCGCTTCGGATGAAGATCTGAAAACAACATGTTATTTTTTGCTTTCCTAATAGATGATGGATGTTCCAAGATAGATGTAGAATCTTGTAGTGGCTCTTCTGGTATCATGGCATGTTCTCCAGTATGAATCAGTGGATCCAATTAAATTGGTGGAAGAATTTGTCTTGAAAATGAGTCCTTTAGTAGGTTTTGATTTGGTGTACCACAGAATTCTATGAGCTGCTTGAAAATGGACAGCGAACAGTTTGGAGAGAAACTGACTTAACCTACAAACACCAAAACAAATATCAAGACGTATGTGTGTTGATTCTGGGGATGCATTTATGTATTCTTCATTAAACGCTTGTTTTTGTACGGGTAAAATGGTATGTTTGATTCAAGATAAAGTGCAGAGAAAAGTGAGGAAGTGTTAGTGAAGAGAGAGAAAGAGACATAAAAAATGAGAAGGGAAACACAGTCTTCCCTCTTTTGTTTAATCTCTCTCCGTCCCCACTTGACCATGTGGTGCTCTATCTCCTTTCTGATGTGTTGACTGATGCATTGACAACTGAGGCCTACAATCTTATTAAAAGCATGGCCTAAAATCATTATCAGTAGGGCAACTAGTGCATATGTTGAAAAGTCTCAAATAAAAGGAAATATGTATGAAGTGAAGGGCCTAGATCATGTGAATGCTAAGGTAGATGCCCTCACGCAGAAGATTGATAATCTAACCATTACTCATGCAACTATTGTAATTGTAGTGACTCCCCTCTGTGAGATCTAATGAGTCCAAGGGCATGTCACATCTGACTGTCAGTTGTTGTTTGAGCCTTCCCACAACCAGGAAAATTATGCACAGTGTAATCCTTATCTCACACATATAATCCTAGATGGAGGAATCATCCAAATTTCTCCTATAAGAAAAACAATGCTCTTTTTGCACCAAGCCTACCTCTTACTAATCCTCCTGGCTTTCTGAATAATAATAGAGCCTCTATTGCTCCCTCTGCACCTAAAATGTCCAATCTGGAGCTCATAATGGAAAATTTGTCACGTCTTAGACCCAATAAACATAGAGTTTATGAACCAGAACGTTCATATTAATGAGCTGATCAAACAGTTGATGAGTAAGGTTGACGCCATGACTACCCACAATAAGATGCTTGAGACTCAAATCTCTCAAGTAACCCAACTACAAGTAGCCACTGCTTCCCCTGCTGGCATATTTCCAAGCCAATAATAACCCAACCAAAAAGGCCACGGTAATGCCATGACACTGCAAAGTGAGATGGAATAAGACGACCCAGTTGATCCTAAAGTGGGAGACCCGGGAGTAGGATGAAAAGTTTTGAGAGAATCAGAGAGAGTTACTGATAGTACCTCAGTAAGAGTGCTAGACGTTGAAAATGGGTTGGCATCTAAAGTTAAGGAGACGGTTGAGAAGGAATAACCTATGTACCTCATACCCCCTATAAGCCACCCATTCCATACCCTAAAAGACTTGCTAAGTCTCATATAGATAGGTCAATTTAAAAAGTTTATAGAGCTCTTGAAGCAACTCCACATTACTGTTCCTTTTTCAGAGGACATTACATAAATGCCCTCATATGATAAGTTCCTCAAAGAGATCTTATCCAACATGAGGAAGCTTGACAATCTTATCCAACATAAGGAAGATTTACAATGACAATACTCTGGAGTTCACTGAAGAGTGTAGTTCCATCATTCAAAATAATATGCCACCAAAGTTGAAAGATCTAGGGAGTTTTCACATTCCCTATGTAATGATCAAATATGTCATCGACATGGCCCTTTGTGATCCAGGAGCTAGCTCAAGCTTGATGCCTCTCTGAATCTGTGAGAGGCTAAATTTAAGAGATTTGAAGCCCACTAAGATGTCTTTTTAGCTGGATTACCGTTCAGTCAAGTATCGTGTAGGTATTCTGAAAGATATTCCAGTTAGGATTGGCCATATGTACATCCCTATAGACTTTGTAGTGAGGGACATAAAGGAAAAATCCAACACTCCCATCTTATTAGTAAAACCCTTTTTAGCCACTATTGATGTGATTATTGATGTGAACTGAGGGAAACTTGTTTTGAGGTCTATGAGAAGAAAACTTAGTTCATTCTTTCCTGCTTTATGAAAGCTCCCGCTATCGATGATTCATGTTGTTTTGTAGACATCATCTATAAATGCTTAAAAGAGTTTTCGTTAGAGGCGTCACCTACTAAAGAGCCAGTTGCGCCTACTACATTGGAAATAAATAAAAACGAGGCTAAAGTATTGTAAGATGAAAGTTTAAATTAGTGCCTCGCCCTTACCTCCAATTCAATGTGTAATACCCCAAATTTTACCCATAGATTAGTCGTTTCATTTTGCATTCCATCTCATTTGGCATTGCATTATAACTAACTGCTAACCAGTTTGCTCAGTCTGTTGATTTTGCAGGAAAAATCACATTGTGTGCAGTTTAATTGGTGAAGGGAAAAGTGGTCATTGATTTGCAGTTTGCTTACGATTGATGAAGCAGAGGGTCTTCAGTAATCCCGTGAGAGATTAGGGTTGTCCATCTCCGAGACCTGCGATTTGTTTGAGGATGAGCTAAATTTTACGGCAGTTTGTGACATCAGGTTTCTTGTGACACAATACATTTTATTCCAGAGCAGAAATTTAGTCGTCAGACAGATTTCAGAAATGCTATTTGATTCCTGAACTATATGGAGCTGAATGCGTTGAGATATCAGTGGGTTCGGGTTAAATCGGTGCGAGAATATGCTTTGAAGAATTTATTGTGACTGATGCATGTTTTCCTGCTTTCTGCTGGTCAACGGTCGATTTTGAAGAAAAACAGTGGAATTTCGGTTCGTGGGGAATTATAATATATGTGCGTTGATAACGATTGCTAGCCGAGCTAGTCAGGTTACCGAGAGAAATCAGTCGAGATACGAGATGAATTTTTCAATACGGAAGTTTGTTTCGCTGTTAATCGGATTTTTCTGCTTATCTAGTCAAGGTTGTATTCACTGACTTTAGTATCAGGTACAATTAATTTGCAAAGGGATTTGTCGAGATCATCCGTTACGAAGAATTTAAATCGGGCAAGTTTATCAATTGTCAAATTCGGAATTGGAACGTCACAATTTAATCGGACTGTTTTCATTGGATAAATTTAATTAACTGAATTTATTTGATGATGAATTCAATCAGATGAGTTTTAGTCGAACGAATTTGATCTAGTGAACTTAGTCTGAGAAATTTAATCACACGACTCTAGTCAGGTCAATGGAATTAGTTGAATTTAAGCAGATGAACTGAGTGGGACGAATTTATTTGTATCTGGAGGAATTTAATCAGATAAATTTAATTAATTGGATTTATTTGTTTGAGCTTAATCTGATGGATGGTCTGGTGAATTAATCCAATAAGTTTAGTCGGATAAATTTTAATTAACGAAATTTATTCGTTTAAGTTCGATCGAATGAATTAGTCGAATAATTTTTAAATGGAGAAATGTGATCGGAAAATAAATAAAAAAAGATTGAATTTATCTATGAAATTCTATTTTTATTTATTACAAAGGAGATTACAAAGGAAATTACAAGGGGAATTAAGTTACATTTTTTTCTAAAATTCTAAATTTTTAAATTGTCCTAAAAGTATCCTCGAGCCTGATCGCCGATCTTCCGACTTCGACATTTCCAGACCTGTAAAACAAACCAACAACATAGCAATTTTAATGGTTAGAAAATTTTGTTTTTTGGGTCCCGATACCCTCAGTTTGATTTCATCATCGGGTACGTCGGAAGGGTAACGAAATATTCTGTCGCTAACTCCCGACTTATTCTCGACCTCGGCACAAGACCGACAATATCTGTTCAAGAGTTTTTTCGAGAGAGAGACAGAAAAGTGATTTTTCTTTAAAAAGTGATTATGAAAATAAGTGCTTTTGGAAAAAACACTTATTTCTAAAAAATGGTTTTGCCAAACAGGGCCTTAACAATATTTCTCAAAAATTTAGAACCCCAACGGATCAAGCCCAACTCTCATCCATGGAAAACGCAAACCTAGCTCCAAAACAAACCCAACAAAGTCTCCTGAAGAACAGCAAGCAGATCCTGAAATGAAGCAATCAATTTAGCAGAAAAATAGCAACAAATTCGTATCCAGCAATCCCACAACGAAATCAGCAAAAAGAAAATCGTGGATCCAAGCTCACAAGAATAATATAAAATAGCATACAAGTTCATCAAAGAAAGGGGGTGCACGTTCATCATCATCCTCAGGGGGCAGCGATATTTCATCAGAGAAAAAGAGGAAAAGTTCATCATCGGAAAAGCCCAAAAGCCTCATACTGTTATCATCATCGGCGAGTTTCCGGACGGCGGTGAAAACCCAGAATGGGAACATCATCATCATTCGTCAACAACAACAAAACGGACGGAACCACCACAGCAAACAACCTTAGGATCCACCATCATCCCTCATCGGTCCTCAAAGCAACATCAAAAGGGATGGATTTTTGCGCGAACCCAAGAGATTCGTCATCATAAACCGCCCACATCCAGCCTCAGAACCTTCCTTATTAGCCAAAAAGTCGCGGAAAACAACCGTTCGCAATCACCCCAAAACCCAATGCGAAGCAAAGCGCCGGTAAGGACCAAACCCGCCTAACTTGTTTTTACGGTTTTTTCCAGGAAAGGCGAATAGAAGAAGGAGAAGAGCGCCGTGAACGGAAGAGAAGGAAGAAGATGAAGTTTCGCAGCTCAGAACAACCCCATGGGGCCTCCGCCGGCGAAGGAGAAAGAAGAGGGTCAAAAATTGAAACCCTACCAGTAGCAATCAGAATACTCGTCCCCTCTTATAGTTTGTTTCATGTTTTATTCATTGTTTTTTCTTTTAGTTTAGTTAATCTAGATATTACATTATAAAATAAAAACAAGTTCTCGTTTTCTTAATTTAATTTAACAACTACAATTTATTTTATAACATTACAATTTATTTTTTAAATCACCTAATTAAAACGTTTTTAAAAAAAAAAACTTGATTAAATTTATTTTTTAAGAAAACTTAACTAAAATTAAACCCTTTTCTAAAACTAATTTTTTTTAAACATTTTTTCAAATTAAAACTTTTTATTAGTTAATTAAAACCACTTTTTAATTAAAACATCTAAAATTAATTATTTTATTAAAACAGTTAAAATAAAAAAAAAATTATTTAAAATTAAAACTTTTGTAGTTAAAACTTATTGGGAACTTTTTTAGTTAGAAACTTTCTTTAAAATTTAAAACCCTTTTTTTCAAAAATAAGACTTTGTGAATAAATTTAACTTCAATTTTTAAATTTATTCAAACTAAAACACTCTTGTCGTAAATCCCTAAATTCACCTTAAAACCTTTCGTAAAATATGGCTAACATCCCGATTTCAGCTTGCGAATTAATTTTGGCTCGTTGTTTGCCCCGTTTAATAGTCGCCTAACTTTCATTGTTTCTTATTCGACCGTATTACCATTTCTTGGTTTCGTATTGCATTTTTGGGTTGTAATTCACGCGAGGCCATCGTCGCTGATATTATGTTTTATTCTTGCATTTTTGGGTTGTAATTTATGCGAGTATATCGTCGCTTTGCATTTTTTTTATTATTTTCATACTTTCCTATATTTCAATTCTTCCATGTAACTAATTTATCACTTGCATCATTTACCGTAAAGTCCCTCCGAAGGATTAGGTCTAACAGTTTGACCGCCGAGTCAATAGCCTTAGCCTTTGAATATTTCAAAACCCTAATCTGTCTGGGCATCCCACCATGGACCGAAATACCCTTTACACTAGCGTTAGGTTAAGGAGTCGCCGCACTCCGTATTAGGTTTCCCGCCGTGGAATACCTAGTTTACCCTTTCAAATTTCAATTCAATTTCAACGTAGAAATAGGAGTCGTCGCACTCCACGTAAGCACTTCCTTATGAACGCTTATTCCCCGTTAAAACCTTGACCACAGTCAAGACGTTTCTAACTTCCCTTTTGAGGGGAACTATCCAGGATACGTAGGCACAGGATGCGAGTTTTGGCGAGTAAACTTAGGACTAACCCTTAGGTCTTTCTGTCACTTTCTAACCCTTAGCAATATACCCTCAAGCAAATAATAAAGCAAAATAGTAAATTTAAACAAAAGGTTCCTGTAGAGTACTACAGAAGTTTAGGGTGCTAATACCTTCCTAAGCTTAATCAACCCCTTACCCAGATCTCTCCCCGCATTGTTTACGATGCAAAAATTAGGTTTTTCCTTTCTTTGACCTTTCCTTCGGATAAATCAAAGACCGGTTGTGAATCAAAGATTTTGATTCAAACTAATTAATAGTTTGATATCCTATTCTCACTGCAACATAAAATGGCGACTTCACTGGGGAAAGTCCTAACTTTTAAGGGTTACCCGTACTTTGTTTTATTTTTACTATTTGCTTCATTATTTGCTTGCTTGTATATAATATATTTGTTGTACATTGCTTGGAGTATCTATTTTGTTGTGAGATAAGTCCTACACCCGGACAGGAGTGAACTTATTATAGGAAGGTGATATATTCGACGAGGCTTATAGGGAGTGATTCCCGACCAAGCTGACTTGAGAATCACCGCTCAGTTGAGGCCCTTTTAAAAGGTAGTTATGTTGAACGAGTATTCGTGAAAACACTTACTATCTTCGATTGGAGCCTGTGATATTGGGGACCGTAGTACCTTAAAACCACTTTGGCCTTATCTAAGACGTAGTGCGAGGACTATGAGGGAGTATTCCCAAAATAGTTGTTACGCAATACTACACTCAAAAGAGGTTCTATTGAGAATATTATTAACCACCGAGTCAGTCGGAAAATTGATAATATCTGAATGATGGATTGATGACTTTGGGAACTTCTTTAGAACCTTTGTTCTGCAGGTACAATTAACCTTTAGTACATACCTTTTTGGGATGGGTAGACCTTGACTCCGCTCATATACCTCTAATTTAGGACTTTTGTGTGTATGTGTACATTGCATCCATAAAGCATCACATTGCATTAGATTTCATGGAATTCATTTTCACTTATGAACATTGTAGGATACCATGGATTACAATAGGAAAAATACTTTGAAATATTCTTTTAAGAGTCTTAAGTTGGATGACCTAAGGAAGCTAGGAACTTTGGTTGAAGATCAAGAAGGATTCATAAATAAGTATGGAAGGTTGTTATCTCTGTTGAAACTTCGAGTAGATGAAGGACTTCTTTCTATTCTGTTATAGGTCTACGATCCAGATTATCATTGCTTTACATTCCCAGACTATTAGCTCTTTCCTACTTTAGAAGAGTACTCTTATCTGGTTAGCTTACCTATTCTGGATGACTCTCCTTTCCCTCTCTTGGAGAAGGACCTTAAAGGGCAAGACATTGCTAGAGCCATATGTTCGAAGTTATCCGACATCAAGGGCAGTATGATCACCAACAGTTGTGGAGACTTTTCCAACGTACCCTTGCTTGATTCTAATAGAGGATTTATTTTCCTCCGAATTTCAATCTAACTTTTGTCGACAGGCTCATCCTCGAAAAGGCCCAACTAGAAGCACACATCAAGGAGCAGAATACGAAGCTTCCTTAGGGTCTTATTAGCTTCATCTGACATCGCCGCCAGAAATCCGCACACATCTGACATCGCCTCCAGGAATCTGCGGGCGATATACACCTGACATCGCTGCCAGGCACTCGCAAAGGATGAAATAGCCTGACCTCGCCGTCAGGTATCCATGCAATTGGGAAACATCTGGCATCACCGCCAGACAACCACAAAGTTGATAAACATCTGACATCATCGCCAGAAATCTGCGAAGTTGTTATACACCTGACATCGCCGTCAAGAATCCACAAAGTTGATACACATTTAACATCGCCACCAGGTATCTGTGGGGACAAAACATCTGACATCACTGCCAGAAATCTACAGGGGATAAAACATCTAACATCACCGCCAGAACTCTACAGGGGATAAAACATCTGACATCACCGCCAGACAACTACAATGTTGAGAAACATCTGACATCGCCGCCAGGAGCCCGCGTTAAGTCGGAAAACGCATCTGACCTTGCCACCAGGTATTTTTCTTGATAAAATACAAACACCAAATCTGAAGATAGAGACTTCTGACATCGCTGTCAGACATTCGCTAAATAAAAGCGATCATCAAACCCAGAGGTAAAAACTTCTGACATCCCCGCCAGACCTCTGCTAAATAAAAGCGAGAATCAAACTCAAAGGTGAAAATTTCTGACATCACCGCCCGACACCTGCTAAATAAAAGCGAGCGACGAACCCGAAGGGCAGATCCCTATGAAGTTAAGACCATCCAATGATAACAATCACAAGGAAACCTCCGATGGGGAAAGAGAGAACTTGAACAAGTAACTCTGATGGGGAGCAAATGATAAGATGCCCACATCTATCACCATTCTACTGCCAAAGTATGGACGCTTATGTGGACATAGAGAATAATATCACAACTGGCCACATTTTGAACACTATGGGGATACAGGCATCAACCATATGTTAGAGATACATCCGAAAGTAAAGAGGTAACAACCTGGCTTATGTTCCAAATGCATATGTTTGAAAATGGCGTAATGCTCCATATGGAGTGGAAATGCTATGCGTTTTGAGGATGTTATGCACAGAATGCAAAATGCAACAGAACCAAACCAGCAAAATAAATGCTGAGAAGAACTCCAATATCCACCCTGCTGAGGGAAAGGTTAACACAGGCTAATCACAATTGGACTTTAGATGGGATGCAAGCCCTGACGGCTTCTTCACTAGGGAACAAAGTTCTTACGAGAACCAGGAGTTCAAACTCAGCTGGGGATTCACATCAAAAACCTGCTGAGAAAAATACTTGAATAGCCTTCTAGAATACCACTCTTCTGTAAGAAAGACGACTTTGCTGGATAGACAACCAGACATTAAAAACAAATTCACCCTACTGGGGAATCAACAACTCTGCGGGGACTCCAGGATCAACCACCGAGATTCGCAACATGCCCTGCTGAAGAGCACAACCCTGACGGGCTCACCAATACTTATCTGAAAGTGACGACTCCCCAGGGAAGCAGTTTGCGGAGGATAGAGATGACTCTACGATCCTGACTAGGGATCGCCCACCGGGGGGAAACAACATCGACCTCTGCTTGGGGATGAGTTAACAACTCGAACTCTGAGGGGATACAAAGTTATATGCTCACACTCTGCGGGGAGACAACGCCTGATGTTGCCCTGCTGCTGGGAAAAGTTCCCCACCTGATCTGCATGAGGGATATCAAACTCGACCCTCAGGGGATAACCATACTCTGCTGGAGGCTTTGGTCTTGAATTGCGGAGAGCTATATATGTACCGACTAACTGCTGGGGATAAGTGCACACACTCAACTGTTCGCTCCACCCTCATACAACTCTGCCTGGGATAGAGACGTTCAAACTTCAATAGCTAGGGGGAATGGTGACCATACCGGAGATACACCTCTGATGAATTTTCCCGAGGGTAGCGACCCTGCAAAAATGAACAAATAGACAAGATATCCTGTACAAAGGACATATCTCATTCATCATCTTGAGCCACCAATCTTGCTTTGTTTCGAATAATTATTCCATTCTCATCAAGTTTGTTCTTAAACACCCATCTTGTTCCGATAATATGTTTATCTTTTGGTCTAGAAACAATTTCCCAAACTTGATTTCTCTCGAATTGGTTTAATTCTTCTTGCATAACAATAATCCCTTGATCATCTTCAAGAGCTTCATCAACTTTGTAAGGTTCTATTTGAGATACGAACGCCATGTTTAAGCATGCATCTTTGAGATTTAATCTTGTAGCAACACCTTGACTTATGTCTCCGATCACTTTGTCGATAGGATGATCTCTATGAATCCTCCATTCTTTTGGTAGATCGTTGACATTGGAATCTTGTTGAACCGGTTTATCTTGTTCTTTAATGACATCTTTAAAAATATCTTCTTTGGGAATTTCTTCAATTTCATCATTATCATCACAAACCACAATATCCTTCTTGGAGGGGTTAGATTCATCAAATTTGACATGCATAGATTCTTCAATAGTTAAAGTTCTTTTATTATAAATTCTAAAAGCTATACTAGTAAGGGAATAACCAAGAAATATACCTTCATCTGATTTTTCGTCAAACTTACCAAGGTTGTCTTTGTCGTTTGATCGCGACTTTCTATGTCTAATACAACTTAACTGCAAGTGCACAGTCTATCGTGTAGTAATAAAAGATATCGATCCCACAAGGACTCGTAATCAAACTAGTGTTCTCGAGAGTTACTATGTTTAGCTAGGTAGATAATGTTTAAGGGAATAATTTCTATCACTAAAGGGAACTAAAAACGTTACTTGAATTATAATTACGTGAATCAATATGCAATAATTATGTTCTTCGGGGATTTGACAAGTTACCGGTATATGAAATATTTTTCAGAATTTATTTAAGAAGAAAATAGTGATTTAAAGACTTTCGTCTCACGATGGTTGTTGACGCTAGTCGCAACTCTAAGGCGGAACGTAGTACGGGGTTAAAATCGCTTTTTGGAAATCTCTAAGTTCTAATCTATTTTAAAGTGCTTTCGCTGTTATTAAAACAAATGCCTAGTGTTTACTATCATGTCCTAGCCGCAGTTGTCGCTTGTTGGTTCGTACCTTAATTAATTTCCCACTGTCGTGGCAAAACTACTTTTAAATAAGTTCTCGCTTTCGCGACGAAAGTTTATTCAGTAAATAAGTTTAAACACTTAAACCATAAACAACTTTTGAAAAGGAAAGTTTTCAACCGGTTATTATCAAATCCCGTCTGAATTATTATTACATATCGATTACTCTGGTTTAGCTAGACATGGATTTGGGAAAGGTAAAACATAAATAAAAACAGAAACTTAGAACATTCATATTACTGAGAATTAAAGTTACAATTAACGAAATAATGAAAAAAACCTGTAACGTATCCAATTGGCTTTTGGCCAAATCCCAACGATGTCGGCAGGATTATGTCTTCAAACCAATAGAGCACACAAATGAATATTGTAGAAATGGAATACAGGAATAAGGAAAGGAAACAAAAACAAAAACAAAAAGAATGAAATTAAATTTTGCTCTGGAAATAAATTTGGGCAGCACTTCGTTGTCTGAATGCGGCTCTCTTTCTCAACTCCCCTCCTTCCCCTTTTATAGAGGTAAAATTCTAACGGTTGTAATTTGAAGAAGGTGGACTTGGAGGCAGAAAAACCAGGGAGTAGTGGTCCATTATTTGGGACTTGGAAGTGGTATTTGCACGTTCAATTGAAGCTGTGCGTTTTTGCCTGCATGACGGTCGTCATGGTGTGTGACGGTCGTCATGGAGGTGTGACGGTCGTCACAGCAGCAAAATGTGCATTCTGTGTTTTTCATGTTGTTTTCATCAGGTTTTCGTCCATATTTCATCTGTAATTGCTTCTTTTCTTCATATTGCTTTGTTTAGACATTATCATCAAATACCTGCAAAATATCAGACAAATAACATGGAAAGAACCCGAAATCGGATTGAAACAGTCAAACATTAGTTGAATTATGTGTCAATATATATATATATATATACGATTTCGCGTTATTAAACTCCCCTAAGCTTGAATTTTTGCTTGTCCTCAAGTAAAACAGAAGGAATAAAAGTCGACAAGCACGAGGCAGCTTCCTCATTCAGAGAGTTGGGAAAAACCGGGATTCTAAATTAGAACAGAACGAGTACGGTGATGACACTGGACTATAAGTCTTCGAAGGTCTCCTTTTTATGCAAATCGGTCCCAATCACGCTACTGCATCTCGGTATCAAGGTTCTCGCGTCAAGTTTACCCTGTTTGTTCTAGCGCAATCACATTAAGCCCGTTGTCCATACACTTTCATGGCAAGTCAACCTGTTAGTGAATATGATCTCATTGCTATTTTGATCTTTTCATTGCTCATAAGCTTATACATTGATTATTCAATGAGTTTTTGTACCGTTGGGCTAAATGCTCGGGTGAGGAGCACCTAACTTAGAGGGAACATGTCTCTATACTTGGGCTATATGGCTTTCTTTTCATGATTTTTCATCTTTTTGGAGATCATACACTTATTTGCATTGGTCGCTCGCTTAGAAATGTTTAGGATGGTGCTGACTGCTTGTATAAACTACTTGGGGCTGAGTTTGCGTAGAAGCTTGAAACTTTGGTACACATATGTATTGAAACCGACTCGCATAAACCGGAGGTCTAAGGTGTCAGGACGGTACTGGTTTTGTTAGAATTTTCGTCTCGGAGTTTCAAAACTTGGTTTGAACTTGGGCGCATTCTCGTGATGCTTTTGCTTTTGAGGAACGACTGAAAATTTTTGTTTATGTCGAATAAAGTGGGGATATTTGCGTAACGGAAGAAGATATATAAAAGAGCTTTTATTTGCTAAAATGGGAAAGTGTTTGAATTGAAATTACGTAATTAAGAGTACAAGGGAATGGGAAATAAACGCTCCGCTCCCACACTATCTCAATCAGTGTCCCCACTGATTTGAAAGAATGCGAGAGGGAAATACAAGGGAAATGAAAATACAAGAAACGGAAAATATAGTAAACAAATAAGGAAAGAAAGAACTAATCACGGCCTCTGCCTCGGTCGCGTCCTCTGTCTCGTCCTCTACCTCTGGCTTGGTCGACTCGGGCCTCAAAGTTTAGTGCTCCGGTGTGATAGACATAATCGCGGAGTCCTTCGAACTGTAAGGTAAGATTCGCCAAGTTCTCAGTGATGGTTTCCTGGCCAGTTTGGAGTTGTTGCATTTGGGTCCGATGCCAAGCTTCGAACTGCTCTGCTCGCTGATTCCGTTGCTGCATCATAGCGAGTATCTGTGCTTGCTGGTCGAGGGATCCGCGGAGGTCTTCTTCAGAGTAGTCGGGCTCTGGACGATGGCGGCGGCGGTAGGATGTGCCTTCAGAAGGAAGTGGTTGTGATGCCTCCGGTTGCTCAGTTCTGTCCAACTCATCTTGCATTTTGTCACCAGAACCTTGGGTGTTGGTTTGAGTTGGGGCAGTGGTAGCAGCAGGGGCATTGAGGTCAAAAAGCTAGTTGGCACGATCTTGTGGGTGCATCCGGGTACGTGACGGCATGATGATACTTCTGACAGTTTTGCCACGCACGACCGGGTGGTACTTTCCATCGGCCCTGGAACGGATGAGGTGAGAAGCTCTGCAGTGGTCGGTGTCGAGGAATACCGAGGGAATGGCATGGAGATGCTGGAGGCGGTCACCGAGGTTCAGCCCGAGTGCAATGGAGGTAACAATCCCTCCAAAGTAAAATGGCTTAGAGCCACGGTTGCAGTTGGCCTGAATGTGGGCCAGGAGGAACGGAGCGGGTTGATGGGCTCGGAATGGAACATACAGCGGAGAAAGAAGAGCTCTTTGGAGTTCAACTTATGGTTGCTATCCCTTGCGAAGATTGTGTTGCTCAGTGCTCGGTGGAAATTCCGAATGGTCGGGTTGTGGAAGTGTGTTGCATGCAGAGAATCCCAGCCGTCGGCATTGATTCCGGTCAACTGGTACCAGAGCGCAAAGGCTTCATGCTGAAACTGTTCGGTGATGTGGCGGTGAGCATTGTCGCCGCGAGGGAATTGTAGGATGTCGGCAATCTGGTTTTGGTTCAGTTGATAGTTCGTGCCGAACATACGGAAGCATGAGGCGCCGGAGTGTTGGCTAAGGTCGCCGCTGGAAGTGAAGTAGCTGAACAAACTGAGGAACTCAAGGGTGAGTTGTTCGTAAGTCGGCTGCGGATTTGTGCAGAGATGCCAAATGCCGGCTATCTGGAGTATCCAAGTGACGCCGTCAAGGAGGCCGAGCTCCGTGAGGGATGGTAGGTGCGGATAGTGGGTCGGCTGTAGCGACCGTTGATGGAAGGCGATATAGTTGGCTCGCTGTTTCTCGCCGGAGTCGCCGTCGCTGAATACGATATTGCTGAGGTCTGGGGTTTCGTTGTTTCTCGCCATTGTTGGAGGATGCTGATGAAATGTGGATTGAGTTGGTTCTGTGGAATGAAAAATGTCACAGAAGTGGATTAGGAAGTTGAAATGGGAGTTGGGATTATATGGAGCAATGTGGGAAAACGAAAATTAGAAGTGGGGTTTGAGTTTGTGATGATTGGAAGTTGAATAGATGGGAGTGGGGGAGAAAACGCAACCTCTATTATAGCAGATAACAGTTTTGGACTCGTGACGGTCGTCACGCATCTGTGATGGTCGTCACCCGTGTGACGGGCGTCAGGCTTCTGTGACGGTCGTCACACCAGCAAAATCTGCAGAACGCAGAATTTTGCTATGGGGGTGCTTTTGTCATGGTTTTAAGGCCTAGGATTGATATGGCAATGTATTATATCCTCCAAGAAACATATGATAATCTAAAAACAGAATCAAGGAATAAAGAATAAAATTGAAATAACATGTAATTAAAATGATTGTTTGTAATGTAATACATAAGGGAAATTAAACAATGCGAAAATCAAAATAATTGAAAATGGACGGAAAACAGAAGAAATTAAACTAAACTAAAGCTAATATCTCAGTCTTTTCGTGCCTTCAATTCGTCAAACTTCCTGGCGTAGTAATCGAGCTGGTCACAAACTAAGTCCATGAAGACTGCGAGTTCGCTGTGTATGCTTGTGATGTCGTCTCTTACGGTGGTCAGAGTTGCGTCGATGTTGTCTAATTGGTTCAGAACAGTATCCATTTTGTCTGTGGTTTCCTCAGGAATGGGCTCAGGATAGGTGTTATAATGCGGAGGGGTCGTAGGGTCTACCTCAGCTTCTGATACAGCATCCTCATAGTACATATAATCATGTGCTTCAGAGATGTGATCACTGTCGTACATGTAATTTTGTGGTGTTGATTGAGGTGAAGGAGGTCCCATAGGCTCATCCAATTCATAAACCCAATTGTCCTTGTTATGGATACTTGTCATCTGATGATTTGGCAATGTGAATAGCTGAACAGGTTTTTCATTGATGAGGTACTCGTAAGGTCCAGGTCCCATGGTTCTTAAAATGCGCCTGTTAAAGCAAAACTGGATATTCATGGGTCGGATGGTGCCAAAACTAGTGCTTGCATTTAGGTGGAATCTAAGGCCAAGCTCGTGGGTAATCATTGTCACGAGGCCTCCTATTAGAATAGGTGATTGTGGTTCCTGAGTGAGGCGTCGGAAGGATCTCATCATAAAAGGTACGACATTCACTGTACGGCCCTGAGAAGCACAGAACATGATAAATAACTCTTCTTTCGATACTGTAGTAATGTTTTCTTCTTTTCCGAAAAGGGTGTGAGCTAGGATCTTATGAAAGTATCTGAAAGTTGGGTTATGAATCTCATCATTATACATGCTGTTTGGGTCAGGGTGGTAGTCGTCTGTGATTCTACCCCAGAACTGGTTGAGTTCAAAATCAAGATCGTCATCTTCGGCACTGATGAACACATGTGGTCCGCTAGGAAATCCTAGGAGGTTAGCTAGTGACATCCGACTATGGGTTTGGTCCATTCCAAACATCCTAAAGGTGATCAGCTCTGAGTTTGATCTGAAACCGTAGTTGGGTAGGTACCTGAAGGAACTAAGGAATTCGTAGGTGAGGTCCTTATAGGTAGCAAAACGGGTTTTCAAGGAGGTGTTCTCCCAGCCTAATTGATTAAACATGTATTGGATGCTATCAGTAATTCCTAGTTTCTCCATGGTAGACTTATCATAATACAGTGTTAAGGCTATGTCTCTCTCAGTTAATGCTTCAAATCTTGCCTTTTGAGCTAATCCTCGAAAATGAACCTTTGTGAAGTCGTACGCGGCCATACTCGCAGGTTAGTCGGAGAAAAATAGGAGGAAGGTTTGAAGGCTTTTAAAATCCTGAAAGGTTTAAAACATAAATTTGAAGTCAGAATTTTTAGAAACAAAAGGTGGTAAAAAAACAAAGTTTAAATAAAAGAGAAAAATAAAATAAAATAAAATAAAATAAAGTAAAAATAGTAGCAATTTTAAGTTTAGAATATTTGTTAAAGTTTCAAAGTAGAATTTTAAATAAAAACGAGAATGAAATACAGTAAAGAGGGAAATACGGGAAAATTGGGTTGCCTCCCATTAAGCGCTGTTTTTAACGTCTAAAGCCTGACGATAGCTTGGTGACAAGCTATTCGGGTGTTCGAGCAGGAAGCTCGAGCAATGTTATACTGCTAACTTGAGGCTGTTTTCGTTCTTATTATAATGTTTTAGACGTTGCCCGTTTACGATAAACGGTGCATTCGTCTTATCGGTGATTTCAACAGCTCCACTTTGAAGTACTTTAGTCACTTCAAAAGGTCCAAACCACCTAGATTTTAGTTTACCTGGGAAGAGTTTTAATCTTGAATTAAATAGAAGTACGATGTCTCCCACACTGAATTGTTTCTTGGCTGAACATTTATCATGCCATTTTTTAGTTCGTTCTTTGTAGATACGGGCATTTTCGTAAGCGTCCAATCGAAGTTCTTCTAATTCGTGTAAGTTCAAGATTCGTTTCTCTCCTGCCTCAGTGTAGTTGAAATTGAGTGTCTTAATGGCCCAGAAGGCTTTATGCTCTAATTCTACAGAGAGATGACAGGATTTACCGTAAACTAATTTGTAGGGTGTAGTACCTATTGGTGTCTTAAAAGCGGTCCTATAAGCCCATAAAGCTTCATTTAGCTTTGATGACCAATCTTTCCTTGAGGTAGCGACAGTCTTTTCCAAAATTTGTTTTATTTCCCTGTTTGAGACCTCTACTTGTCCGATAGTTTACGGATGATAAGGTGTAGCTACTCGGTGTCGGACTCCATATTTAGAAAGAAGTTTATCAAAGATTCGCGATATGAAGTGTGATCCGCCGTCACTAATGACGAGTCTGGGTACACCAAATCTAGGAAAGATTGTGTTTTTGAAGAGTTTGATTACTACTCTTGCGTCATTTGTTGGAGCAGCTATGGCTTCTATCCATTTAGACACATAGTCTACAGCGACGAGTATGTAGTTATTACCAAAAGAAGGCGGGAATGGTCCCATGAAATCTATTCCCCATACGTCAAAGATTTCTACCTCTAAGATTCCTTTCTGAGGCATCTCATCGCGTCGTGAGATGTTGCCAGTTCGTTGGCATCGATCACATTTTAGCACAGCGATGTGAACGTCTTTCCAGAGGTTAGGCCAGAATAGGCCGGCTTGGAGAATCTTAGCGCACGTCTTAGATGTACTGGCATGACCACCATATGGTGCTGAATGGCATTGGGAAATGATATTTTCTGTTTCTTCCTCTGGGACACAGCGACGGTATATGTTGTCGGCCCCTCTCTTGAAGAGTAGAGGTTCATCCTAATAGTAGTGTTTCAGATCGTGGAAGAATTTCTTCTTTTGCTGATAAGTGAGATCCGGTGGAAGCACGCCCGCAGCTAGGTAATTAACGATGTCAGCATACCAAGGTAGTGTGACTTGGGCATAGACGGCTTCTACGGCTTTTTTGAGTTCTGGATCTTCCGAGATTAAGTTAGGCATGTCACTTTCTAATTTGGCTATCAGATGTTCGTATTGAAAATCGTCATTTATCGGTACTGATTCATGTTTAATGCCTTCTATTCGGGATAAGTGATCTGCAACAACGTTCTCGGTTCCTTTCTTATCTTTGATTTCTAAATCAAACTCTTGTAATAACAGGATCCATCTCAATAATCTTGGTTTGGCATCCTTTTTGCTTATTAGGTACCTGATGGCAGCGTGGTCTGTGTATATGATAATTTTTGCTCCTACTAAGTAAGAACGGAATTTGTCAAGCGCAAATATAACTGCTAGAAGTTCCTTTTCTGTTGTAGCGTAGTTCATTTGGGCAGGATCTAAGGTTCTACTGGCATAGTAGATGGTGTGAAGCTTCTTGTCCTTCCTTTGTCCTAGAACTGCGCCTACAGCGTAATCACTCACATCGCACATGATTTCGAACGGTAGTCGCCAATCGGGTGGTTGCATAATTGGTGCAGTGATAAGGGATGATTTTAATGTTTCGAATGCTTTTAGACAGTCGTCGTCAAAGACGAACTCAACATCTTTCATCAACAGGCCGGTCAAAGGTTTTGTGATTTTTGAAAAATCTTTTATAAATCTGCGGTAGAAACCGGCATGTCCTAGAAAACTCTGTATTTCTCGTACGAATTTTGGAGGTTGGAGGTCTTTTATAATTTCTATTTTAGCTTTGTCGACCTCAATCCCTTTATTTGATATGACATGTCCTAGAACTATTCCTTGTCGGACCATAAAATGGCATTTTTCCCAATTTAGGACGAGGTTCACTTTTACACAACGTTCTAATACCATTTCTAAGTTTTGTAAGCATCCTTCGAAACTTTGTCCACATACTGAGAAATCGTCCATAAATACTTCCATGATGTCGTCTATGAAATCTGCGAAGATTGCCATCATGCATCTTTGGAAGGTTGCTGGAGCATTACAAAGTCCGAACGACATTCGGCGGTAAGCAAAAGTACCATAAGGACATGTGAATGTAGTCTTTTCTTGGCCATCAGGATGAATGGGAATTTGGAAAAATCCTGAATAGCCATCTAGATAGCAGAAATATGAATGTTTGGCTAATCTTTCCAACATTTGGTCTATGAAGGGCAAAGGGAAGTGATCTTTTCGTGTGGCTTTGTTAAGCTTTCTATAATCAATGCACATTCTGCTTCCAGTCACGACTCTTTTTATTATTGATTCGCCTTTTTCGTTCTTAACTACTGTGACTCCTCCTTTCTTGGGTACGACATGAAATGGGCTAACCCATTCACTATCGGAGATTGGATAGATGATTCCTGCATCTAGCAATTTCTTTACTTCATCTCTGACTACAGTGCTTAGGATGGGGTTCAGTCTCCTCTGATGCTCTCTAGAGGTTTTACAGTCTTCCTCTATTGTAATTCGATACATACAGATCGAAGGGCTTATACCTTTTAGATCGCTTATGTTATAGCCTAACGCGGTAGGGTACTTCTTTAGGACTTCTAATAGCTTTGCGGTTTCTAGTTGTCCTAAGTCGGCGTTGACTATCATTGGTCTTTTTAGTTCATCGTCTAGGAATTCATATCTAAGGTTTTTGGGTAGTGTTTTAAGTTCTAAAGATGGGTGTCGCTACTGCAAAAATCGGCGCCGGCTGACAGAAGAGTCGCCACCGTGCGTTATTTATCCCACGGGAGGGAAAGGAAATGCTCGAGGTAAACCTACCGCAAAACGGGGAAAGGAATGGTCATCGCCACCAAAACCTGGATTCGGGAGTCGGTTACGCAAGGGGAAGGTATTAGCACCCCTCACGTCCGTCGTACTCGACGAGATCCACGTTTGTTTTCGGGTATGGATTGTTATTCTATCTAAACTAAGGGTTAAGGGTTAAAAATAAAATAAAATGAAAATAAAAATGACTCGGCAAAGTATCGCGCTTTATGCCTACGTATTCCCGTCTGAAACGAGAAATCAGAGTCAACGTAGTTCACCTAACTACGGGAAAGGAGGGGAAGGTTGCTCGCTAGGATATTGCATCCTATGCCTACGTACTTTCATACAGCATGAAAGATCAGAGCAAACGTAGTTCGGGCCACGTACGACACAGGTCTGTCTTGATTGATTTTATTCCTTCTGAAAAAGGGTTTTTCTGATTACTGGTCCAAGCGGACAAAAATGACGTTTTGATGAGTTCGCATTCTTTTACGGAAGAAGTGTCTTTTATTGTGTTTGAAATCTTTATGATGTTTTTCTGTTGGTTTTGAGGAAAAAGAGACAGGACTCTAATCTACGGTTGCGAAGGGAATCAAACTAACCTAATGTTATCATGCATGGGTTGAGGCCTAGTGTCTATCATGCTCCTCTCTTGCACAGAGAGAAACAGAGATCCTAAGGGATAAACGGAAACAGAAACAATATCAGATATATCCAGTAAAACAGTAGAATGCATGAATGCAACAATACAAGCGAGGCAAGGGAGTCCCACTCAACCTCGAACCTAGAAAACAATAGGCAAAAGTGACCAGACTTCACTTTCAACCTAACAGGGTAAACAGCAAACAATACAGTCCAGAAAACCAATCAATACATCAAGAATGAAATACAGCAAAAATAACAGCTACAGCAGCTCTGCATCAATATCCATCTTCAAGTCATCTCCAATCAGCTACAAGCTTCAGTCAGCAGCAGTCTCTATCTTCACAGTCTCCAAGCAAGGGCTCTGGCTGACAATCTTCAGTATACAATGGCTTTTCTTCAAGTCCTATCCTCCAAGCTGAGGGATCAATCATCAGAATGGATTGGGTGTTAAGCAATTAGTTGACTACCAATGGTGGTAAACCAACTGCTACTAACACATAAGACATTTTCTCTCAAGAGTTCTATCCCTCAGACAATAGCACCAAGCCTTCCAAAGGAAGGGGGTGAGTGTCTCAGAGAGACTCTGCATCACAGAGAGGAATGGAGGCAGTCAAAACCTTCCATATTTGAGAATCAAGCTTTCTACTCTAGAGCTCTGCCTGGCTCCTAAACCCTAATCTCCTTAACAGCTGATGGCAAAAATCTCCTCTCCAATTATGGAAGTTGGCCTTCAGTCTCTGGATCTCCAATGGCTTCATCATCCTCAGTCTTCAACTCTCCCAAATCCCCAGACAGTCCCAATACCCAAACAAGCAAGCAATCATCCCCAAAGGGCACACCACACCAGTCAATCAGATATATACAGTATATACTAATAGCAGTAGGGGAATCCTGATGATTTCTAAGGGGATCTATCCTATACCCATAGCCCCTATAGTCCATACCCCAAAGATCAAATGACACTACCCTAAAAGAATTAAACTATTTCATCTAAGTTGATTTGAAACCCTAATTTTATTCATGTTGTTCTCACCTAAACTAAACACCTAAATTTAATTTCTAAAAATATGAATTAA
Organism: Lathyrus sativus; assembly: GCA_963859935.3. Classification (NCBI taxonomy): domain Eukaryota; kingdom Viridiplantae; phylum Streptophyta; class Magnoliopsida; order Fabales; family Fabaceae; genus Lathyrus; species Lathyrus sativus. The sequence goes on from OZ012736.1 coordinate 491,536,342, forward strand.
ATTGCATTTACAAGTTGAATATCTAAACTAAACAACCTAAAAAGAATGGACAAAAATATTAAAGCATTGGTTGGAACAAAAATCAACAAATTCATGTGTGAAATGAAACTATTTAAAATGCTATTTATTTGGAAAATATGGGAAAAATATCAAATAAAAAATAAAAGGCAATTCTTATTTTTTATAATTTTCTTGACACTTCAAAGAAAATGTTAAAAAAAGAATGAATTAAAAATATGCAATTTCTAATTTGTTATGAATTTTCAAAAATGAATGAAAATAGAAAGAAATTGAAAAAAGAAAATAGAAAGAAATAAAGGGAGGGGGTGAGAAAAGCAACTCGCCCCAGTTGTATTCCATGGTGGGCTGGGAAAAGGGGGTGCGCATATTAATCTGAGTCCAAGCCCAACGTTTCAACTAAATGAAACGCGGCGTTTTAATGTGAGTCATTCCCTCCGTTTTCAGTTTGAATATGATCCGTTGGATTAGAACCCCAGTCAAAGTCAAATTCTCCATCGTGTGGCTCAGACATCGTCTTCCACCTTGAGCAACCCTAGGGTTTCAGAAAACCCTTCCATGCACACACCTTCGACCACTCTGTTCCCCCTCATCTGACCATGGATTCAATCGACATAAAAAGCAAACTTGGCCTACTCTAATCCCTCTACACAGCCATGATAATAATATCTCTTAAAACTCAAGCAATAAACTAATTCGATGAAGATAACAGTTATAAGCCACCATGAACACCTGTGATCAACTCCTCCAAAACTCTCCAAATCTTGTCCTAAACTTATCTACAACTCATGCTGATCACCATAAGCTAATAAGCCAAGAATTTCATGCACTGAATCATGAGATATCAATCCAACCAGATTTGATGCACTATGAGCAACCTTCATTAAACCTCTCCAAACTCAGTGGAAATCATCATCTACCCTAACTTAACCAATCTAAGCGATCAAAACCCTATCATGCTAACCAAAAACATACAATTCGAAGAAAGATCCAACCTGGTTTAAAATGGAGATGCAGCTATGGAGATCCCTAAATCAATGCTTGCAAGGACTTGAAACTGATCCACACACCACCACTTTGATTCTGTATGCAAAGATTTGGACTCTAACTTCTTGTATCATGTGATTCCAATTTCTTGAACTTTGAATGATGAAACTTGTATGGCACTCTCCTTGATTGATTCAGCCAAATGAATATGTGAATTGTGATCTATGGATGATGGTGATGAAGTTCAGATCAAGAAGTGTGAGAATTGAGGGAGATTTGAGGGAGCTTTTGAAGCTTATGCAAAAATGAGAAAGTGTGTAAAACTTGGGGTTTTGAACAAATGAAATCACCAACCATGGCATGAACTATCCCTTATCAATATATAGGTGAGGTTAGAACCTCCTAGAAACTTGGAGAAGTTTCCCTTGCATTCTTTCCCTTGAATTTGGTTTATGTTTCTTCCATTGCAAGCAACTATGAATAACTCACAAAATATGAACTATGCTCAAAATTCTACTTTAGCCAATGTCTTTAAAATGATCTTTCCATTCAAAATGACCTATAATTTTGCTTCATTTGGCCAAGATATGAAAAATCTCATTTTTAAGTCCATTTTTATTCATTAAATCCAACAATTTTGAAACCTTGTGCTATGAATCTTTCCAATCTCTCATGGTCACTTTTCTAGACTCAAAATGTCATTTGGAACAAGTTTGATGTTGTAAAGTTTTCCATTTGAAGCTTGCTTGCATGAGTTTTGGGCATAGGTTAAAATGACCTGTAATTCACAAATGACAAAAATACCCTTTTCTTGCCAAGACCATAAGTAGAGTTCCACACATCCTATGAAGGCATACCATACCATTCTAGAAAGCTAAGACAATAAGGAACAACTCTTATGTTTACCAGAAGTTCATTTGAAATATCCTTGAGGGGTAAAAATTGCTTTGAAGTCAAGTCACTTTCACAGACAAAATTTCAGATACCTCAGATGACCTGTAACTTGCAAGGACCATAACTTGAGTTCTATAAATCTCCTTGATGTCTTCCACCACTCAAATTAAAGGTCTTGAGATACTCTACAAGTTCCATGTTGGCCAAGGATCCATTTGAAGCTTGCATTTTGACTTATCTTGCTTGGAAATTTGACCTAGACTAGGGGATTTTACATAGAAACCCTAATTTAGGACCTCCTCTTCTCCTTGATTTCTCTTGATTTCTTCTTAGCATAACAACATATCCTTATTCTCCATGTCAAATGATGAACCCCGCATCTCTTCAATGGCCCTCAATGCCCTTCAAACAATCCTTTGACCTAGGGTTGACCCAGGGTTGACCCAGATGAAACCCTAGTTGACTGTCTTCAACTGCAGTACTTGTGATCACATCAACAACTTGTTTTCTTCTCCAAATGACTTTCTAAGTCCTCCAAGATGTCTAGATACTCCCCATGCTCTCAATTCACAGCTCATAATTCCCTTATTGATCCTCAGCCACCCTCAGTTAGGAGATATACTCAATGCTTGATCTACTGACTTCTCCAACTTTCAAATTCTTTTCTGATGACTTGAATGAGATTGAATTTGAATAACAACCTCATGATAGGCCTCTAGAGATGAGAATAATAATTGGTTCCCTGTTGAATGACTTGCTATGCTTATGCTATGTACATGACTCTATATGCAAATGCTAATGATATTGAAACATAAACCAAGTGAATAAGGTTGAGCAAATTTTAGGGTGCAACAGCTGCCCCTATTCAAGCGACTTGGACCCGATTGGGTGAATAGCCCGGAGCCTTCAGACATTCGCGGTACGAGACGGTTGAATACCAGTGAAACCAGAAATTTGCCAACCGCAGAAATAAACTATGCTCCTGCTTGGGGAACGACATTCATCAGCTGAATCTGACTGTTATGACAACCCACTGGTCTCGCGCGACTGTGCTGGGGATGACTCGTCTTTCCACGTAAGGAATAACCGTTTTTTTTCCACGTAAGGAAACCAACTTGACCTGAATCTGTCCACGTTAGGACTAATCTTTCCACGTAGGGAATCAATCTTTTTCCACGTTAGGAAATCATCTTCTTTCCACGTTGGGAATCACCATTTTGATTTGACTCTGTCCACGTTAGGACTAAACTTTGCTATGTCCACGTAAGGACTCAATCTTTCCACGTCAGGAATAACACTGTCCACGTTAGGACTCACCTTTCCACGTAAGGAATACATATTTTCTTCCACGTAAGGAATCTTCATCGTTCCACGTAAGGAATCATATCTTTCCACGTTAGGAATACAAACTTTCCACGTAAGGAATCATCATCTTTCCACGTAAGGAATAAACTAGTCTTTTCTGCGTCTGTCCACGTCAGGACTGAACTTGCTTTTCTACGTAAGGAACTGAAGCTTCTCTTTCCACATAAGGAATAAACCTGTCCACATCAGGACTCACGTTTCGTCTTAATTTATCCACGTCAGGACTCCGCTGAGGAAATAAAACTTGTCCACGTTAGGACCCTTGCACCTTTGATCCACTGGGGAAGTGAGACTTGTCCACGTCAGGACTCACATCTCAACCTGCTGAAGTAATAGAACCTGTCCACGTCAGGACTTCCACGTCTTCGACTTGCTGGGGAAATAAGACTCGTCCACGTCAGGACTCATACTCTGCCAACAACACGAAGACGGATAAATTTGTCCACGTCAGGACTCTCGTATCTTGTCATCACGAAGAAACATAACTTGTCCACGTCAGAACGCTCATTTCACCGTCACGAATAAAGCTATCTGCTGGAAAGAAATTGTCCACGTCAGGACACCAACACGAAGAACAAACAACCTTCGCCCACGTCAGGACTCCATACTCAATCAATACCGAGAACTCGACCCTGTCCATGTTAGGACCGACACGCATCGTCAACTTGAGGAAATGTCCGCGTTAGGACTCCACATTCCAACAATCGTCTCTAGCACAAAGAAATCCCGTCAATAAAATTGTCCACGTTAGGACTCATCCTTCCATTGGTCCGCGAGCTTCTTATCACTTACGTTACAACAACTTCGAGGCTGACTCTACTGGGGGATATTTGGAAACCAAACTACCAGATGCCTGCTTTGGTAACTGGCGGCAGCTTTCTGAAATTCTGATTCATGAATCCTTTGATGACCAATAGTTCTGCTTGGGGATAAGGGGAAACTTATCCTGCTGACTCCGTGGGGAGTAATGCCACAGCTGACACTTCGCTGAATGTCTCATGCCGAGACCTCAAATGTTTTATTGATCCACCTGAGCGAGGGCTCTCTCTACCTGCCAGAGAAACATTACTTGAAACCAAACGGTTAGCCGTCCTGGTTTATGTTCCAACATGCATGCGTTCGACAATGATGCAATGCTCCATTCGATATGGAAACGCTACGTTTTTTATTTGGTGGATGCAAGTATGACCCTATATGCCAATGCGAATGCAGACTCGAACTGCGGGGTGCAGCAATTACTTCAGCAAAATAAATGCTGAAGATGATGCCAACTCCACTGGGGATATCCAGATGCTACGGAATTATTCTAGCAAAATAAATGCTGGAAGAGGGAAGTCGGCTCAGCTGGGAAATTGGGAACTTGAACCAATCACTTCGTTGAAGAGATACCCTGCTGGGGAATGTAATTTTGCTGGAGAGTAGCAGATGCGCCTGGTATGATTGAACTTCTGCTGGAAAGTGAACGGAGATCTCACGATATTCTGACAAAATAAATGCCATGACCCACACCAACTTTGCTGGGGAGAGTCTTAATCTGCGAGTTCCACTGGAAGGAATATTTGCTGAGAAGAGAATTCTGCTGGGGATGGGATGATTCTCTTGGGAAAACCAACTGACTCCGCTGGGGGAGAGTAAATGACCCTGCGGGGAAAGGTAAAACTGCCTGAATACAGCTCACCAATCTGAAATATTAATCTTCTGATACAGCCTTATAATCTTGGAATCTCCAATTCTGCTAAGGATAAACGACTTTGCTGGAAAATGCCCTCTGGATAAGCTACGACTAGCTGGGGAATTCTATCCTTCTTTAGGAAGAACATGCATGACCCGTGTGAGGGTCGAGTCTCTCGTTATTGCAACCTTTTGATTATCTTCATCGTACGGTTGTGATACCTGCAACAACACAAACAAGACAAAACAAGCCTATACAACCAAATCGATTCAGGTTAGTGACGCTATTTTCAGTTAATTCAAAGCTTTAGCAACTGTTGGCAAGGGTCAGTGATGTTATACACATGCTATTTTCAGTAAACTTAGGCGCTTTATCATGCACAAAACAGTAAAGAACCAACATCGAGTACTGAGTAACATATTTTATTGATTGGGCCCCTGAATGGGCGGAGTTTTATACACGGGATGTAACTCCTGAAAAGAGGAAGCTACGCAAAGCAGATATATAAATATGTCGACAAATTAGATTTGTACACATGTCGGCAACGGGATGCAGACGAACACCACGAACTGATCCTCCTATGACTCATCCGACTCTAATGCTTTCCCGGTATTCACACTTCTGTAGAGGTTGTATCAGATAACCGATCCCTCAGGCATATTCTCCCGCACTGATGCTCACTGTGACACCAAATTCGGACCGCAGTCATTTGCTTTTCAAATCCCTAACTTTTGCGTGAACCGCCCTTTACGGGTTTTCAGTTCACCGGGATACCCCCTTTTTGCCGAAGCCGCCCAGTGTAGGTTTTCAACTTCGCGGGTGTACATTTTTCATTTTATCCCTAACTTTTGCCCGAACCTTTTATTCTGTTTTTGGTTCGCCAGGATGCCCCATTTTTGCCTGGACTCTCTTTTTTCTGTCCAGCGGGTCTATTTTAAGCAAAGTATTTTTTAACTGCGTCTGAATTCACAGGTGACGTAAAGTCTTCACCGTCCATGGTGGACAACAATAAAGCCCCTCCTGAAAAGACTTTTCTGACAACGTATGGCCCTTCGTAGTTGGGGGTCCACTTGCCCCTGTGATCTGCCTGCGGCGGGAGAATCCTTTTCAGCACAAGGTCGCCCGTCTGAAAGCTCCGAGGATGTATCTTCTTATCATATGCTTTCTTCATTCGGCTCTGGTACAAACGACCATATGCTAGAGAAGCTAGCCTCTTCTCATCCATCAAACTCAGTTGATTCAACCTGTCTTTTACCCATTCTGCCTCGTCCAGCTGAACGTCTCGCAATACCCTCAGAGAAGGGATCTCAACTTCCAATGGTAATACCGCTTCCATTCCATACACTAATGAGAACGGGGTTGCCCCGGTTGATGTGCGTACCGTCGTACGATAACCGTGCAAAGCGAAAGGTAGCATCTCGTGCCAGTCCTTATAGGTCACCACCATCTTCTGAACGATCTTCTTTATATTCTTATTGGCCGCTTCAACAGCGCCATTCATCTTGGGTCGGTAAGGGGAGGAGTTGTGATGCTCGATCTTAAAATTCTGACAGAGCTCCTTCATCATTTTGTTGTTTAACTTTGAACCGTTGTCCGTGATTATCCGCTCGGGGATCCCATATCGGCAAATGATATCTCTCTTGATGAATCTGGCCACCACTTGCTTCGTTACATTTGCGTAGGACGCCGCTTCCACCCACTTGGTGAAATAATCGATTGCTACCAGGATGAACCGGTGCCCGTTAGAAGCTGTCGGCTCGATCTTTCCAATCATATCGATTCCCCACATCGAGAATGGCCATGGCGATGACATCACATTTAGAGGACTCGGAGGCACGTGGATCTTGTCAGCATAGATTTGGCACTTGTGGCACTTCCTTGCAAACTTGAAGCAGTCGGTCTCCATAGTCAGCCAAAAGTAACCTACCCGCAACAACTTTCTTGTCATAGCATGCCCACCAGCATGCGTACCAAAGGTACCTTCGTGTATTTCCTCCATGAGCAGCTTCGCCTCTTTCTCGTCTACGCAATGCAACAACACCAAATCGTGGTTTCTTCTGTATAAGACGCCATCCGGATTCAAATAAAAATTACCCGCTAATCTCCTGAGAGTCTTCTGATCTTGACTGGATGCCCCAGCCGGATACTCTTTATTTTTCAGGAAGTTAAGGATATCAAAATACCACGGTTTGTCGTCCGATGCTTCATCAATAGCAAATACATAGGCTGGCCTGTCAAGCCGAGAGATAATGATTCTGGGAGCCTCGTTCCAGAAGTTGACTTTGTACATGGAAGACAAAGTGGCCAGGGCGTCAGCCATTTGATTCTATGCTCGCGGTACGTGATGCAATTCAACCTTGTTGAAGAAAGGCAACAATCTCCTTGCATAATTCATGTAATGTATCAAATTGGGCTGACGTGTCTCCCATTCCCCTTTGATCTGATTCACCACCAGAGCTAAGTCTCCATATACGTCTAAATTCTTGATTCGCAAATCAATGGCTTCTTCAAGCCCCATTATACAAGCTTCGTATTCGGCCTCATTGTTGGTAACGACAAAGGTCAATCGGGCAGTAAACGGGATGTGCGACCCGTGTGGCGTAGTGATGATTGCCCCTATTCCGCTACCGTAAGCATTCACAGCTCCGTCAAATATCATCTTCCATTTGGAACCCAACTCCGGTCCCTCGTCTGGCAACGGCTCTTCACAATCTTTCATCTTTAGGTACATGATATCCTCGTCAGGAAAATCAAACCTCATCGATTGGTACTCTTCAATAGGCTGCTCCGCCAGATACTCAGACATCACACTCCCCTTTATAGCCTTTTGCGAGACGTATTGGATGTCATATTCAGTCAAAACCATCTGCCAACGGGCAATTCTCCCTGACAACGCCTGCTTTCCAAATACATATTTGATAGGATCCATCTTCGAGATGAGCATGGTTGTATGATTCAGCATGTATTGCCTCAAACGCTTGGCGGCCCAGGCTAGCGCGCAACAAGTTTTCTCAAGCATTGAGTATCGAGATTCACAGTCTGTAAATTTCTTACTCAAGTAATAGATCGCATGCTCTTTTCTCCCTGTCTCGTCGTGCTGACCGAGAACACAACCCATGCTTCCCTCAAGAACCGTCAAATACATGATCAAGGGTCTCCCTGCCACCGGGGGTATCAAAATAGGAGGCTCCTGCAAATACTGCTTTATTTTATCAAACGCCTTCTGACAATTTTCGTTCCATGTTACAGCTTGATCTTTCTTCAACAGCTTGAACAATGGTTCACACGTGGCCGTTAGGTGAGATATGAACCGGGCGATGTAGTTCAACCTCCCTAAAAACCCGCGCACCTCTTTTTCTGTTTTAGGCGTCGGCATTTCTTGAATCGCTTTTATTTTAGCAGGATCGACCTCTATTCCTCTTTCGCTTACGATAAACCCCAGCAGTTTACCCGATCTCACCCCGAAGGTGCATTTATTAGGGTTCAGCCTCAGCCTGAACTTCCTAAGCCTTTTAAATAGCTTCAGCAGATTTACCAGATGCTCTTCCTCCGTCTGGGATTTGGCAATCATATCGTCAACATAAACTTCGATCTCTTTATGCATCATATCATGGAAAAGAGTCGTCATCGCACGCTGATATGTTGCCCCAGCATTTTTTAAACCAAAGGGCATCACTTTATAGCAAAATGTTCCCCAAGGTGTTATGAAAGTGGTCTTCTCCATATCCTCTGGCGCCATTTTAATCTGATTATAGCCTGAAAAGCCATCCATGAAGGAGAATACGGAGTATTGAGCAGTATTATCAACTAACACGTCAATGTGAGGAAGTGGAAAATCGTCTTTTGGGCTTGCTTTATTCAAATCTCTATAATCCACGCACATTCGAACCTTGCCGTCTTTCTTTGGCACTGGTACGATGTTAGCAACCCAAGAGGGATACTTTGTCACAGCCAGGAAACCAGCGTCCCATTGTTTTTGAACTTCCTCTTTGATCTTCACTGCCATATCTGGTCGAGTTCTGCGAAGCTTTTGTTTGACCGGCGGGCATTCTTCTTTCAGTGGCAGACGGTGCACGACCATATCTGTATCGAGCCCTGGCATATCCTCATACGACCAAGCGAATACATCACTATACTCTCGGAGCATTTCAACCAGTCTTCACTTGATATCGCCCTGCAGCGCGGCTCCGATACGAATATTCTTCTCAACCCCTTCCGACCCCAAGTTGATAATTTCGATGACCTCGTCGTGAGGCAAAATGGCTCTTTCCTCTTGCTTCACCAACCAAGACAGTTCTTCAGGAACGTCGCTATCTTCGACAACCTCTTCTTCGGCCTGAAATACCGGGTGCTCGAAGTCGGGACGAGTCATAGGTGGTTCAAGGATGTCATCTGAAACTGTTATCCTGCAAAAGGAATGGTTAAGTGCTTTAAGATGCGTATAAAGCGAATAACCACGTTGCCATTTTATTGAAAAATACAAAACAAGAAAGACAGAGATTACAGTATTTGCACATGAAAACGCCATTTATTTAATGATTAACACGCAATGTTCATAACAACACAACCCTAAGCAAATCCTGATGCCCCGGGCAAGACATCAGATTATTCAACAATTAATAAAGCAGAGCATTACTGTTTAAGAGTCACAGGAACAAGCTCCTGAATAGACCAGTTGCACAGTCCTTGTCCTGGCGTGCTTGGCTGAATCCAGGCATCCATATCACAGTCGCTGTCTCCTTCGTCAGACTCCGAAGCAGCATTGACGGTTTCATGACACACTCCACTGGCAGAGATGGTGATTGGCCCTCTGAAACGGGGTGTCCCCACAGCAGGTGCTGACGACGACGGTTGGTATCCCAACCCGAACCGGTCCATCTTCACAGGAATATCCAGCACCTTGCCCCAGCCCTTGGCTTCTCCTGCCTCCACTAGAGCTTGAGCTTCTTTATACGATGAAACGGCTATCTCCGATGCTTTGCTCGGCCCGGGACCTTTGTCCTTGATACGCAACCCTTCAAATGCCTGGCAGGGTGTTTCATGGATTTCTTCGTCGACTTCCACATATTTAAATGACGATAGATGGCTGACCAGGATGTCTTCTTCTCCGCATACGGTGACTACGCTGTCTCCGACCATATATTTCAACTTCTGATGCAGGGTAGACGTAACTGCCCCAGCCCCATGGATCCAAGGTCTTCCAAGCAGGCAGCTGTACGCAGGCTGTATATCCATGATATAAAATTCAGTGGCAAACACCTCCGGCCCTACTTGTAGAGGCAATGTGATCGATCCAAAGACTGTTCTCTGCGTGCCATCAAACGCTCTGACTACCAAGTCGCTGGGCGTGCACAAGATTCCTCTAACATCCAGCTTCATCATCGCCTTCTTAGGCAGCACATTCAAAGACGATCCGGTGTCGACCAATACATGCGACATTACTGATCCTCTACACTCGACAGATACGTGCAGCGCCATATTATGATCTCTCCCCTTCGGGGTCAAATCAAAGTCAGTAAAGCCCAAGCTGTGGCCTGCATTCACATGTGCCAACACTCCTTCCAGCTGATTTACAAAGACGTCTTAGGGTACGAAGGAAGTATCCAGGACTTTCAACAAAGCATTTCTGTGAGCTTCCGAACATAATAGCAACGACAGTATAGATATCTTTGAGGGCGTCTGTTGCAGATGCTCCACAATCTTATAATCACTTTTTCGAATCAAGCGCATGAACTCTTCTACGTCTTTCGATGCTGCTTCTTTTTCGCTGGCTTGCACCGGAACATTCTCAACCACTTTCCCTTTTCCTTTTGCTAGTCTTTCGGCCTCCACTTCAGGTGATATAAAGATCCTACCACTCCTTGTCATACCTCCCGAACCAACAACATTATCCACAGCCTCGGCTGGCTGCTTATTAACATCAATCTTTATCCCGTCACAATACACCTCCAACCCATATGACCAGGGGACTGCTCTTGTGTTCTCGTACGGGATCGGCCCGGCCTTAGTTATGGTGATCGGTGGTCGCTGGACTGGTGCCGCAATAGTGATTGTCTTTCGAGGAATCGTTACAATGGCCACATCACTCTGATTCTCTGCTAATGCCCCTGCAGGCTCTTCGATTGCTGTTTGGTCAAACTGCAATGTGCCTCCATCAATTAAAGCCTGAATGCCTTTCTTCAACTCATCACACCCCCCAGCTAGGGTCCAGCATTCTAAGCAATACTCGTCACATCCTGGATAAACACCCCCTTGCAACAATCTGCTTTTTATCTCGCTCAGAGGCGTCTTCAAATCATCGACATTCATAATCAGATTCAACCCTTCCTCAGTCAGAATGGCGTTTGCCCCATGATTAGGCATGGGTTTCTGCACTATATTCGGACCTGCCGTTCCGAAATTAATAGTCTTATTGTCCAAAAGATCCTGCACAACGTGCTTAAAAGCATGGCAACCCTCTATATCGTGGCCCGGAGCCCCAGAATGAAACTCGCAGTGCCTGCTCGCATCGTAACCAAACGGGGGAGCTCCCGTTATCGGTGCCAGAGTTCTCTTCTCTACCAGGTTCAATCCCAACAATGTCTGCAATAAATCAGCATATGTCGTGGGAGGCTTCTCAAACACTCTTCTTGGTTTACCACCCTGGAATCCTCGCTGAGCCTGCTGTGCCCCCTGCTGAGGCTGCTGTTGCTGCATTGGCTGCTGCTGAGACGGTTGTTGTTGCTGAAGTGGTTGTTGCTGGTACGGGATAGTAACACTCGCCACCTGCTGCGGCTGACGATATTGGTTTCGTCCCCTGCCTCGGCCTCGGCCTCGGCCTCCAAACACTGCGCTTGCCTCGCCCTGACGGCGCCCACCAAAAGCCTTCCTATTACTGCCAGATGCAGTTGATTCCTCAACCTGGAATTTTCCTTGCTTGATGTTACGCTCAATCTTTTCCCCCATCAGAATTAGGTCTGAAAAACTGGTCAGAGATGTGTGAAACAGCATGTCATGAAACAAGCCTGTGAATGTGCCGACGAACATGTCATTCATTTCCTTGTCTTCTACGGGAGGACGGACCCTGGCCGCCATATCGCGCCACCTTTGCGCGTACTCTTTAAAACTCTCCCCCTTCTTTTGCGACAACCCTGCCAATTGGACCCGATTGGGCGCCAAATCGTTGTTATACCTGTAGTGAGCTACAAATGCCTCTGCCAATTGCTTCCATGTCTTGATATCGGTTGGCTCCAACCCCATATACCACTCTAGGGAAGGACCCGACAGACTATCTTGAAAGAAATGCATTAGCATTCTTTCATCAGTTGAGTATGCAGACATCTTTCTGTAATAGGCCCTCACATGCACCTTCGGACACGTGTCCCCTTTATACTTATCAAACGCAGGAGCTTTGAATTTGATTGGCACCCTCAAGCCAGGTACCAGACCCATTGTTGCCATGTCCAAGCCCACAGCACTTTGGTTCAGGACCCCCCTCATCTGCTCTTCCAGCATTCTGATCTTCTGGGAGTCATCCATCGGTCCTTCGAAACCTCCGCCGGAGAAGGCGTCCTCCTGCTGATCTTCTTGCCACATACCATTTCCAGCTCCGTACCCGTCATATCCATTATTACGTCCAGCTCTGATCTGATTCATCACCGGGCCTCGGCCCCTGTTGCCGTACCCTTGAACACCTCCAGCAGGCCCAAAAGCCATTAACCCAGCGCCGTTTCCATTTCCAAAACCTCCATAGCCCTGATTGGCCACACCATAGCCATCTTGCCCAAAGCCTTGAGCATTGAAACCATACTTCCCAGCATTATCGAATCCCTGATCGTTGAACCCGAATCCAGCATTGCCAAAGCCGTTGCCTCCCGTATTATCACCCAAGTTGACGTCACCAAGCCCAACGTTATGGACAACAGTCTCATTCCCAACTCCGACGTTACCATTCACAGCAGCGGTAGCGTTGTTGACATTAGCAGCTGGTATATTGACTATAGGTGGAGCCACTGGCGTGGGAGTACCATCTCCATGAACAGTATCGGCTCGCACAGACCGATGATCCTCATTACCGTGCCCAACATTTCGGGCCAACAGAGGTTGGACCATGGCTTGCAAATTCTCCTGACCTTTTGCAATAGCCTCCATGGTCTGCATGAAGAGAGCGAGCTTCTCGCGCACATCTTGCATCTCGTTCTGCATTTGATCCATGATTCTTCGACAGTTGGTGCGGGTAGAATAGCGGTGCGGGTGCTGATCTGCAATCCTGAAAAGTACCTGTTACAGAGCAGGAAATAAGACATTGTCCAGAGATAACCTGTAATGCAATATGAATATGAATGTAATGCAACGTGTGTCTGTGCATTAGGGAAATTCATTCCCCGATTCTAGTGTGAAGGTGCCGGTGCAGTGGCAGTGCTGACAATATAAAGATCGGAGCTGAATCACAGAAAACCTCATATATTGCTGAGAAACCAATGAACCCGGAATACAATGTTACTAAAGGTACAAAGAGAAGGCATGACCTCGACCAACAATCCTGGTGATGGTCAGCACTGTGCAAATAAAGCAAACAAGTTACTACATGAAATGATCAAATCCTCCCATAAGTCTGGTATTCTTCTAGCAACTTCTTGGTCTCCGGGTGACTGGGTCGAGCAAGCAGCCCTTCGACAAGTTGGTTTCTTTTCTTAAGAACACGGCGCACGTCTTCAGCAGTCTCTTCCCATGCCCCATCTCCGAAGCGATCCTCCAGTTTACGCTTCTGAGACACAACTTCATCTCTGCCCTTGATGGCCTTGTTTAGTGCGTTCTGGAGACTGTACCGGGTCATCACTTCTTCTTCACACTTCTTGATGCTGGACTTCAACTGCTCTTCGAGGTCGGAGATTTGCTGCTTCAGCTTATCCTCCCTCTTCTTGTTGTTAGTAAGCGTGGCATTCCAGGTCTTATTGCAAGAAGAGATCTCTCGGTGAGCGATGTCAAGCGCTTTCTTCTTGGATTCAAGCATGTCATAGGAGCTTCTGAACTCTTGCCCCAGACATTCGTGCTTCTTCCTCTCCTCAGTCAACTCAGCCCCTAATCTGTTCATTAGCTCAATCTGCTGTTGGAAAGCATGGACGGCCTTGTTTTTCTCACTGCGTATCTGGGCTAACTCCTGCTCTAACCCTTCGTTGATCTTCAATAAGGCTTCTTTTTCTCTCACAACCTACTCATAGGCTTCCCTAGAAACAGTAGTTGGCTCCGCTACCGGAATAGGAACAAGAATTGGTGCGTCTGGAAATGGCATTTTCAGCTGACTGGCTCTCTCCTGAATCCAAACTCTATAAGGTGCATAGGCCTGACAGTCATTCTTTCCTAGCAACGGCTTCCCTCTTCGGTTAATGCGCGTCCAGGCATGCTGCAACTTGGCCAATAACTCCCCCTTCACATCTCCAGTGAAGTACAGAGATTCCTGTATTTCTTCCTCTTTGGGCGGGTTCTTCAGCGCATATCCGAACTGACGAATGAACAGAGAAGGGTTGTGGTTGATACACCCTTTTCTTCCTATCAGCGGAACATTAGGGTAACCAGAACAACTGAAGATAAGCTCGGATCCCAGCAGATCTCTATCAAACCAATCAACGTCTTCAGAAGTTAACCTCATCATATGCTCTGGCCAGTCGGGCGTAATTGCATTATCCATGGCAGGTCCCCTCGATGGAAAATGGCTCTTGAACCACGTATACAGCAAAGGTACGCAACAAGAGACATTCTTGCCTCTCCTGTTTTCATTCCTGTAGTGCATCGAATGGTAAAAGTCTCCGATCAGTGTTGGTACTGGGTTACCGGCAGCAAATAGATGAAATGCATCCATGTCCACGAAGTTTGGGAAGTTAGGGAACAACACTATCCCATAAATGCAGAGGGCCAAAATAGCGTTAAAGACCACCCAACACCCATTCTTGGCGTACTCTTGAGCCTTACCAACCAGAAACTGAAGAGAAAAACCCAGAACCCCTCGCCACGCAGTCATCAACAAGTCAGAAGCATTCATATGCAGGGCTTTGGCTAAATCCTCCAAATTGGGCTCAGCGGCTGAGTGAATAAAAGGAACTGCATTCTGAACTGGGAGCTCAGTAAACTCTACATACTCCTCCATGGTGGGCCCCAAGATAAAGTCCGCAAACGTGAAACATCTTAAAGCCGGGTCATAGAATTGCATTAAGGTGTACAACCCATTCAATTCATCATCAGTAGACCTACGCACTAAACCCAACAACCGTCCGTAACTCTGCCTGAAGCTTCTACGGACATCCTCATTCGCAAGAGAAATCAGACCCAGAAGTGGAGTAATATCGGGGACAGGTAACTTATACGCAACGGTCATCCTCAAACCAGCCATGGTCAAATACTCAAAAGTCCCGACACTAGAACCGGGGGAACGCAAATGCACCTGCAGCACAGACACGCGTTAGTGGGATGCAATGATAATGGGTATGCAAACAATGCAATGCAAATGACATGCAACAGGGACCAACTGCCGTAGCTGCATAGCCTGAACTATATCAAGAAGTCTCCGATAGGCTCTTTAGAAGTCCTCAAACCCTGGTCTCGAATAGACCCATAATAAAGCTCCAACAACGGTCTCTGACAGACCTCAAACCATAACTCAGGCTGGTCTCTGGTAGACCTCAAATCGTATCTCCAAATGGTCTTTGACAGACCTCAGAACTATCCAACTGGTCTCTGACAGACCTCATAACACATCTCCAAATGGTCTCTGACAGACCTCATAACTCTCCATAAATACCCAGGATCTCTGATCAAGAAATAACCGGTATCTGAAGGTCTAGTTACCTGCATAACCCCAAACCCTCTCACAGGTGGTTGTCCTAGTAACTGACAAAGGTATGGCATCCTATGCGGCCGTCGGCGTCACAGACTTTCAGGGTTGATGATACGATTCCCAGAAGGAGTGGCATCACCAAATCCTGAAGAGGCCTCACTTAGCCAACTTCCAAATGATCGGTCCCCAGAGTCGACAATCCAACTAACCAGCAACCCAAGCCACCCAAAGGGCAGGACAGGAGGCCAACCAGAAGAACCTCGTCTGAGTGTAGATTTCGCGGGACACTAGGACATGCAAAGCACGTGCGCACCCACTAATCTCTACTCTAAGTCTAAGGTGCACTCAAGCCCAGGTCCGGCTTCTCACTCAATATCAGAACACCCGTCACATCCCAATACAACAATAATAATCAATATATATAATGCTGAAAATAAAGGTCAGAAATATAAATCCATACAAAATCCACGACGGGAAAACAAGCGTTAGGATTGACTCTCTTAAGGGACGTTGGATCCCAAATGCATAAGAACTATCGCAGTCCTTAGCAGCCAGGGGACGTTGGGTCCTCAGCAGAGTCGCCAGCTGTCGCTACTGCGAAAATCGACGCCGGCTGACAGAAGAGTCGCCACCGTGCGTTATTTATCCCACGGGAGGGAAAAGAAACGCTCGAGGTAAACCTACCGCAAAACGGGGAAAGGAATGGTCATCGCCACCAAAACCTAGATTCGGGAGTCGGTTACGCAAGGGGAAGGTATTAGCACCCCTCACGTCCGTCGTACTCGACGGGATCCACGCTTGTTTTCGGGTATGGATTGTTATTCTATCTAAACTAAGGGTTAAGGGTTAAAAAGAAAATAAAATGAAAATAAAAATGACTCGGCAAAGTATCGCGCTTTATGCCTACGTATTCCCGTCTGGAACGAGAAATCAGAGTCAACGTAGTTCACCTAACTACGGGAAAGGAGGGGAAGGTTGCTCGCTAGGATATTGCATCCTATGCCTACGTACTTTCATACAGCATGAAAGATCAGAGCAAACGTAGTTCGGGCCACGTACGACACAGGTCTGTCTTGATTGATTTTATTCCTTCTGAAAAAGGGTTTTTCTGATTACTGGTCCAAGCGGACAAAAATGACGTTTTGATGAGTTCGCATTCTTTTACGGAAGAAGTGTCTTTTATTGTGTTTGAAATCTTTATGATGTTTTTCTGTTGGTTTTGAGGAAAAAGAGACATGACTCTAATCTACGGTTGCAAAGGGAATCAAACTAACCTAATGTTATCATGCATGGGTTGAGGCCTAGTGTCTATCATGCTCCTCTCTTGCACAGAGAGAAACAGAGATCCTAAGGGATAAACGGAAACAGAAACAATATCAGATATATCCAGTAAAACAGTAGAATGCATGAATGCAACAATACAAGCGAGGCAAGGGAGTCCCACTCAACCTCGAACCTAGAAAACAATAGGCAAAAGTGACCAGACTTCACTTTCAACCTAACAGGGTAAACAACAAACAATACAGTCCAGAAAACCAATCAATACATCAAGAATGAAATACAGCAAAAATAACAGCTACAGCAGCTCTGCATCAATATCCATCTTCAAGTCATCTCCAATCAGCTACAAGCTTCAGTCAGCAGCAGTCTCTATCTTCACAGTCTCCAAGCAAGGGCTCTGGCTGACAATCTTCAGTATACAATGGCTTTTCTTCAAGTCCTATCCTCCAAGCTGAGGGATCAATCATCAGAATGGATTGGGTGTTAAGCAATTAGTTGACTACCAATGGTGGTAAACCAACTGCTACTAACACATAAGACATTTTCTCTCAAGAGTTCTATCCCTCAGACAATAGCACCAAGCCTTCCAAAGGAAGGGGGTGAGTGTCTCAGAGAGACTCTGCATCACAGAGAGGAATGGAGGCAGTCAAAACCTTCCATATTTGAGAACCAAGCTTTCTACTCTAGAGCTCTGCCTGGCTCCTAAACCCTAATCTCCTTAACAGCTGATGGCAAAAATCTCCTCTCCAATTATGGAAGTTGGCCTTCAGTCTCTGGATCTCCAATGGCTTCATCATCCTCAGTCTTCAACTCTCCCAAATCCCCAGATAGTCCCAATACCCAAACAAGCAAGCAATCATCCCCAAAGGGCACACCACACCAGTCAATCAGATATATACAGTATATACTAATAGCAGTAGGGGAATCCTGATGATTTCTAAGGGGATCTATCCTATACCCATAGCCCCTATAGTCCATACCCCAAAGATCAAATGACACTACCCTAAAAGAATTAAACTATTTCATCTAAGTTGATTTGAAACCCTAATTTTATTCATGTTGTTCTCACCTAAACTAAACACCTAAATTTAATTTCTAAAAATATGAATTAAATTGCATTTACAAGTTGAATATCTAAACTAAACAACCTAAAAAGAATGGACAAAAATATTAAAGCATTGGTTGGAACAAAAATCAACAAATTCATGTGTGAAATGAAACTATTTAAAATGCTATTTATTTGGAAAATATGGGAAAAATATCAAATAAAAAATAAAAGGCAATTCTTATTTTTTATAATTTTCTTGACACTTCAAAGAAAATGTTAAAAAAAGAATGAATTAAAAATATGCAATTTCTAATTTGTTATGAATTTTCAAAAATGAATGAAAATAGAAAGAAATTGAAAAAAGAAAATAGAAAGAAATAAAGGGAGGGGGTGAGAAAAGCAACTCGCCCCAGTTGTATTCCATGGTGGGCTGGGAAAAGGGGGGGTGCGCATATTAATCTGAGTCCAAGCCCAACGTTTCAACTAAATGAAACGCGGCGTTTTAATGTGAGTCATTCCCTCCGTTTTCAGTTTGAATATGATTAGTTGGATTAGAACCCCAGTCAAAGTCAAATTCTCCATCGTGTGGCTCAGACATCGTCTTCCACCTTGAGCAACCCTAGGGTTTCAGAAAACCCTTCCATGCACACACCTTCGACCACTCTGTTCCCCCTCATCTGACCATGGATTCAATCGACATAAAAAGCAAACTTGGCCTACTCTAATCCCTCTACACAGCCATGATAATAATATCTCTTAAAACTCAAGCAATAAACTAATTCGATGAAGATAACAATTATAAGCCACCATGAACACCTGTGATCAACTCCTCAAAAACTCTCCAAATCTTGTCCTAAACTTATCTACAACTCATGCTGATTACCATAAGCTAATAAGCCAAGAATTTCATGCACTGAATCATGAGATATCAATCCAACCAGATTTGATGCACTATGAGCAACCTTCATTAAACCTCTCCAAACTCAGTGGAAATCATCATCTACCCTAACTTAACCAATCTAAGAGATCAAAACCCTATCATGCTAACCAAAAACATACAATTCGAAGAAAGATCCAACCTGGTTTAAAATGGAGATGCAGCTATGGAGATCCCTAAATCAATGCTTGCAAGGACTTGAAACTGATCCACACACCACCACTTTGATTCTGTATGCAAAGATTTGGACTCTAACTTCTTGTATCATGTGATTCCAATTTCTTGAACTTTGAATGATGAAACTTGTATGACACTCTCCTTGATTGATTCAGCCAAATGAATATGTGAATTGTGATCTATGGATGATGGTGATGAAGTTCAGATCAAGAAGTGTGAGAATTGAGGGAGATTTGAGGGAGCTTTTGAAGCTTATGCAAAAATGAGAAAGTGTGTAAAACTTGGGGTTTTGAACAAATGAAATCACCAACCATGGCATGAACTATCCCTTATCAATATATAGGTGAGGTTAGAACCTCCTAGAAACTTGGAGAAGTTTCCCTTGCATTCTTTCCCTTGAATTTGGTTTATGTTTCTTCCATTGCAAGCAACTATGAATAACTCACAAAATATGAACTATGCTCAAAATTCTACTTTAGCCAATGTCTTTAAAATGATCTTTCCATTCAAAATGACCTATAATTTTGCTTCATTTGGCCAAGATATGAAAAATCTCATTTTTAAGTCCATTTTTATTCATTAAATCCAACAATTTTGAAACCTTGTGCTATGAATCTTTACAATCTCTCATGGTCACTTTTCTAGACTCAAAATGTCATTTGGAACAAGTTTGATGTTGTAAAGTTTTCCATTTGAAGCTTGCTTGCATGAGTTTTGGGCATAGGTTAAAATGACCTGTAATTCACAAATGACAAAAATACCCTTTGCTTACCAAGACCATAAGTAGAGTTCCACACATCCTATGAAGGCATACCATACCATTCTAGAAAGATAAGACAATAAGGAACAACTCTTATGTTGACCAGAAGTTCATTTGAAATCTCCCTGAGGGGTAAACATTGCTTTGAAGTCAAGTCACTTTCACAGACAAAATTTCAGATACCTCAGATGACCTGTAACTTGCAAGGACCATAACTTGAGTTCTATAAATCTCCTTGATGTCTTCCACCACTCAAATTAAAGGTCTTGAGATCCTCTACAAGTTCAATGTTGGCCAAGGATCCATTTGAAGCTTGCATTTTGACTTATCTTGCTTGGAAATTTGACCTAGACTAGGGGATTTTACATAGAAACCCTAATTTAGGACCTCCTCTTCTCCTTGATTTCTCTTGATTTCTTCTTAGCATAACAACATATCCTTATTCTCCATGTCAAATGATGAACCCTGCATCTCTTCAATGGCCCTCAATGCCCTTCAAACAATCCTTTGACCTAGGGTTGACCCAGGGTTGACCCAGATGAAACCCTAGTTGACTGTCTTCAACTGCAGTACTTGTGATCACATCAACAACTTGTTTTCTTCTCCAAATGACTTTCTAAGTCCTCCAAGATGTCTAGATACTCCCCATGCTCTCAATTCACAGCTCATAATTCCCTTGTTGATCCTCAGCCACCCTCAGTTAGGAGATATACTCAATGCTTGATCTACTGACTTCTCCAACTTTCAAATTCTTTTCTGATGACTTGAATGAGATTGAATTTGAATAACAACCTCTTGATAGGCCTCTAGAGATGATAATAATAATTGGTTCCCTGTTGAATGACTTGCTATGCTTATGCTATGTACATGACTCTATATGCAAATGCTAATGATATTGAAACATAAACCAAGTGAATAAGGTTGAGCAAATTTTAGGGTGCAACAATGGGTTCTTCGGACCTGGCATATGATTTGGGGTTAGTGCTAAGCTTTCGCTTAGGCTGTCGTCTTTATACGGTTTACGCCAATCATCGTCTTCAGAAATATTGGGTATTTGAATCTTTATTATTTCTGAATACGTGGTCTCTTCATTTTCAAGTTCTCTTATACATTCGTCAATTACATCTACTAAATAGCAGGTATCATCTATGGCTGGTGCTTGTAAGAACTTGGTGAGAATGAACTCTGTCTTTTCTTCTCCTACTTCGAATGTTAGCCTTCCTTTCTTTACGTCTATAATAGCTCCGGCTGTAGCTAGGAACGGTCTTCCTAGGATAATTGGGGTAACAGAGTCCTCTTTGATGTCCATGATTATGAATTTGGTTGGGATGTAGAATTGTCCTATGCGTACTAGAACATTTTCCAGTATTCCGACGGGATATTTTACTGATCGGTCGGCCAATTGTACGAACATTTTGGTTGGTCTTAGGTCTCCCATATTCAGCTTTTTGCATATAGATAAAGGCATAACACTGATACTGGCTCCTAAATCGCATAGAGCTTTGTCTATTACGAACTTTCCTATGATGCAGGGTATGGAGAAACTACCTGGGTCTTTTAATTTAGGAGGCATGCGGTTTTGAATAATAGCGCTACACTCTGCAGTAAGTGTAACTGTTTCGTTATCCTCGATCTTTCTCTTATTTGATAGGATTTCTTTGAGGAATTTAGCGTATGATGGCATTTGAGTTATCGCTTCTGTAAAAGGAAAAGTGATATTCAACTGTTTAAGGAGCTCTACAAATTTCTTAAATTGTCCTGAAGTTTTGGAGTTTATTAATCTTTGAGGATAAGGGATAGGTGGTTTATATGGCGCTGGAGGTGCTTGCGTTTTTTCACTTGTGGTGTCCTCCTTCTCGTTGTCTTCCTTCTTCTCTAACTCAGATTCCTTTTCTGCTTGTTCAGTTGGTTTTTGTTGCATGGCTGAGTTTTCGGTTCTCGGATCGATCGGTTCGTCCAATTCTTTTCCGCTTCTTAATATGACAGCATTTGCTTGTCCTTTTGGATTTTGTTCGGGTTGTCCAGGAAATGTGCCAGCGGGTGCAGCAGCAGAGGCTTGTTGTTGAGCCACTTGTGATATCTGTGTTTCTAACATTTTATTGTGGGTGGCTAAAGCGTCTACTTTTCCGGTCAGCTGTTTAATTTGCTCGCTAGTGTGTATGTTTTGATTTAGGAATTCTTTGTTTGTTTGAGCTTGAGTAGCTATGAATTTTTCCGTCATCAACTCGAGGTTTGATTTCCTAGGTGCAGTCTGAGCAGCAACTGGTTTCTGATATCCTGGCGGAGCAGCAGGCATCTGCAATGCATTATCGCTTTTGTAAGAAAAGTTTGGATGATTTCGCCAACCTGGGTTGTAGGTATCTGCGTAAGGATTTCCTTGAGCATAATTTACTTGGTCTAGTGGGATTCCGGCCAGCAATGGACATTCAGGCGCATTATGAGTGGTGATTCCACATAACTCGCAGTTTGGAGTTACGGCAGCGACGGTTGCAGTGGGGTTAACGGTCAGACTGTCAATTTTCTGTGCTAGAGCATCTACTTTAGCGTTGAACTTTTCAAGGCTGCTGATCTCGTACATCCCACCTTTCGCTGTGGATTTCTCTACTGGAATGCGTTCACCTCCCCATTGGCAGTGGTTCTGAGACATGTTTTCGATTAGTTGATAGGCTTCGTCGTATGGCTTATCCATAAGTGCACTGCCCGCGGCGGCGTCTACCGTTAGTCTGGTGTTGTATAAAAGCCCATTATAGAAAGTATAGATCGTCACCCAGTCTTCTAGACCGTGGTGAGGACATGTTCTCATCATATCTTTGAATCGTTCCCATGCTTCGTAAAGAGATTCACTATCTTTCTGTCGAAATCCGTTGATTTGAGCTCTAAGCATAGCAGTTTTGCTTGGCGGAAAATATCTTGCTAAGAAGACGTTTTTC
The DNA here is from genome assembly GCA_963859935.3 of Lathyrus sativus. Lineage (NCBI taxonomy): Eukaryota > Viridiplantae > Streptophyta > Magnoliopsida > Fabales > Fabaceae > Lathyrus > Lathyrus sativus. The sequence goes on from OZ012736.1 coordinate 491,559,221, forward strand.
AACTGTTCCCACGTCGTAACGGAGTTGGATGATAAGGATTGTAACCATGTCCACGCTCTGTCTCTAAGAGAGAAAGGGAAAAGACGAAGTCTTATTGCGTCTGGAGTTACTCCATTTGCTTTCACTGTGTCTGCGTATTGTACAAACTTCGTTAAATGTTCGTTTGGATCTTCAGTTGCATTTCCTGAGAATTGGTTTTGTTGTACAGCTGACAGCAATGATGGTTTCAGCTCAAAATCGTTTCGAGTAATAGCTGGGGCAGCAATGCTACTTCTAGGCTCCATCTGAGAGGGTGTAGCGTATGCCTTCAGCGGTTTGTTTTGAGGTCCTTCAGCCATCTTTGGTTCTTCTTCGGATTTGGGAATGTGAGTGAGAGGATCAGGAATGTTATGTTTTTGTTGGTACTCAATGATGCGACTTCTCAAATGTAAGAAGCGCTCTAGTTCCGCGACTGAAGGTTTTAAGATATCGCCTTGTGGGCGATTACTTGGCATACAATCGACAGAACTAGTAAAGGGAAAATGAAATTGTTAACCTAGTCTATACGGCGTAACAGAAGGTTACACTATTGACTAAACGGGTCCCCGACAACAACACCAAAAACTTGATCGCGACTTTCTATGTCTAATACAACTTAACTGCAAGTGCACAGTCTATCGCGTAGTAATAAAAGATATCGATCCCACAAGGACTCGTAATCAAACTAGTGTTCTCGGGAGTTACTATGTTTAGCTAGGTAGATAATGTTTAAGGGAATAATTTCTATCACTAAAGGGAACTAAAAACGTTACTTGAATTATAATTACATGAATCGATATGCAATAATTATGTTCTTCGGGGATTTGACAAGTTACCGGTATATGAAATATTTTTCAGAATTTATTTAAGAAGAAAATAGTGATTTAAAGACTTTCGTCTCACGATGGTTGTTGACGCTAGTCGCAACACTAAGGCGGAACATAGTTCGGGGTTAAAATCGCTTTTTGGAAATCTCTAAGTTCTAATCTATTTTAAAGTGCTTCCGCTGTTATTAAAACAAATGCCTAGTGTTTACTATCTGGTCCTAGCCGCAGCTGTCGCTTGTTGGTTCGTACCTTAATTAATTTCCCACTGTCGTGGCAAAACTACTTTTAAATAAGTTCTCGCTTTCGCGACGAAAGTTTATTCAGTAAATAAGTATAAACACTTAGACCATAAACAACTTTTGAAAAGGAAAGTTTTCAACCGGTTATTAACAAATCCCGTCTGAATTCTTATTACATATCGATTACTCTGGTTTAGCTAGACATGGATTTGGGAAAGGTAAAACATAAATAAAAACAGAAACTTAGAACATTCATATTACTGAGAATTAAAGTTACAATTAACAAAATAATGAAAAAAACCTGTAACGTATCCAATTGGCTTTTAGCCAAATCCCAACGATGTCGGCAAGATTATGTCTTCAAACCAATAGAGCGCACAAATGAATATTGTAGAAATGGAATACAGGAATAAGGAAAGGAAACAAAAACAAAAACAAAAAGAATGAAACTAAATTTTGCTCTGGAAATAAATTTGGGCAGCACTTCGTTGTCTGAATGCGGCTCTCTTTCTCAGCTCCCCTCCTTCCCCTTTTATAGAGGTAAAATTCTAACGGTTGTAATTTGAAGAAGGTGAACTTGGAGGCAGAAAAATCAGGGAGTAGTGGTCCATTATTTGGGACTTGGAACTGGTATTTGCACGTTCAATTGAAGTTGTGTGTTTTTGCCTGCATGACGGTCGTCATGGTGTGTGATGGTCGTCACCCGTGTGACAGTCGTCATGGAGGTGTGACGGTCGTCACAGCAGCAAAATGTGCATTCTGTGTTTTTCATGTTGTTTTCATCTGGTTTTCGTCCATATTTCATCTGTAATTGCTTCTTTTCTTCATATTGCTTTGTTTAGACATGATCATTAAATACCTGCAAAATATCAGACAAATAACATGGAAAGAACCCGAAATCGGATTGAAACAATCAAACATTAGTTGAATTATGCGTCAATATATATATATACGATTTCGCGTTATCATCGTTGTTTAGAACAAAACACTTACAACTAAATTTCCTCTTTTAAAGCCTTCAAAATGGATCATAATGCGTCATAAAAGCCCAGAAAAAGTACAATTGCGCGCATGATAACCTGCATTTGGCGCGCGTTGCAGCCTTTACTCTTTTATCGCACGCGCGTTGTTGTATGTGATTATTCCAATAGATGCACACTTTTTCTCCACTTTTTACCTGATTTTCACTAAGTCTTTATTTCTCCATACTTAATCATTTTTTACTCTTTGTTTGGCATTTATTCTTCATTTTTGCTTCTTTTTAACTTGTTTTGATCCACTTCTTTGACCGAAAATATGCAATGACAGAGTGTCATCATAATCCCAAACTTGAATTGTTGTTTGTCCTCAAGTATCTTGCATGGACTGCCAACTCGAAACAAAAAACAAGTTGCACAATAATAATTGAACATCAACATATAATTTTTTCTTTACCTGACCATCATTCTAGCTTCCAACTTCCATCCGAGATTTTCAAAAAACATCCCCAAGCTTTGACAAGTACTAAACCTGTCTCTCAATCACCTTGTCTCACTTAATGGATAATGTAGTCTCTCAATCAACATGCAAAATAATTTATATGAGTTTGATCATGTTATAATATAATTCGTCAATGAAATCAAAACACAACTATTTGAGGGCTTTTTTGATTGTATCTTGACTTATGTTCAGGTAGGATATTTTTTGGGAAATTGGGTTTAAACCTTTGGAGTTAAACGCCTAGTTCTCCTTCTTTTATCATACCTTTTTGTTCCTTCTTGATGGTACTATAAAAATATTACTATTGTGGTTTTTATTATACACTTTGCATTCTTTTAATCTTTTTTTTGAAGAAGTTCCTTTTTTCAACTTCTTATTTTCTCAAAATTTTGAATTTTTGACCATTTTTCTCTAGTACCTCAACCTCAAGCTTAAAACTTTGCTCACTTCCAAGAGCAACCCCAAAATTAATCTTTTCATACAACTTAAGAACTACAATTCTACCTAACTCCAATCAGATGGTGAAAAGATAAAAAATTCAAGTTAACAGCTAAAAAGTAATGCTAAGTCACCGAAAGAAAGGTTAAGATCAAAGTGGTTAGCAAAAGATGTTCCTATTACTTCAGGGTGGTTAAAAAGACTCAAAGTTAAAAGCAAACAACAACCTCAGTGTGTGTTGTAACACCCTAAATTTTCCCTGTAATATTTATAAATAAAATATCAGAGTAATTAATTCAAACATACGCAACTTAGGATGTTACGGTCAACATACAAAGCCTGCTCATCAGACTGACTAAGTAACACTTATATTTTTGTAAAATCATGAAAACATGAACATGTCTGAACGTTACTCTTATTACAGCGGAATAATAAAAATCATTTATCTTAGAATCATGTAATTCATCAAACAACAACTAAACATAATAAGGGAGATGTCCACAAATCTCAAAGAAATAAAATTATAAAAATGCGTTCCGAAGACTCCCCAGTGTTAGAATCAGAGCAAACGCCAAACTATAAAGAAAAGGTAAGGAGACTCCATCTTCAACTCACATATGAGTCCTGCTGCGAAGTATTTGCACATTACCCATGTAGAGACAATATTCAAACAGAATGGGTGAGATATCATGATATTATAAAGGAAAGCATGTTAAATGGTATGCATTAGGTTAACACAATAACAACTAAACTAAACATCTCACATAAATCATCCAACAATATCATCACCCATTATTCACCAACCAACAGGAAACCACATGATAACAAATCGACTAATCATACAACACAAAATATTTAGCAACATAGATGATATATAATGCAATGAGACTCACACCTGACTCGATGCTTATGCATATGGTACCAATTTTCGTGAACACTCAGGTTCAGCGTTTTGATCTCCACCTCCTAGGATCAAAAACACTCATTGATCTATCACCTCTAAATCAGTTACCGGCCTAATCAATACAATGAAATTGTAGGCTCACTAACAATAGATCATTTGTCCACAAATGTATGAAATGCGACTATTTATGCATACAACAACGATAACATCATCGTGCACAATAACCCACCACCATAGTTATTGTACACCGCCCAAATTGGATAACAAGCATACAAATATATTTCATACATTATGGATATTGTAACTTGTAAATGCGCCTAAGAGGGGGGGGGGGGGGTGAATTAGGTTCTAAAAAATATTTGCAATCTTTTCGGTTCTTGGTTCTTTTTCCAGTTATGGTGATAGTGACTTGAAAGTAAAGTGCAGGAAAGAAAAAGAGACACAAGAAATTTATAGTGGTTCCCCTCACACTCCGAGAGTACTCCACTCCCCTTTCGACTCGAAAAGATTTCACTATAGTTTAGAATTATTGCACAGCCTAATCACACCAATGGTGATGGCTACTATCTAATCTATAGGTAATCCAAGTGTAGAAGAACAATCCTCTTCAAACACTTCATTTGTTTCCAACAATCCTGGATAACAATGTAATACACAATAATCTTTGAAATAAGTTGAAATCTTTGAGAGAATGATATTATCAATCTTCACGGTTGATCTTCTTCTTGAAACAAATATTACTCAAATAAGTATACTAGTGTTCTTGTGAGAGGATTTGAAATGAAGTTGTGATAGTGTGAAAGTTTATTTAAAGGCTTCTTTCAAAAATGTTTTTGAACACTTAAAAATAAAAATTTGAAGGATGAAGAAAATGAGTAATTTGAAAGATTTTATTTCTTAAAGGTGAATTGAAATTTTGAAATTGATAACAATTTATATTGATCAAAAAACCTTTTCAAAAGGGTGTGATTTTGTGCAGCAAAAAACAATCAGAAATCAAAATGGAGACCAATGCATATTTTCATGAAAAGCTGCCATTTTTGCTTGCTGTTTCAGTGTTAATCGGTTAACCAAATGGGTTAATCGATTAACACCTTACAACGTTTAAAAATATTCAAAACTTACACATGTTAATTGGTTAAACCTATGTGTTAATCGGTTAACATTGTAACAAAACCACAAATGAGTTATTTTAAGGGCCGTTAACCAATTAACCAAAAGGGCTAATTGGTTAACACTGAACGATTTTCAGAAAATAATTATTTTTAACAAGAGTGAGTAACTTAAAATGATTTTAAAAGAGTTTGTGGTATATGTGAAGTGAAATGTGAATTTATGAACACTTGTATAGATATTTTCAAGTAATATTTGTTATACCTTTGTCTTGATGTTCAAGACTCAATCTTCATTACTTGAGACTTATAAGAGAAGCTTTGATCCATAGAAGACATATGCAGGAGCACTATCTTGATGCTTGATGTCTTTATTGTTTACTTTATTCTCTTACTTTTTGCGTAGTATATGTTGCATAGAAAGCTTGTTCTTGTTGTCCTCATCAAAACTTTTAAATGTGCTTGAAGCTTGCTTCTACAATCTCCCCCTTTTTGATGATGACAACGACTCTTGAAACTTTTCTTTGATACTTGGTTTCTCTACACTATTTCTCCCCCTAAGTTAAAGCTCCCCCTTAACATAAGAGGTATATTTTTTATGCACAATTAAACGTTAGAGAGATCAATCCTTCTCCCCCTTTGTCATTAGCAAAAAGGAAGAGGAGCAACGTTAATGAAAGTAAACATACACACACAGAATAAACATAACACATATTCAAACATCACAAACAAAAATTTTGTTTTTATGATACGAAACACACGCGCAAAGTACGGTACAGTTACGAATAGAAAACATAAACAAACATATTCTACAAAAGAGATAAAAACAGAAACAGGTGCTTTAGTTATCATCATCTGACATCTCCTTGCTTGCATCTTCTTCTTCTTCACTTTCGTCCTCATCTTCGTCGTTTTCGGCATTGGGATTTTGAGAATCGATGGCAAGTCTTTGAAGTGAGTTAATTGCCCAGGTCGTTTCTCTATGTTGAGTCATCATTGTGATGTAGAGAAACTCGTTTGTTATGCCACATTTCGGGATTGGGAATGAATGGTTGGAGGAAGATGAATCGTCTTCATATTTGTAAGTTCCATTATTATTTTTCACAATGCCGATATTCTTGATGATGGTAATTTCATTAATCTCGTTTGCGGTTGGTTTCAAGGTAATGGACGGTTCTCTATTCAAATCCAAATCTGTTAGTTCCAAGATACTAGAGATGAGTCGACCGTATGGGAGTCGGGTAGACAAAGTGAGTTGCTGTTGGAGATGATACATCATAGTTAATATCCAATTAACTTTGATTTTGTTCTTGATGGCATACATCACCTGCATCTCAAGGTCATTGATCTGAGAGTGATTTGAATCTTTCGGGAGCAGCACATAACATATGATGTAGTGGAGCATACGGTCATTTACCGACATATTTTTGACATAGCACAAGGTGCGAGCAGTCCGTTGTCCAACAACTACAACCGCTCTGGGAAATATGCAGATACTATAGTATTACTCCATTTTGTCATAATTAGCCCAAGGTCCATCTCTATGGTTGACACCTTTCCGGAGAAAAAATCCTGTGTATGGAATCTTGATAGTTGCAGCAATGTTTGACAGATCTTCGTTCAATTCACAATCGCGAACAGTAGTGACAAGCATGTGTTGTCCAACCTCATTCAAATTGATAGATAAGTTATTCATAAATGATTTAACCAAATCCGGGTAACAACACCATTATTAGAAACAAAATTATCTATCCTCTGATACTTTAAAAGTGCTAGAAAATCGAATGAGGAAGCAGGAAAAGCTTTGAGGTTAACATACTTTATCGTAAACAGTTGTCGAACCCTAACCTTGAAGTCCATTCTTCTCTTTTAGTTAGATTCCATTAGAGCAGCATCTTCATTAATTGTGGAGCTGCTTTTTGGCATTTTTCCCTTTCCCTTCTTGGTTGGAGCCATTGATGAAGATATGAAGTTCTTAGGGTTTATGTTGTGATAGAGATGGTAAAATAGAAGAGGTTTATATGGAGGGATGATTGAGAGGGAAATTTAAGTGAGAGTTATTGTGATAATGAGTGGGTAGGATTTGGAAGGGGTTTTAATGTGAGTCAAAAAGAGGAAAATGGTCCCAAGGAAAGTGGGTGATAAAAATCATAAAGCACATGCACCAAAAAAGCACTTAAAAACACATTAAAACAAAATTTGACTAATTTTTCATTTCTGTTTTAAAAATACGAACAGTGTTAATCGGTTAACCATGGGGGTTAATCGATTAACTTATTAAAAAATTAATTCTGAAAACAAAAACCAACAGTGTTAATCAGTTAACCATGGGGGTTAATCGGTTAACACATTCGAAAATCCAGAAAATGCTTAAAAACAGTGAGTGCAAGAACTTGGTATACATAGATTCTATACAGATTAACTTATGAAGAGTTTAGATGTCACCTTCATCGATAATTCCGAGTTCTCGCCGAATCTTGAAAAATGGTTCTTTTGCAAGTGGCTTTGTGAATATGTCGGCAAGTTGGTTATGTGTATCTACAAAAGTGACTTCGACATCTCCTTTAAGCACGTGATCACAGAGAAAATGATGTTGAATGTCGATGTGCTTGGTTCTTGAGTGCATGACCGGATTTTTTGTAATGTTGATTGCACTTGTGTTGTCGCATGGAGAGGAATGCATCCAAGATCAATTTCGTAGTCACTTAATTGTTGCTTTAGCCAAAGGTTTTGTGCATAACAACTTCCTGCCGCTATGTATTCTGCTTCAGCCGTACTAAGAGCAACGCATGCTTGCTTCTTACATGACCATGAAACTAATGCATTTCCAAGGATATGACAGGTTCCACTCGTGTTTTTTCTATCAGTTTTACATATTGCATAATCCGCGTCAGAATAACCAATTAAAGTATAAACACTACCTTTAGGATACCATAAGCCAACGTTCTTCGTTCCCTTGAGATATTTCATGACTCTTTTGACTGCCGTGAGATGTGAATCCTTTGGATTTGCTTGAAATCGAGAATATAAACACACACTAAATATTATGTCAGGACGGCTTGCCGTCAAATATAATAAAGAACCAATCATACCTCGATACTTTGTAATATCAACCGATGTTCCCGATTCGTCTTGATTGACGTAGGTTCCGGATCCCATTGGTGTTGACATAGCTTTACACTCATCCATATCAAATCTCTTTAACAACTATTTGCAATACTTTGATTGGTTGATAAAAATTCCTTCTTTTAATTGCTTGATTTGCAATCCAAGGAATTAATTCATGTTTCCCATCATAGACATTTCAAACTCGCCTTGCATCATCGACGCAAATTCTTCACATAGTTCCTTGTTTGTTGAACCGAAGATGATATCGTTCATATAGACTTGAACTAGTAAGGTATTATCCTTTATCTTTTTAATGAATAAAGTCTTGTCTATCTTGCCTTTTTCAAAACCTTTTTCGCATAAGAAATCACTTAGACGATCATACCATGCCCTTGGTGCTTGTTTAAGTCCATAGAGGTCTTTCTTCAATTTGTATACATGTGAAGGATGCTTGAAGTCTTCAAAACCCGGGGGTTGTTTGACGTAGACTTCTTCATTGATATATCCGTTCAAGAAGGCGCTTTTGACGTCCATTTGGAAAAGTTGAAAGTTCATTGAACAAGCATAAGCAAGTAATAAACAAATAGCTTCTAACCTTGCAACCGGAGCAAAAGTTTCTTCAAAGTCAATTCCTTCCTCTTGATTGTACCCTTGAGCCACCAATCTTGCTTTGTTTCGAACAATTATTCCATTCTCATCAAGTTTGTTCTTAAACACCCATCTTGTTCCGATAATATGTTTACCTTTTGGTCTAGAAACAAGTTCCCAAACTTGATTTCTCTCGAATTGGTTTAATTCTTCTTGCATAGCAATAATCCATTGATCATCTTCAAGAGCTTCATCAACTTTGGAAGGTTCTATTTGAGATACGGACACCATGTTTAAGCATGCATCTTTGAGATTTAATCTTGTAGCAACACCTTGACTTATGTCTCCGATCACTTTGTCGATAGGATGATCTCTATGAATCCTCCATTCTTTTGGTAGATCGTTGACATTGGAATCTTGTTGAACCAGTCTATCTTGTTATTTAATGATATCTTTAGAAGTATCTTCTTTGGGAATTTCTTCAATTTCATCATCATCATCACAAACCACAATATCCTCCTTGGAGGGGTTAGATTCATCAAATTTAACATGCATAGATTCTTCAATAGTTAAAGTTCTTTTATTATAAATTCTAAAAGCTTTACTAGTAAGGGAATAACCAAGAAATATACCTTCACCTGATTTTTCATCAAACTTACCAAGGTTGTCTTTGTCGTTTTTTAGAACAAAACACTTACAACCAAAAATATGAAAGAATGAAATATTTGGTTTTCTCCCTTTGAAGAGTTCATAGGGAGTTTTCTTAAGAATAGGTCTTATATTAACACGATTACTTACAAAGCATGTCGTGCTCACCGCATCCGCCCAAAAATATTTTGGAAGACTTGAGTCGCTTAGCATAGTCCTTGCAAGTTCCACCAATGATCTATTCTTTCTTTCTATGACGTCTAGAGAAATTGTGTGAAATTCTATGTTCTTCACAAAATTCTTCAAATGAGGAATTTTGGAATTCGCCACCGTGGTTGCTTCTAATGGAGGCAATTGTAAGAGATTTCTCATTTTGAATTTGTTTTTCATACTTCTTGAATGCTTTGGATGCTTCACTTTTCTGTATTAAGAAGAAAGTCCAAGTGTATCTAGAAAAATCATCTACAATTACTAATGCATAAACATTACCTCCGAAGCTTTTTGTTCTTGATGGACCAAAAAGATCCATGTGCAACAATTGTAGTGGCCTAGTTGTGGACACCACATTCTTGGATGTGAAAGTTGATTTAGTTTGTTTTCCTTTTTGACAAGCGTCACATAACCTATCTTTGATGAATTTTATCTTCGGCAATCCAATAACCAAGTCATGTTTGATCAATTTATTCAAGTGCTCCATATGGATGTGAGGAAACCTCTTATGCCATAACCATGATTCATTGTTGCTTGCCAAGAGACACCTAACATTCAAAGACAAGTTATCTAAGGAAATTAAGAAAATACTATTAACTCTTTTACCTTTTAGCATAACTTCATGAGTAACTTCGTTTTCAATCAAGCATTCATTTTTAGTGAAGTTGATTTTGAAACCTTGGTCACACAATTGGCTAATGCTAAGGAGACTATGCTTTAGACCTTCTACATATATGACATCTTTTATAGTTGTTGAAGGCGGTGAACCAATGATGCCTACGCCAAGGATTCTTCCTTTGTTGTTGTCACCATAAGTAACAAATCCTTTGGCCTTAAGCGTAAGATGTGAAAATTTGCTTAGGTCACCCGTCATGTGCCTCGAACATCCACTATCAAGATACAATTCATTTAAAGAGGTATTCAAGCATACCTACCAAAAAGAGTTAAGTTTTATTAGGTACCCAAATTGCCTTGGGTCCTTCAAAGTTAGTTCCTTTCTTTACCCATACATAATGGCCTTGAGCAACACTAAAATTTCTAATATAACATGCATTTGGAGTATGTCCTTTTATACCATAATAAAAACATGTAGGCTCAAAATTGCTTTTATATCTAGGGGATAAGATTTATTTTTATTGTTTCTTTTCTTCTTGGTGTAACACCCTTTTTCTACCCCAAAATTAACAAGGGAAAATAATACAGATTTCAAAGTAAAATATTAACTTTCATAAAAAGCCAAAAAAAGGGCGCACATTTCTCAATGTCTCAAAATAAGTCAATGCTCTGTAACACAAAGCAGCAGAACTTAAAAGGCATACCCAAAGTTTTCCTTATACGGAAAGATAATCAAAATATCTCAAGTAAAACATAAACCCCAACCCGATGTTACACTATCAGAGCAAGACCCTCTAAGTTAACCAAAGGCTAACAACTCGAAACTTCAAAAGTCCTCAATGACGTCCACGACTAAACTTGGTTATCTGCATGTTACCCATGTGGAGGTAACATTCAAACAGGCAGGGTGAGTAAAACAATTCATAATAATCAATGTATAACAATTAATGCATAAACGGCATCACATTCATATTCAACATATTCATATCCTTCAATAGGCCTCGAAGACCACAACGTCATAATATATACACAAAGGCTCATAAATACAAATGCAACATAGACTCAATGCATGTGGTACCAATCATCACAATGCGATAGACACTGGGCCATCAACCCTCCATAGATCCCCATCAATAGGATCGATTCTACTAGAGAATCGGAGCTCATCATAATACTTCACATCCGCACAGGGGGATTGAAGCCAAAGTAATCGAGGTCCTGAACCGAAGTCCGGATGCATATGAATGCATGATGCACACGTCACAATAATCCTCGTAATAACAACATATGATGCATCATCATTCATCATATTCATCATACGTCATAACTCATCAACATAGTCATCATCATCACATAAATCGTCATATCTCATGTTATCACATAATTCGTCATAATAATAATCATCATCATATAATCACGCCTAAATCACATATTAGCTCATAATCATCCTTATGTTAGCCCATCCTATTATCACATATTAATTCATAATACTACCCCATATTATCTCATATTAATTCATAATATCATCTCATATTACATCATAATATTATCCCATATTATCACTGTTGCACCCCAAAATTTGACCAACATTTATTCATTCATTGAGTGTTTGAAAGTTGATACCTTCATCAGAAAGTTCAAGAGGTCCTCAGAGGAGTTGGTTGAAACCAGGGTTGTGTGCCTCATAGCTTGAGAGTTGTGGGTGCTCCTCAGATGATTCTGAGACTTTGAGAATGAACTTGATGTCTTGAGAAAGCTTATGAGATGCCTTGATAGCCTTCATGAAGCCCAGAGAAGTCATTATGTAAGAATTCAGAAGATTCAACCATGAATGGTAGAATTAGGGTTTTGATTGGGTCAACCCTAGACCAGCTGAAGATTTGGGGAAGGTTGAGACCTAATCCAAGGGCCATGAGATCATGTAATGATGTATAGAGATGCTATAAAGATGACTCCTAGACCAACTCATCATGATTGAGGAGTTTGAGAAGTTTTGAGTTAGGGTTTCTGAGGATTGTCAGTGGAAAAACCCTAATTTGATCCCTATCTTCCAGGCAGTTTTAGCACTAGATGTGTTTGATATCTCATTTTCCCCACAACATGAATGTTGTAGAGCTTGTTCTAAGCTTTAATTTGAGTGGTGGAAGTCCTTGATAGGAGTTACAGAGCTCAAGTTATGGTTTTGACAAATTACAGGTCAGTTGATGTGTGTGAATCTGGGTCCTTGAAAGTCACCCAACTTCCAGACAACTTTTGCCCTAGTAGGCTGATTCCTATGACTTCTTGGTCAACATGAATGTTGAAGAGCATCTTCTTAGCTTTAATTTGAGTGGTAGAAGTCCTTGATTGGATTTGTGGAACTCAACTTATGGTTTGAACAAGGCAGGGGTATTTTGGTCATTTGTCAGTTATAGGTCATTTTATCCAATGCCTAAAACTCCTATTTCCAAGCCTCAAATGGAAAAACTTAAAACATGAAAGTTGCTCAAAATGTGATTTTAAGTCTAGAAAGAAGGTCACAAATTGTTGAAAAAGCTCATAGCACAAGATTCCATGATTGGTCAAAAATGAACTAAAAATGACTTATAACTTTGAAAAGTTGAAATTGAAAAGTGTTTTGGGAGATCTACAAATCCAAAATAGGTCATCCAATATATCATTTTGATTGGAAAAAACATTTTGAGAAGATTGGTTTAAGTAGAATTTTCATTTGAGGCTTAAAAAATGTGGTTCCTTTGGAAATTAGTTACTTGGAAAAGAAGGTAGCATTGGAAAACCCTACACAAGCAACAAATGGCCTTGTTTTTCACTTATCCTCATTCAATAACTCATGTAAGGAGAATTTGAGACCAAAATAACATGGCATGGCATATGAGATGAGATGACCATTATGGAATATCATGGAACTTTCATGAAACTTCCACATCATTCTAGATGAATCTAGAGACTTCCATGGATTGTTATAAAAAGAGTGCATCAAGGAGTGTTAGAGGTTGGTGATAGTGATTGAAGTCAGAAGAAAGAGAGAGGGAGAGATAGCCATTGAAGCCATTTCTTCAATTTCAAGCAAGTTCAAGTTTCTTCCACATCAAGCATTCTCCTTCACAAGCATTGCAAACAGAGATCATAGCACCACAAGAGGATCATCCACAAGCCATTGCAAGCCCTGAATCGTGCTCAACACAACCTCATCTCCTCTTCTTGACAGGTTCTTTCTCCATCCATTTTCTCTTAAATTATGAGGCATTAGTTAGCATTAGATACATAGAATCATTGTGCTAGGATAGATGACCAAACCCTGGTAGTTACAGCCCATTCCATTGAGTTCCATGACAGGGCATACAATCTTTAATTCTCAAGAAATGATTGGATATGGAGTTTTAGTGATCAAGACTTGGTTTAGAATCTTTAGGGTAACATGTAGAGCATCTGTCAATCATTAATTCGAAGCTTGGTGAAGGTTGGTTACAACTGGTATGGGGGGGATTTTCATTTGGACCACGACATTGTAGGGCTCTGTTAGAACAATCTAGGTTGGATCAAGAAATTTGGCACGTGTGATCTTGTTCTCCATGATGAGAGGATCATTTTTCATCTTTGGATCGTGGAAAAATATTGAGAAACGAGGGAGATACGATGGGTGGAAGGTCTGTGCATGGAGGCTGTTATGAAACCCTAGGGTTTGGTCCAAGGTTGAAGACGGGTTCGTGGCCGTTAGATGGAAGTCAAGGGATTGACTGGAAGGAACGATCCAATGGTCCACGTTTGAATCAGAATTGGAGGGAAGAGAGCTAAATGAAACGCATCGTTTCATTTAGCTGAGTGACATTGGGCTCAGCTTCCGCCTGCTAGACACACCCCCGTGACTGAGGCCCACAACCATAACACGTGAAACCTTTCCTTTTCCCACCTCCCTGCGTTTTTTTATTTTTGATGGTTTCTGAATTGGATGGGCCTTGCGCCAATTGTTAAATGCACCCCACCTTTGAGCCCATCATTAAAACTGAACTGAGCGAAGTTACTAACCTCACCCCTCTCCCGTTTCATGTTATTTTAATTCTTTTAATTTCTTTTTAATATTTCTCTGTTTTGTATAATTCATTAAAAATAGATATAAAATGATTTTTCAATTCTTCTTTTTTCTGTGAATAGATTAAAATGAGTAGAAAATTATAAAAATAAAATTGAGATTTTATTTTTATGTTTGATATTTTTAGTAGATTTTCCAATTAAATAGCTTTTTAATTGTTTCATGTTGATATTTGATTTTGTAGGAATTGTTTTAGTACTTTCCATTAATCTTTTTTTTACCCATTCTTTTTTGTGCAATTAGATGGTTAGTCATGCTTCCCCATAGGATTTTTTCTAGATTTTTTAGAATTAATCTTGGTTAGTTTAATTAGGGTTGACTTAGGATAGTCTAATTAGGGTTTAGAATTGTGCATAGGTGATGAATCATTTTCTTTGAGCAAGTTATATCTTGATTTTTAGGTAGAAACCTTTGTGGATGTTAGGGTTAGGTGTTGAGGACCCTTGTGAATATTTGTTAAATTTTTCCCCATTAGTTTAGTATTTTTTAGGTATTTCCTGAGATTGCCTATTAATTTGGTTTGTTCAGTGGGTTATCTGTTCATCTGTGGGGTTCTTTCTGAGGAATTTGATGAAGGGCTTGGGTTGCCTTGAGGATATTGATGGAGAGCATCATGAGGAGAAGCCTGTAGACCAAGATGCAGAGACCCAGAGCTTGTCTCATTTCCTGTTGGTGAGGTTTGAGAGCCTGAAGTTTGAAGGAAGTTCATGGTACTTTCCTGAGGAAGGCACTATGAATGACTTTCATCCTTCCTTCTCACCTCTTTCTCAAGTATCCAATGATGTTGGAGCCAACTTGTGAGTTTAATTTCTCCTGAGGAGGAATATGAACTGATCACATGTTGTTGAGCCACATGGGATACAATTCCTAAGTGGAAGCCTCCTAGTACTTTCCTGAGGAAGGTCCTATGGGTCTATTCACTTAGTTCCACTAGTTGATCTAGGATTTCTTAAGTATCCAATGATGTTGGAGCCAACTTGTGAGTTTAATTTCTCCTGAGGAGGAATGTAAACTGATCACATGTTGTTGAGCCACATGGGATACAACTCCTAAGTGGAAGCCTCCTAGTACTTTCCTGAGGAAGGTCCTATGGGTCTATTCACTTAGCTCCACTAGTTCAGATAGGATTTCCTAAATATCCAGTGATGTTGGAGCCTGCTTGTGAGTTTAATCACTCCTGAGGAGGGATGTAAACTGATCACAGTGGTTGAGCCACATAGGGTATGATTCCTGAGTATACACCTCCTAGTGTTCTCCTGAGGAAGACACTATGAGCTTGCTTGCTTAGCTCCCTTTCTTTGGTAAGCTTGTTTTGAAGCTTGAAGACGGGGAATGATTTCTCTTGTTTAGGGTTTTTGCCTGAGGGCTGTGCTTAGATTTGTTTAGATCCTGTGATTAGGGTTAGGATTAGAGAATAGTTGATTCTTTCTCAAGTTTGTGTTTTGTTTGCCTGATGGTACTTCATTTCCTTTATCTGTATGATTGCAGTTTACTGTTTTGCTTGATAGCATGTTGTTGATCTTCAGTACGATTACTGTTATTTCATGACTGGCTTGAGGTTGAGATGAGCTTGTGGAGGCTGAAACCCCACACACACTTCCTCCCTCACTTGCATTGCATGCATTTTTACTGTTTAAACTGATGTTTGTGTCTGTATTCTGTGTATCATTGACATGATCCCTTAGGACTCTCATTTCCTCTGATGAGGATTTGATGATAGACTTTTAGGTTGAAACCTATGCATGACAACATCTAGGAGATCCCTGTTCAAACCTCAACCATAGGATGAATCCATGGCATGATAACAGTAGGACTTGATAGTCTCCCTCCTAGTTGAGTTGTTTCCTGTAGTTTGCCGAACTACGTTTGCTCTGATCTTTCATACCAGATGAAAGTACGTAGGCATAGGATGCGATATCCTAGCGAGCAACCTTTCCCCTCATAATCCCGTAGTTAGCCGAACTACGTTGACTCTGATTTCTCATTCTCTGATGGGAATACGTAGGCATAAAGCGCGACGCTTTGCCGAGTCATTTTTCTTTTCTTTTTTAGCCAGCCTTGATAGGTAGATAGATTATAACCAACCCGTCCAAGTAAACAAACAAGCGAGGATCCCGTCGAGTACGACGGACGTGAGGGGTGCTAATACCTTCCCCTTGCGTAACCGACTCCCGAACCCAGACAATGGTTGCGATGACCTTGTCTTACCCTTTTTTTTCGTCAGGTTTTTCCGATCGTTTCCTTTCCCGCTCTGAGGGATAAATAACGAAAGGTGGCGACTCTTCTGTCATGCCGGCACCTTATTTTCGCGCAAGCGACAGCTGGCGACTCTGCTGGGGAACTTTATGGCATCTAGGGACTTTTCCCATCCCTTATGCTGGGACCGTTTCCCATCCCCTACGCGAGTCAATCCTATCGTTTGTGTGTTTGCTTGTTGGGTTGCGTTTATTTATCGCACTTTTACTTCCCGCATTTTATTTCCCGCATTTTATTTCCAGTTTGATATGATTATCTGTGCTGCTGTGGGAGAGGGATGTTACTGTGAGTGAAAAGCCGGACCTGGGCTTTAAGTACACACCTAGATATAGTTGCGGAGAAGTAGTAGACGAACCTGTCTGTTGAACAGGCACAGTTCCCTACGAAAATCTGCGCTCAGACGAGATTCTTGCAGAGGTGCTCCTTTCCGGTCCTGAGGATCTGAGGGGAGTCCAGACGTGAGGATCGTCGACTCTGGGGACCGATCATTTGGAAGTCAGCTAAGAGAGGCCTCTTCATGACTTGACGATGCCACTCCTTCTGGGAATCGTATTGTCACTCATGAATGTCTGTGACGCTGATAACCGCATAGGATGCCGTACCTTTGTCCGTGGATTAGGTCCATCATACCTGTGAGTGGGGTTGGGATATTGCAGGAAACTTTGACCTCCAGACCACCTGGTTTTCTTGACAGTGAATCAGTTATGTTGGGTTCTCAGTTGCAGAGATGTTCTTGATAGAGCAAGGGTTTGATCAGAAGATCTTATCATCGGGTGTTCGTCTGTTCCCGATGGAGCAGGGTTTGATCAGAGGATTTTATCATCAGGTGTTTGTCTGTTCTTGATAGAGCAGGCTTTGATCAGTGTATTATTATCAGAAGTTTGTTCTGGATGGAGCAGATTTTTGAGTGAGGTCTGAAGATCTCGTCAGCAGTTGTTGTTTGTTCTTGATAGGGCAGATTTTGAGTGGGGTCTGAAGATCTCATCAACAGCTGTGCATTTGTTCTTGAGGGGGCAGATTTTTGATTTGGGGTCTGAAGACTTCATCAGCGGACGCTTTCTGATCATACATCCCGGGTCCTTATTATCAGGCACTTATGCTTGTCAGAGCAGAATTTTGATCTCGATCCTATCAGATGGTTATTCTCAGCCGATCAGATCAGTGGTTTTACACCGGGGTTTCCTCCTCATCAGTGACTGTTGACACCGAATCTCCACAGCAGCCACCTGGATATATTATTGCATACCTGCATTTTGCATTAGCTTGCATATTCATGTTTGCACTCCATTAGCATGTGTCTGTGCTACAGGCGCGTTTCGTACCCTGATCCTGGTGTCCCGAGCAATGTGAGATATTTTCTTCCATGAATGGATCCAGTCTCATCACTGCATTGACACTATGTTGGCGCGTTGACACCAGAATCAGGGGTGATCTCCTGAACGTACAGACACCCATAATTCATCTTGCATGGCAGAAGTCGGGGCTTGTCTTCTAACCCTTGTGTTTGCAGGTTTGACTCAGAATCAAGCAGCTCAGATTGATGGAGCAGGTACAAGCTGAACTGGGGAAAATCCGAAGCCAGCTGGGGCAGGTCATGAATGACATACAGGCGGTGCGTCTGGACCAGCAAGTGCTCAGAGAGGAGAATCAGCAGCTGCAGAATCAGTTGAGCTTTCTCATGGGAGTAGTGAGAAGTATGTTAGATAAGGAGAGTGGTCAAGCGCCCAAGGAGGAGACCAGAGTGCTTCCTCCGTTACCGTCAGTGCCACCTGTGCTGAAGCCAAGTGGACCTCATGGACCCTCTACACAGCATGAAGCTCGAGGCCTGTCTCGTCGTCAGCCGCGCCGAGCATCTCAGAATAATCCTGAAGGTTATGGTCAAAAGAAGAAGCTACTTGATAGAGCTTTGGACCCACTACCTGTGAGTTATGCCCAGCTGCTGCCGCTGTTGGTTCAGAACCGAGTTCTCAAGCTTCGGACCTTAAATCCACCAGATGAGGGGTCATCAGACGTTGATCTAAGCGTGCGTTGTGATTTCCACTCAGGAGCGCCGGGGCACCATGTTGAAACATGTAAGGCTCTCCGGAATAAGATTCAGGACCTGATCGACTCGAGGACAATTAGGCTTGTGCCGGGCGGCATAAGAGCATCGGAAAAGTTTATCCCTTACCCTGCGGGAGAAGTGGATGATTCCACTCCTTTGCCTGAAGCTGAGAAAGATCTGGAATACGTCCCTCAACCTTTGGTGACTGAATCACCTCGCTCGCAGTTCCTACCTGGATCAAGCTCAGGGACGCAAGCGTCTAAACAAGAGACCGTTGCCATTCAGAAACGACGACCTCTTGCTCCTGGGCGGAAAGAATACCAGCCCCAGGGTCACAAAAGGCCTCGCAGCCTCGTGGAACGAAGGAACGTTTCTCCCCATCCAGTGCCTGTGCCGTATAGCCAGATTCTTCCGCTATTGGTTCAGAATTCTTTGGTGGAACCAAAAGCTCTCAAGCCCGTGCTAGAGCCTTACACCCCAGGGTACGATCCCCATGCTCAGTGTGGCTACCATGGTGGATCTCTGGGGCATTCAACTGAAGATTGCAAGGCTTTCCAGGCGAAGGTGCAGCAATTGATCGACCAAGGGTGTATTTCCTTTCCAGAGGGAGTCTTGGTTGTGCGTGACGACCTATCAGCTGCCTGAGCTCACAGATTCAGAGGATTGTTTCCAGAAGCCAGTGATCCAGACGGGCAGGCGTCCTCAACATTGGCAGTCCTCAGACTTTTTACCATTTGCATTTGTAGTTTCTTTTCTGTTAGTTACTACTTGCTATTAAACATTGTATGTTTCGAATGGTAATGATAATAAAGTGACTATGCATTTCTTCTGAATTAGTTATGTCGTTGTCACTCATTTACTGCATTGCACTGATTTGCATTTTATTTACTCCGATTTCTTACTATGATTAGCAATGAGCGGAGGGAGGATGATGAAACTGAATACGCATAACCGATGATCGTATTGCTTTCAGATAAAACTTTGCCGATGACGTACAAGGCATTGTTTCAAATCCCCTAAACACCGGAGAGATAAGGAAGAGAATCCCTTGTTAACCGCTTCGAGCCGAGAAGTAGGAGTTTCTTTCGGAATTTTTAAACCCTCGCATCTTAACCCGGGGCAGGGTAGTTGTCAGTTAGCTTGATCGAGCGTTCAAATCTTATAGAGGAGTGTTGTCCTTCGAGGACCAATCACATCATATTCCTCTCCAGAGGTCGTACCTCATCAACCACAATGGTTAAACCTCACCAATCAGGAGTGAGACAGTTATAATCCTTTCGGAGCAATCAAGACAACCAGTGTCACACGACTTGTTCCAAGAAAAAAAAAGAGAAATAAGAAAGCCCGCTAAGTAAAAAAAAGCTAGAAAGCAAATACTTAGGCAAAAATCAGGGCATCCCGCTGGACTTCAAAAGAAAAAATCGAAAAGAACTCAAAAGGAGTCAGTCCAGGCAAAAATTAGGGAATCAAAAGAATGAAAAAGAAAGGATATAAAAAAGAAAAATCCTCGAACAAGGACAAAGTCGTGTAGATACAGACACCGAGAACCAAAAAGGAGTAACTGTCACTCCGAAACACCTTGCGAATTCTTTAACCAGTTGTTCTCAATGTTCAACATACCTCTCGAAGAGGCGAGCGCTCGAGCTAAGTTAACTGGACTTTAGGATCGGAGAACATCACGTAGAAGGGGTGGGTACAAATCATAATTTGAGCCAAATATCCTTTGTTTCGCGAACCGTGAGCCCGACCACGATACAACCCTTAAAAGACCTAATTGAGGCAGGGTTTATTCTGAGAGCGCATTACGATAAGGTTGAGTAACCTGACTCCTTCATGATTTGCTAATCATATCCTTATTGCATTTTTCACTGACCACGTAAGCACTACGTTTGAACTTTGTTTCATTCGTCACTCACAATCATATGCACGTAAATGAGTGACAATACAACATTTTTCGAAATTTGCATGAACACTGCATTAAAATTACTATTCGGGAATAAACAATTTTAATTGCAGGTCAGTAGCTGATGCGGAGGAACTTCAACAGGGAATAGTCAATCAGGACTGAATCGTCAAAGGTCTGGGTCAGAATGGTATGCTGTGAAACCCTGTGAATCTGGGGCAATGACTTCCAGTGAGTTTGGAATCGGTTTGTCTGAGGACAAGTCCCGGAGCATCATTTGATTATGGGGCAGTTTATGCAAGAAGCGGTTGGTCGGAAGTGAATCTTCTCGAGACCCAATCAGGGGCAGTTATCCGGAATCCTTGCAATTTAAGGGCAGATCCCTCCAGTGTTCGATCAGAGCATGTTGAGTCGCTCATCGCTCGTTCAGGGGCAAACTACTTCAGAGATATTGAAGCCAACCATGCTGAAAGTTGATCAGTTGAGGATGAATCCTCCCGTTATGCGGATGCTGGGGCAAGCCCTCTGAAGATTGTCTTGTTACCAGTTGTTTTCGGCTCAGAATGATTTATTCCCAAAGGTCGGATTGGGGCAAGTTGAATTGCGCTGGGGCAAGTTGTTCAGATGAGTTTGTTCACCCTAGCAAGAATTGAGTATCGGGGAATCGTGTCATTACCCCGTCAAAACCTGAACCTTCTGAAGAAGCCATGCGGTCATTGGATTGCTATCCTACAGCATAACCTGTTACTTGATGATTGGTAGCCTGTATTCCCTGTGTCGACGCTGTTGAACCAGGATTGTTTCTCAGCAGAGACGTACAGTTTGAGATTGTTTCCCCTGTGCAGTTTGAGACTGCAGCAAACTGAGATGGCGTTTATCCCTTATCAGATTAGGGTCAAGATTACCCTCAGCGGACCAGGATTGATATCCCCGAAGCAGGGCGAGTCCTCCTTCTCCATCAGAGCTCAGTAGTCTCTCCTCCGCAGAATCTGAACGCAAGATGGTGAGCATTGATATGTCTTCCCCAGGTAGAGGTGATTCTCTTCCCCAAGCAGACGCATCCTGAAGGAATGTCACCTCATCAGCTGCGCCAAGCACCGAAGAATGATGTCGTCTTTCCCCCAGCACCGGGTCACAAGTGCAGATTTCATAGAAGTGTTCGGGTGCCGAAGCTCGTGTTTTCCCCAGTAAAGTCGCTGAAGCAGAATTTTCCCCCGCACCGGGTCACAAGTGCAGGAAGCTAGTCGTATACCGAAGTATGCAGTAACTGATGATGCCAGACTGAAGTCTCCAGTGGAATTGAGATTCCTCACCAGAATCAGGCTCTCTCCTGAAGATGGACGATTCCTTCTTCCCCAGTAGAGTGTTGGAACAGCTGATGTTGTATTCCCCGGCAGAGTTGTACTCTCCCCCGAAGTCAGATGATTCTTTCTTCCCCAGCAGAATTGAAATTCCCCATCAGAGTCGTACTCTTCAGCGAAGTAGAATGATTTCTATCCCCGGCCGAGTCCGCAGAAAAGCAGAATCCTCGGAAGTTGATCAGGTCATGATCAATTTTCCTCAGCAGAGCATAGAGCAGCTGATGTTGTATTCCCCCAGAGTCGTACTCTATCCAGCGAAGCAGAACGATTTCTCCTTCCCCAGCCAAGTTTGCAGATGTCCAAGAGATCCGAATCCTTGGAAGTTGATCAGATCATGATTGGTTTTTCCCCAGTGGAGTGTTGAGCAGCTGAAGTTGGCTCCCCACAGAGTGGTCATCCCCAGAAGAGTAGCCGAGACGGCCGCGCATTTCATTCTCGCGATTGATATCAGCAGATCCAAGTTCTCGTAGAGCTTCATCCCCTGCAACAGTCAGCTGAAGTTGTTTCCCTGCAGCAATTCGCGGAAGATCAATTCCCTAGACAGAGCCTAATTGATATTGGCGTGTTCATATTCTCCTCAGCAGGATGATTCCTCTACCTGAGTGGTTCTTTCTCCTTGACAGGAGGATTCCCCCCTCGGCATTTATTTTGCTGACGGGATCGTATCATTGTGCAACACTGCATGGCATTATGCATGATTGCATAGCACTGAGCATGATTGCATGGCATTTAGCATAAATACATATCATTCCCACCGTGTGGGGCATAGTGCAGAAGCATACACATCATAAACATGATCTAGGTCATTATCATCCTTGTTGAACAGGTGTATCCCAAAAGACCGGTTGCTCAGGACGATTCTTGATGTTCTCCCCAGCCAGGTTTTTTTTTCTTAGATGATTCTAAAAGACCCCGGTGTGATCCCCGCAGTTCGCTCGCTCAAGATGATTTTTGAGATCCCCAGCGAAGTCTTCGGTTCAAGATGATTCTCGAATTCCTCAGCAGGGCCGTTTGCTTAAGATGACTCTTAAGACCTCAGTACAGTTTCCCGAGTTGTTTGCTTAAGATGATTCTTGAGCTCCCCAGTAGCATCCGCAGCAAGAGTTGCCCAGGAAGATTCCTGGAAGTACCCAGCAGAATAAAGTTTCCAGAAAGGTTATCAGTTCAGGATGATTCTTGAAAGCGCCCGCCGGAGTTGTTTGTTCAAAGTGATTTCTGGAATCCCCAACAGAGTGGAGGTCTTTTCCCCAGCAGGTGGTTGGCATTTCCCCAGCAGCAGGCAGGTAGATCGATATCCCCAGCCAAGCACAGTCATGATTGGCAGATGGAATGTTTCCCCAGACAGATCCCGAAGGATTGTCCAGCAAGCTGAAGTTTGTTTATCCCGCGAGTTTGAGAACTTAATGACATGAGTGTCTTGTAGCCTGACAGCTATGTTCCCCAGAAGGGTCATTTCCCAAAAAGTCGTTCAGGGCATCTATCGCTTTCCCCATGCAGAGTATAGCAGAGGATAGTGTGTTAATCAGCCTGATGTGCTGTGCTCCCCGGAGGAGTCCGTCATCCTCAAGTATAAGTCCAGTCGAGATCAGCAGAAAATGCAGCTCCCTTGAAAGGTAGCTTTCCCTCCGTAAAATTGGTAGGAATCGTCTGAGTGTGCTCTGTCGTTATTCCCCAGCAGTTGTTGAAGTCGTTTGAGTGAACTCTCTCGTCTTTCTGCAGCAAAGTCTACAAGGTCGTTGGGTGAACCCTTCTTCCTTTTTCCCCAGTGAGTCGTCAGGATTATTTGGGTGAACCCTCATTCCTCTCTCCTCAACAGAGTTGTTAACTTGGTGATTATGTCTGGTGACTCGGCATGTTTGCTTTTATTTAGCAACGACTTGACAGGATGTCAAGTAAGTAGCAGCGTGATATGTCTGCTCCAACAACGATGTCTAATCTGAAGATGGATGTCGTAAAGCGCCCGAAGGCGATATCAGAAGGTTCCTGTGAAGCCAGATTTCCGTGTGGATGAAGCAACGGGTGGCTGAAGATAAGGTTCCAGAGGTTGTAGATACAACAGAGTGATTCGTGTGAGTCTGAAGACCACGTCAGTTGTCCTGAGGTGATGATTGATTGCGATCAAGTGAATAATACGTCTTCTGATTGAAGTCGAAGATGTTCCTCCAGCAATGATGTCTAATCTGAAGATGGATTTCATAAGCGCCAGAAGGCGATATCAGAAGGTTCCTGTGAAGCCAGATTTCCGTGTGGATGAAGCAACGGGTGGCTGAAGACAAGGTTCCAGGGTTGTAGATACAACAGAGTGATCCGTGTGAGTCTGAAGACCACGTCAGTTATCCTGAGGTGATGATTGAGTGCGATCAAGGGAATAATACGTCTTCTGATTGAAGTCGAAGATGTTCCTCCAGCAATGATGTCTAATCTGAAGATGGATTTCATAAGCGCCAGAAGGCGATATCAGAAGGTTCCTGTGAAGCCAGATTTCCGTGTGGATGAAGCAACGGGTGGCTGAAGACAAGGTTCCGGGGTTGTAGATACAACAGAGTGATCCGTGTGAGTCTGAAGACCACGTCAGTTATCCTGAGGTGATGATTGAGTGCGATCAAGGGAATAATACGTCTTCTGATTGAAGTCGAAGATGTTCCTCCAGCAATGATGTCTAATCTGAAGATGGATTTCATAAGCGCCAGAAGGCGATATCAGAAGGTTCCTGTGAAGCCAGATTTCCGTGTGGATGAAGCAACGGGTGGCTGAAGACAAGGTTCCGGGGTTGTAGATACAGCAGAGTGATTCGTGTGAGTCTGAAGACCACGTCAGTTGTCCTGAGGTGATGATTGATTGCGATCAAGCGAATGATACATCTTCTGATTGAAGTCGAAGATGTTTCTCCAGCTGAAGCGGAGTTTTGCCTATAGGCAAAGTGTTTGAATCCCCGTGGAGTTATGAATGGCTCAGGATACCATTTCTCTGACTAAAGTCACAGATTTCTTATGCTGAAGCAAAGGTGCCTAAAGGCAAGGTTATCCCCCAAGGTCGTGAAGGACCTAGGATTCATTATTCGGGCTGAAGGCCGAAGTATATCCCTGACTGAAGTCTCGGATGCTCTATAGCAGAGGTGGAGTTGCCTGAAGGCAGATCCTTGTATCCTTGAAGGGCAAGGATCACTTTCTTCAGACTGAAGTCGAAGGATACCTCCTGCAGAGTTGCCATCCTTGGAGGCCAAGGATGCTTAATCTTCAGAAGTACTTGAAGATCTTTTCTAGCTGAAGCTGGAAGTGGCCAGGGGCCAGGGTTCCATCTATCTTCAGAAATACTTGAAGACCTTTTCTAGCTGAAGCTGGAAGTGGCCAGGGGCCACGGTTTCATATAGTTCTAATGTTGAAGTTCTACGACAGGCAGTGTGCAGCAGTATTCCGGTGTTCGTCATGGTCCTGAGGGTGAACCCCAGATCAAAGTGTGATCGGTTAAGTCTCTCATTCCCAGCGGAGTAGCTTCAAATACGCAAGTATACCTTTTGTTCCAGGGATGAACCCCAGGTCAGAGTTGTTCAGTGTTGTATTTTCTCCAGCGGCAACGCGGGGTATTTTGTTTAGATCCGACGGCGAGGTCAGATTATGTTTGTTTCAGGCAGCAAGGTTGGATGTTTGTTTGACGGCAATATCAGACTCCTTTAAATCCCCAACAGAGATGATGTTTGAACGACGGCGATGTCGAGTGTCTCTCAGATTATGTTTGTTTCCGGCGGCGATGTCAGATCAGTATTTCTCCAGCTAGTTGTTGAGCGGCTAGTGTTGCAGTATTCGAAGATTTGTTCCCCGCAGAGTACCGTGTGCTTGTGCAGTTGGCAAATTTTCGGGTTTACCGATATTCAACCGTCTCGTACCTTGATTGGTTGAGAGCCGTTCGCGTCTCACCCAGTCAGGTCCAAGCCGTTTGAATAGGGGCAGCTGTTGCACCCCAAAATTTGACCAACATTTATTCATTCATTGAGTGTTTGAAAGTTGATACCTTCATCAGAAAGTTCAAGAGGTCCTCAGAGGAGTTGGTTGAAACCAGGGTTGTGTGCCTCATAGCTTGAGAGTTGTGGGTGCTCCTCAGATGATTCTGAGACTTTGAGAATGAACTTGATGTCTTGAGAAAGCTTATGAGATGCCTTGATAGCCTTCATGAAGCCCAGAGAAGTCATTATGTAAGAATTCAGAAGATTCAACCATGAATGGTAGAATTAGGGTTTTGATTGGGTCAACCCTAGACCAGCTGAAGATTTGGGGAAGGTTGAGACCTAATCCAAGGGCCATGAGATCATGTAATGATGTATAGAGATGCTATAAAGATGACTCCTAGACCAACTCATCATGATTGAGGAGTTTGAGAAGTTTTGAGTTAGGGTTTCTGAGGATTGTCAGTGGAAAAACCCTAATTTGATCCCTATCTTCCAGGCAGTTTTAGCACTAGATGTGTTTGATATCTCATTTTCCCCACAACATGAATGTTGTAGAGCTTGTTCTAAGCTTTAATTTGAGTGGTGGAAGTCCTTGATAGGAGTTACAGAGCTCAAGTTATGGTTTTGACAAATTACAGGTCAGTTGATGTGTGTGAATCTGGGTCCTTGAAAGTCACCCAACTTCCAGACAACTTTTGCCCTAGTAGGCTGATTCCTATGACTTCTTGGTCAACATGAATGTTGAAGAGCATCTTCTTAGCTTTAATTTGAGTGGTAGAAGTCCTTGATTGGATTTGTGGAACTCAACTTATGGTTTGAACAAGGCAGGGGTATTTTGGTCATTTGTCAGTTATAGGTCATTTTATCCAATGCCTAAAACTCCTATTTCCAAGCCTCAAATGGAAAAACTTAAAACATGAAAGTTGCTCAAAATGTGATTTTAAGTCTAGAAAGAAGGTCACAAATTGTTGAAAAAGCTCATAGCACAAGATTCCATGATTGGTCAAAAATGAACTAAAAATGACTTATAACTTTGAAAAGTTGAAATTGAAAAGTGTTTTGGGAGATCTACAAATCCAAAATAGGTCATCCAATATATCATTTTGATTGGAAAAAACATTTTGAGAAGATTGGTTTAAGTAGAATTTTCATTTGAGGCTTAAAAAATGTGGTTCCTTTGGAAATTAGTTACTTGGAAAAGAAGGTAGCATTGGAAAACCCTACACAAGCAACAAATGGCCTTGTTTTTCACTTATCCTCATTCAATAACTCATGTAAGGAGAATTTGAGACCAAAATAACATGGCATGGCATATGAGATGAGATGACCATTATGGAATATCATGGAACTTTCATGAAACTTCCACATCATTCTAGATGAATCTAGAGACTTCCATGGATTGTTATAAAAAGAGTGCATCAAGGAGTGTTAGAGGTTGGTGATAGTGATTGAAGTCAGAAGAAAGAGAGAGGGAGAGATAGCCATTGAAGCCATTTCTTCAATTTCAAGCAAGTTCAAGTTTCTTCCACATCAAGCATTCTCCTTCACAAGCATTGCAAACAGAGATCATAGCACCACAAGAGGATCATCCACAAGCCATTGCAAGCCCTGAATCGTGCTCAACACAACCTCATCTCCTCTTCTTGACAGGTTCTTTCTCCATCCATTTTCTCTTAAATTATGAGGCATTAGTTAGCATTAGATACATAGAATCATTGTGCTAGGATAGATGACCAAACCCTGGTAGTTACAGCCCATTCCATTGAGTTCCATGACAGGGCATACAATCTTTAATTCTCAAGAAATGATTGGATATGGAGTTTTAGTGATCAAGACTTGGTTTAGAATCTTTAGGGTAACATGTAGAGCATCTGTCAATCATTAATTCGAAGCTTGGTGAAGGTTGGTTACAACTGGTATGGGGGGGATTTTCATTTGGACCACGACATTGTAGGGCTCTGTTAGAACAATCTAGGTTGGATCAAGAAATTTGGCACGTGTGATCTTGTTCTCCATGATGAGAGGATCATTTTTCATCTTTGGATCGTGGAAAAATATTGAGAAACGAGGGAGATACGATGGGTGGAAGGTCTGTGCATGGAGGCTGTTATGAAACCCTAGGGTTTGGTCCAAGGTTGAAGACGGGTTCGTGGCCGTTAGATGGAAGTCAAGGGATTGACTGGAAGGAACGATCCAATGGTCCACGTTTGAATCAGAATTGGAGGGAAGAGAGCTAAATGAAACGCATCGTTTCATTTAGCTGAGTGACATTGGGCTCAGCTTCCGCCTGCTAGACACACCCCCGTGACTGAGGCCCACAACCATAACACGTGAAACCTTTCCTTTTCCCACCTCCCTGCGTTTTTTTATTTTTGATGGTTTCTGAATTGGATGGGCCTTGCGCCAATTGTTAAATGCACCCCACCTTTGAGCCCATCATTAAAACTGAACTGAGCGAAGTTACTAACCTCACCCCTCTCCCGTTTCATGTTATTTTAATTCTTTTAATTTCTTTTTAATATTTCTCTGTTTTGTATAATTCATTAAAAATAGATATAAAATGATTTTTCAATTCTTCTTTTTTCTGTGAATAGATTAAAATGAGTAGAAAATTATAAAAATAAAATTGAGATTTTATTTTTATGTTTGATATTTTTAGTAGATTTTCCAATTAAATAGCTTTTTAATTGTTTCATGTTGATATTTGATTTTGTAGGAATTGTTTTAGTACTTTCCATTAATCTTTTTTTTACCCATTCTTTTTTGTGCAATTAGATGGTTAGTCATGCTTCCCCATAGGATTTTTTCTAGATTTTTTAGAATTAATCTTGGTTAGTTTAATTAGGGTTGACTTAGGATAGTCTAATTAGGGTTTAGAATTGTGCATAGGTGATGAATCATTTTCTTTGAGCAAGTTATATCTTGATTTTTAGGTAGAAACCTTTGTGGATGTTAGGGTTAGGTGTTGAGGACCCTTGTGAATATTTGTTAAATTTTTCCCCATTAGTTTAGTATTTTTTAGGTATTTCCTGAGATTGCCTATTAATTTGGTTTGTTCAGTGGGTTATCTGTTCATCTGTGGGGTTCTTTCTGAGGAATTTGATGAAGGGCTTGGGTTGCCTTGAGGATATTGATGGAGAGCATCATGAGGAGAAGCCTGTAGACCAAGATGCAGAGACCCAGAGCTTGTCTCATTTCCTGTTGGTGAGGTTTGAGAGCCTGAAGTTTGAAGGAAGTTCATGGTACTTTCCTGAGGAAGGCACTATGAATGACTTTCATCCTTCCTTCTCACCTCTTTCTCAAGTATCCAATGATGTTGGAGCCAACTTGTGAGTTTAATTTCTCCTGAGGAGGAATATGAACTGATCACATGTTGTTGAGCCACATGGGATACAATTCCTAAGTGGAAGCCTCCTAGTACTTTCCTGAGGAAGGTCCTATGGGTCTATTCACTTAGTTCCACTAGTTGATCTAGGATTTCTTAAGTATCCAATGATGTTGGAGCCAACTTGTGAGTTTAATTTCTCCTGAGGAGGAATGTAAACTGATCACATGTTGTTGAGCCACATGGGATACAACTCCTAAGTGGAAGCCTCCTAGTACTTTCCTGAGGAAGGTCCTATGGGTCTATTCACTTAGCTCCACTAGTTCAGATAGGATTTCCTAAATATCCAGTGATGTTGGAGCCTGCTTGTGAGTTTAATCACTCCTGAGGAGGGATGTAAACTGATCACAGTGGTTGAGCCACATAGGGTATGATTCCTGAGTATACACCTCCTAGTGTTCTCCTGAGGAAGACACTATGAGCTTGCTTGCTTAGCTCCCTTTCTTTGGTAAGCTTGTTTTGAAGCTTGAAGACGGGGAATGATTTCTCTTGTTTAGGGTTTTTGCCTGAGGGCTGTGCTTAGATTTGTTTAGATCCTGTGATTAGGGTTAGGATTAGAGAATAGTTGATTCTTTCTCAAGTTTGTGTTTTGTTTGCCTGATGGTACTTCATTTCCTTTATCTGTATGATTGCAGTTTACTGTTTTGCTTGATAGCATGTTGTTGATCTTCAGTACGATTACTGTTATTTCATGACTGGCTTGAGGTTGAGATGAGCTTGTGGAGGCTGAAACCCCACACACACTTCCTCCCTCACTTGCATTGCATGCATTTTTACTGTTTAAACTGATGTTTGTGTCTGTATTCTGTGTATCATTGACATGATCCCTTAGGACTCTCATTTCCTCTGATGAGGATTTGATGATAGACTTTTAGGTTGAAACCTATGCATGACAACATCTAGGAGATCCCTGTTCAAACCTCAACCATAGGATGAATCCATGGCATGATAACAGTAGGACTTGATAGTCTCCCTCCTAGTTGAGTTGTTTCCTGTAGTTTGCCGAACTACGTTTGCTCTGATCTTTCATACCAGATGAAAGTACGTAGGCATAGGATGCGATATCCTAGCGAGCAACCTTTCCCCTCATAATCCCGTAGTTAGCCGAACTACGTTGACTCTGATTTCTCATTCTCTGATGGGAATACGTAGGCATAAAGCGCGACGCTTTGCCGAGTCATTTTTCTTTTCTTTTTTAGCCAGCCTTGATAGGTAGATAGATTATAACCAACCCGTCCAAGTAAACAAACAAGCGAGGATCCCGTCGAGTACGACGGACGTGAGGGGTGCTAATACCTTCCCCTTGCGTAACCGACTCCCGAACCCAGACAATGGTTGCGATGACCTTGTCTTACCCTTTTTTTTCGTCAGGTTTTTCCGATCGTTTCCTTTCCCGCTCTGAGGGATAAATAACGAAAGGTGGCGACTCTTCTGTCATGCCGGCACCTTATTTTCGCGCAAGCGACAATCACATATTACATCATAATATTGTCCCATATTATCACATTAATTCATCAACTTATACCCGCGGTAATCCTCACACTATAGCCTATCAATCACATAACTCCTCACTGTTATACTCATG
This sequence comes from Lathyrus sativus, assembly GCA_963859935.3. Classification (NCBI taxonomy): domain Eukaryota; kingdom Viridiplantae; phylum Streptophyta; class Magnoliopsida; order Fabales; family Fabaceae; genus Lathyrus; species Lathyrus sativus. The sequence goes on from OZ012736.1 coordinate 491,589,974, forward strand.
TTAACTCATCTCAGAAATCTCAGAATCAAACATCAAGGCGTCACTGCAACACGATCAACTTTCGCGAACTCTACTACATTCGCTGGCTTGCTCGCTAGGCGAGTTGGTAGCGAGTCTTCGCTAGCATGCTCGCTAGGCGAGTCTGTGGCGAGTCTTTGCTGGCATGCTCGCTAGGCGAACAGAGCAATGATAGCAAAAACCTGTTACGACCAGAACTGATTCTTCTCCAAATACTCATACGATTCACTTATCCAATGCCCCCAAAACATCCCTAAAACATGAAGGTGAGAAAAACACTTAGAAGGGGGGGGGGGGGGTTGAATAAGAGTTTTAAATAATATGGCAATAAAAACAACTCAAGATTTTTATCCTGGTTCGTTGAACTCAACTACTCCAGTCCACCTTATCAAAGATGATTTGCCTTTCTCCACAAGGACTTAATCCATTATTAATCAACTGATTACAATAGCAAGCACTAAGAACAACTGTCTTAGTCTTCTCAAGAACTACTGACCACACCTTGGTCTTCTCAAGGAACTTCTTACAAATTAATGTAAACTAAAGAAGTGTTTAAATTCTTCTAATAAGCTGTATCACAACTGTGATATTTACACTTAAGATTAAGTACAAATAAAACAATACAGTTTTATGAAAGAACAAATGTATAAGAGCTTTGAGAGATTTTCACTTTGATGCTTCAAGCGTGTGTATCAATATTTATTTTTGATTGAGCAACTTCTAAATGTTGTAGAAGTTCTCCTTTTATAGCTTTTTCCAAGTGCTTTGAATAATGTGCAGCTGAGTATTATATTGAAATATAAGACTTTTCATCACCAAAAGGTATGGGCAGAGACATGCTTTTTGCAGGAAAAGTATGGTTGTAGAAGCTTTGGGATTAGCACCACGTCTCTTCTTTGGACAAAATAGTCGTTGGTTACTTTGGAAGTAGCACCACGTCCAACCAAGTTTACAGCTTCTTCAACAAGCTTTCTTCATGATGAAGTCTTCATAATCTGTACTTCAGAACTTGTAACAAGCTTAAAAGGAATCAAATACTTGAGATGATCAGAGCTAAATGTTTGAGATGATAAGAGCTTTGATAGATGATCAGAACTTGATATATCAGAGTCTCAATCTTGATCAGAGTCTTCATCAGAGTATGCAACAGTATGTGCTTGAGCGTGAATATTATTTGATTAGAGTGTGATTATCAGAGCCTCTGTTCTTTCAGCGAAATGAACTTCAGAGTCTGATTTGATCAAAGCTTTCAACTCTTTATACAATTCTTTCAGAAATGCTTCAGATCATTCTGCAGCTTCTGCTTCAGATTCTTCTGATTGTCTTGCATTTGATGCTTCAGAGCCTTGCGTAGTTGCTTGTACTTATGTATTTTGCTTCTTTAAGAGTATTTAATTTAATACCTGAAACAATAATACTTGAACAAATTTAGAGCATATATTTTCTTAATACAAAATTCCATAAGAGTTATCATCAAAACATAGAGATATAAGAAACACCAATCTATGTTCTAACAAAACATCCCTACGGTCATACGATGATAACGACACAAAATCCATGGTTTATTAGGCTAATCTGGCAACATTTGCACTGCCTAAATCACTATTTTCCTGCAATTACTCTGAGTACATCAGAGTTACTCACATTTGAATATTCCTATTCCTACAGGGTCAAACATATCACAACCCAAGGTTTTGGCCATGAAGGCCTAAGGTTCTCTAATCCTCATATCAAATATTCAAATATTCAGTGATACATATTACAACCATAATCTCAGAGTCTTATAATCAATTTCCCTAATTTCTCAATTAATTCACGGTCAGATTTGCACTTACAGGTTTAGGCCACGAAGGCCAAAGGTCATTATTTCCCATCTCTACCCTTAGAATCCTTACGGTTACCACTTCCATGATAGATCTAGGCCACAAAGGCCATAAACCACTTGTTCGCATAACCTTCTAATCTTATCACGGTCAAAATCTCAATGATAGATTTTGGCCACGAAGGCCAAAATCCCTTTCTCCCATAATTCTCCCTAAAACCCCTAAACCAACCATAAACACATCGAAAGGCATACATAGAAAATCATGAAAAGCGATACTCCTCATACCTTAGTCGATTCGCAACTTTCACGATTAACTTTGGGATCTTCTGCCTCCAACCTCTCCTTCAGAGCTTTGGCCACCAAACTTTCCACGGTTAACAAATGAATTCTAAATCTCTTCAGAATTCTATTTTGTCAAACTTAGACTTGGGCCACACAATTGAGCTTTCTCCATTATACCCTCACTTACTCCTCTCAATTGCCCAAATTACCCTTATTCCTCTTATATTTATTCTAATTCATAATAATATTAATAAATTAATGTTATATACTATCAATTAAATAAATAACCCATAAATTGCATAATTCTCAATAATTCCACAAAACACCGAAAATCACTGGAAACACCCACAATAAGAATATTCTCAATTAAATAAATAAATTAAAATATTCCCATTAAATTTGGGGTGTTACATGTAACACCCTTATTCTACCCCACAGATATTACGGCAAAATAACACGGATTTCAGAGTAAAATATTAACTTTCATTAAAAAGCCACAAAAGGGCGTACATTTCTCAAAGTCAACAAAATTGGTCAATACTCTGTAACACACGGGTTTTCTCAAAATACATCAAAACATCATATACAGCGGAATTTAAAATATAACTCAATGTTTTACTCATAAGGGAACATCAGTAAAATAACCCAATGATATACAATCAACTCAAAGAACCCAACCCGATGTTACATATCAGAGCAAGACCCTCTAAATTAACCATAAAGGCTAACGACACTAAAACTTCAAAATACTCCTCGACGGCGTCCACGGCTAAACTTGCTCATCTGCACATTACCCACGTGGAGGTAACATTCAAACAAGCTGGGTGAGTAAGACAATTCGTAATAATCAATGTATAACAATTATCATAATAATCAATGTATAAAAATTAATGCATAAACGGCATATTACTCATAATTATATTCAACACATTGATATCCTTCAAATATGCCTCAAAGGCCATAACGTCATAATTCATACAAAAAGTCTCATAGATGCAATGCGACACAACTCAATACATGTGGTACCAATCATCACAGCGCGATGGACACTGGGCCATCAACCCTCCATAGATCCCCATCAATAGGATCGGAGCACATCAAAATACTTCACATCCACATAGTGGGATTGAAGCCAAAGTAATCGAGGTTCTGAACCGAAGTCCGAATGCACATGAATGCATGATGCACACGTCACAATAATCCTCATAATAACAACATATGGTGCATCATCATTCATCATATTCCTCATACGTCATAACTCATCATATTAATCATCAATACAACATATCATCATAATTCATCATATTACTCATCATACAACATATCATCATAATTCATCATATTAATCATCATACAACATATCATCATGTCATCATATAATCACGTATAAATCACATATTAACTCATAGTCATATTATCCCATATTATCCCATATTAATTCATAAAACTACCCCCATATCATCTCATATTAATTTATCAAATTATAATCACGGTAATCCTCACACTATCTCCTATCAATCACATAAACTTCACAGTTCTACTCATGTTAATTCGTCATATCATCACATAATATTCACATATTAATCCCTAATATCATCTCACATTGCCTCATATTAATTCATCATAATTCCACTCGCGGTAATCCTCATACTATCACTTATTACTCATGCAACCTCGCTGTCATACTCATAGTAACTCATCACAGGAATCCTAGAATCACACATCACGGCATCGCTACAGAACAATCAATTTCACAAACTCTGGTACGTTCGGTGGCTCTCTCTCTAGGCGAGTTGGTAGTGAGCCTTCACTGGCTTGCTCACTAGGCGAGCCTCTAGCAAATCATCGCTGGCTTGCTCGCTAGGCGAACCTTGTAACGAACCCCTCGCTGGCTTGCTCGCTAGGCGAACAGTGCGATGACAGCAACTTCTGCTACGCACCAGAACTGATTCCTGCCCAAATACTCATGTGATTTACTTACCCAATGTCCCCAAAACATCATTAAAACATCCCCAATGTCATACGACGACCACGACACCAAATCTATGGTTTATTAGGCCAATCTAGCAACATTTGCACTGCCTACAACACTATTTTCCTGCAATTGCTCTGAGTGCATCAGAGTTACTCACATTTGAATATTCTTATTCCTATAGGGTCAAACATATCACAATCCAAGGTTTTGGCCATGAAGGCCTAAGGTTTCCTTTCTCATGTTACACATCAAACAGTCCGATAAGGTTTCCTAAATTCATGTCAATATTCAGGGATACATATCATCAATCATAACCTCAAAGTCTATTCATCAATTTCCCTAATTCTTCCAAATCAACCCAACGCACTCTAAACCATAAACCCCACCATAAACACACCGAAAGACATACATAGAAAATCATGAAATGCAATACTCCTCATACCTTAGCCGATTCAAAGCTTTCTGATGGGCTAAAGACGTGTCTACTTATGCGTCTAGCGGTATCTTACTGCAAGTGCACAGCCTATCGAAGTAATATTTAAGATTATCGATCCACAGGGATTCTATGGTTACTTAATGCTAGATGAACTTCTAGTTTAGCTAAGGCGAATGGTTGTCACGATTTTTGTTGGTTTTTAAGACTATTAAAGGCGGAATTAAATTTAAGTTTTAATAAAGTAATATTAAGGCGGTCGGTATGTAATTATACTAACTTAGTTGGGTCAATCTAACCTAGTCTTATAAAGGTGTTCACTTAATCTATTCGGTAGAGATTACCAGTTTAAATACCCTCAACTCACACTCTCGTGGTCTTATATCAGATCTTATCCCTAAAGCCCTATGCCTGCTCTCGCTAGCCCATAAGTGTTTAGAGGTAATTTTTGGAAACTAAGTAATTCTAATTTATCTTAAAGCGCTCTCGCTGTGTTTAATTTAAATGCCTAACTTTAGCTATCTGGTTAAAATCTCACACTCTCATGGTCTCGACCTAACCTAATGCTCTTTTCTTACTCTCGTAACGAAAAGGTCTATTTCAATTAAAAAGTATCAGCCAGAATGTTAAGTGATTAATTATTTTCAGCCTATGGTTATATTTTACCGGTTAAGTTTGTTATAACTACATACCGCCCTAAAGTGTTTAGCTACTCATCGATGTTGAACCAGACAGAGACAGAGAATTTAATAATAACGTACTCATGGCAGAAAATTATAATTAAATTAAATTGCAATATAATGAAAAATCTGGTTAACAAATATTCGAGCAGACTCCTTCTTCCACAGACCGGAAAGCTTGGAGTTGGCGGAAATTTAAAATAAACGAATGCTGAAGGTTTAGAAACAAATAAATGTATAACAATTTCCTGATGTTGGAAATTGTTATATGGTTGGTTTGGATACAAATAAAAACGAAACAGAAAAACTAAAAATAATGCAGGAATAAAAAGGGCTGGTTCGTAATACAGTTCAGCAGAGCTTCCGCAGGAATTTTGAATAAAGAATTGTGTCCCTATGTTCATAGAACTTGTACTATTTATAGAGTCTTTAATGGGCTGGATTTTTGGTCCTTTGTTGCATGGGCCTTGCTGGATTTGTTGAAGGAATGCAGGAACGTGGCAACAAAATAGGAGAGATGGTCTTCACATAATGCCAATAGGAGAAGTGGTCTTCACGTAATGCCTTGACGTAGTCTGAGTCAAGAACCTAATTTTATCCTTGTCACGGGCGTGACAAGGTCTTCACGTTCGTAACTTGAGGTTTTTAAGTGTCACGGTCGTGACCACTCTCTTACGGTCGTGATGGCTCAAATTAGGGTGTCACGGTCGTGACACCCTTGTAACGATCGTGGCTGCAACAAATTATGCAGTCTTTTGCAGGCTTCTTCATTTCTTCATCTCTTTATGGTTTCTTTTGTTCCTTTTGCTCTTAATTCATGATTTAGCTCCATATAATGATGTACCTGCAAAATGGTAAGAAAAACTCGGGAAATCGAGTGTTAAAACGGTGAATATGCGATAAAACGTTAATGAAATCTAGCGATATAATCAATGCGTTTTCTCGTTATCAAACTTCCCCAAACTTAAACCTTTGCTTGTCCTCAAGCAAATAGTCGGTTGAAAATCGGCGAACAAGATTTTATTCACGCATACTCATAACAAACCGTACGAGGGATCATTTTGTCGGATAATCCGGTACTTTGATAGAACACTACCGATACACTAATGACACAAGCAACAAGCTATGTCGTCGACTTCCCGTTAAACGAAACAATCGGCAACTACATTACGATTTCACCTGGAGTTTTTCGATCTTATTTCGCCCGGTTTCATTCTAGCGCAATCACATTAAGCCCTTTGCCTTAGCACGCACGTAGTGGAGTAGCCGGTTAGCGACTTTGATCCTTTTTGAGCACGGGGTCTGGTACACGAGTGTGGTAACCCTACATATTTTATCCGATTTGGAGGTTGTGGGGGATCGAGCCGTAGCACGCCCTACCGAGTTCAGAACCAGTACCTCTGAACCAACTCGCAACGGACTCCTTCTCATATTTCTCGTTTCTTATATGCGACCGTGTACTTTGGTGCAATTTCTTTTCATTTTGCATCGAGATATGAAGGATCATTATTGATTAGGCATCAAACGCTTATATTCATCGGCTCCCCACGTGGTTTGTGTTCAGACGGTGCTGACTGCTAGTATAAACTACTAGGGGTTACTTTTGAACTGAAACTAAAAGTGTACTCGTAATGGTAATCGGGACGGAATTGCTTAAGTAGGGAGTCAAAGATGTCAAGATTGTATTGGTCTTGTTTAATCGTTCTCGGCTTCCTAATTACGATTCCGTAGGTAAGTCGGGTAATGCGAATAATTAAAGATTTTTTTTCTGGTATAGCTAAATAATCGGGGAAAGTCCGAGATTAAAGAAAATAGCACAAAGATTTGCTCATTTCATTAATTTGCGAATACAACGGAATTGAAAATACAACGAAATGGAAAAGTGCGAAAAAGGGAAAATGCGGAAATGAAAGGTACCTCTCCCACACTATATCATACATTGTCCTCAATGTTGTGATGTAAATGCGCTAAAAGTACAGTACAATGACAAAAACGAAAAACAAACATAAACAAACTAAAACTATGGCTGCTGAGGACCGCGGGCTCGGCCTCTGGTGCGGGAGCGGCGTCTGGAAGGAGTCGCTTCAGGATCAGAACCGGTGCCGGAGGCAGCAGTGATGCTAATGCGGAGGGCTTCTAGCTCGCTGAAAATTTCTCCAAACCTCTCATTAGTAGCTTCCTGGTTTGCTGCAATAGTGCTGAGTAAAGCATCATACTGCGCTTTTTGCCTTCGCTCCAGTGCGGCGTTCATCTGGTTCTACTGATGGATCGCAAGGAGGACTTCCTCAAGTGTGATTTCGGGAGCAGGGGGCTGTCGGGTAGATGTCTCTGGTATATCCTGGACAGGCTCAGCTGCATCCATAGCGTCCTGCATCTCATCCGCTGGAGGGTCTGCCTGATCATCATGAATAGGGACGTGATCGACAGCAGCAGGTAAAACAAAGAGCCAGTTGGCTCGGTTGGATGGATCGATGTGGTCGCGGGACGGCAGAATGATATGATGGAAAATGGTGCCATTGACAACAGGGCTGTACCTACCATCCTCTCGCTGTGCAATCAGGTGAGCGGACCTGCAATAACTCTTGGTGAGGAATTCTGTGGCTAGGTAAGGCTGATTAACGACCAAGTCACCAAGCCCCAACTGAATGGCGAGGGTGGTGACAATGCCGCCTATGAAGAACGGGGAGGAGCCTCTGTGTGCAATGGCCTGGATATGATAAAGCATGAAAGGGGCAGCGTTGATCGGCTCGTCATTAAGAGCGCAGTGTAAGAATAGAAGCTCCTTGGAGTTGAGCTTATGGTTGCTTTCTCGAGCGAAGATGGTGTTGCATATGACACGGTGAAAATAGCGGATCGCCGGGTTGTGGATGTGCGTAGCGTTGAGGCTTTGGAAGGTGGATGCACGTGTGTTGGTTAAGTCGTGCCATAGAGTGAAAGCTTGTTCACTAAAATTATCGGGCACGCGACGGTGAGCTTCAGTTCCGTGATCGAAGCCTAACAACTCGGCTATCCTGGTTTGCGAAATGTTGAACTCTTGGCCATGCAATCTGAATGTTGCGACACCGGTGAGCTGACTCTGAGATCCGGGGGGGGTGATGTAACTGAAGGAGCTTAAGAACTCCAGTGTCAGAAGTTCGAATATGGGCTGAGGTTGACTGCAAAGATCCCACAGACCGACTTTTTGCAGCAGGCTTTGAACACTGGCAAGCAGTCCGAGTTCCCTCAGACAGACAGCATCAATGTAACGTGTAGGTTGCACACCGCGGTTTTGGAATCGGATGAAACGTTCTCTCTGAGTTACTCCAGCATCACCTTCTCTAAAAGTGATGGAATCCATAGCATGCAAGAGCTTAGAGTGAAGAAAGAAGGTTTTTGAGGTTTTGTGAAAAAAATGGTAGAATGAAGGAAATAGAGGTTCGGGATAAATAATGGAGAGGGAGAATATGATAGGTTATGATAATGGGGGGTTAATGAGGTTTAAAATTGGTAATGGGGAGGTTACGGAGGTTATGGAGAAAATGGGTAGTTTTGGGGAAGTTATGGAGGAAGAAGAAGAAGAGACACGATGAGAAACAGTTCTGTTTCTCACGATTCCTGTAATAGGGGTTGTCACGGTCGTGACAGGGGTGTGACGGTCGTGACACGCTATTTAAGCACGTCACGATCATGAGATGGATGTGACGACCGTGAGGGCATGCTTCGCTGAATAATTTCCAGAAAAAAAAACATTTTCTCACTTAATTCATAATTTAATAATAATGTATTTTCTTCACTAATACTCATATTAAATAAACACCATATAGTATATAATTGCAACACAGTACTATACTAACTTGCATGAGAGATTGTATATAATATGAAATAATGCAAGCATAACAGTACATAGAATGAAAAAATATATAAATTGCTAAAAATGGAGAAGTTTTGGAATTAAAGGTGCATTGCATAAAGTAATTGAAAATGAAGTTACATAAACGGAAATTACGGTATGAAATTGTTGCGAGAAATAAATCTAACTAGAAACGAAAACAATGAGAAAAATAAACTAAATCACTTATAGCATTTTCAAAAGCGTTTCTTCAAGTCTTCGATGGCGGAGTTCAAGTGATAGAATTGTTCGCAGGCTATGTCAGTCAATCCTATAATGTCCAATCGCATGCTCTTAATGTCTTCTTTAAATAAATTAATGTCAGTTTGGTAAGCATTGAGAGTGTTCATGATATTTTGCAAGTTGTTAGCATAATCTCCTTGATTCACTTCAGGGGTTTCATGTACTTCTTCAGTGTGGTCAATGTCATGGTAACCAGGAGGTGTCTCAGGGTCAGTTTCGACATTGGTCATTATATCATCTTTTATCTTGTGAGGCTGAGGTGTTTCAGGAGTAGATGGATAATCAGGTGGGTTTAACTCATAAAGCCAGTTATCCTTATTGTGAACACTTACTCTAGCATGGTTAGGCAATGTGAACAGGGTTACTACTTCGTTCCGGATTAGGTACTCAAAAGGTGGATGTCCTAAATTCCTTATGATATGTCTATTGAAGCAGAAATTAAGATTCATAGGGCGGATTGTCCCTAGACGGTTGCACCTGTCCAGTTGGTACCTAAGTCCTATGGCATCAGCAATCATGGTTACAAGACCTCCTACTAATATAGGTAATTCAGGTTCTTCTTGGATACGGGTGAAGGTTTGCATCATGAAAGGTACACCATTAACAGGCTGTCTATTAGTGAAACATGACATAATAAATATTTCATCTTTAGAAACTCCGGTAATGTTTTCTTCTTTTCCAAAGAAGGTGTGGGCAAGGAATTTATGGAAGTAACGGAGAGCAGGATTATGGATCTCATCATTATTCATGTTATTTGGTTCAGGGTGGTAGTTTCCGGTTAAAGTTCCCCAAAATAAATCTAGCTCCATATCCATCAATTCTACCTGTGTGGTAGTAAAAGCAAATGGTTCACTAGGGAATCCTAACAAGTCAGCTAGTTCTTTATGGTTAAAGTCATATTCTATTCCAAACAGGCGGAAACTAATAAATCCTTTCCTAAATCCAAAACCGCGCTCAGGTAGGTAAATTAAGGAGCTAAGGAACTCAAGGGTGAGCTCGCGGTATGTCACAAACTTATGTTGGATCAATGCATTCTCCCATCCGAGTCGGTTTAACAAGTACATGACACTATCATGTATACCTAGGGTTTCCATAGTCTTATCATCCGGGTACAGGGTCAAATCCATTTGCCTCTGTGATAACTCTTCAAACTTCATTCTTTGGTTCCTACCTCTAAATTTGGTTTCCATATGGTTAATTGGTTGGTTAGCCATGGTCAGTGCAAATATGGGGGAAACAAATCAGTGGAAAAGACTTTGGAAAATCTGTAAAAAGTGATTTAAGATAAAAATAAGAAAATGAAATGCATAATGTAATGGCAATAATAGTAATATAAAATAGAACTATAAAATGACAAAACAATTAAACAAATAGTAAAACGATAAATAACAATATGCTAAAAGAAAAGAATAGTTTAAATAATTAAATAAGTAAATGGGTTGCCTCCCACTAAGCGCTGTTTTTATCGTCAAAAGCCTGACGTAATGCTTAGGTTTAGATTAATCAGGGGAATTAGTGGACAATTCTATAAGCTTTAGATTATTCGCATAATCTCTATTTTCAATTTTATGATAATGTTTTAAGTGTTGTCCGTTTACTATGAATGGTTCACTATTCCTACCCTTAATTTCTATTGCTCCACTCGGGAATACTTTAGTTATATCAAAGGGTCCTGACCATCTAGACTTTAATTTTCCAGGAAAGAGCCTAAGTCTTGAATTAAAGAGGAGTACAACGTCTCCCACACTAAATTCTTTCCTAGATAGGCGTTTATCATGCCATCACTTAGTTCTTTCTTTATATATCTTAGCATTCTCATATGCATTTAACCTTAATTCTTCTAATTCGTTAATGTCTAGGATTCGCTTTTCTCCTGCAGCATTATAGTTTATATTGAGAGTTCTGATCGCCCAATAAGCTTTGTGTTCTAGTTCTACTGGGAGGTGACAAGATTTTCCATAGACTAGTTTGAAAGGTGTAGTACCTATGGGTGTCTTGTAAGCGGTCCTATAAGCCCATAGAGCTTCATTAAGTTTAGATGACCAATCTTTCCGAGATATGGCGACAGTCTTTTCTAAGATTTGTTTAATTTCTCTGTTTGAGACTTCGACTTGTCCACTTGTTTGTGGGTGATATGGTGTAGCCACACGGTGTCTTACTCCATATTTAGATAGTAATTTGTCAAAGATTTTTGAAATGAAGTGCGAGCCACCGTCACTTATGACGAGTCTAGGCACACCAAATCTGGGAAAGATTATATTTTTGAAAAGCTTTATTACTACTCGTGTATCGTTTGTAGGAGAAGCTATGGCTTCAATCCATTTCGAAACATAATCGACAGCTACGAGTATGTAATTATTACCGAAAGATGATGGGAATGGTCCCATGAAATCTATTCCCCAGACGTCGAAGATTTCTACTTCTAAAATTCCCTTTTGAGGCATTTCATCCCTTCTTGAAATATTGCCAGTGCGTTGACACCGATCGCAATTTATAACAGCGATGTGGACATCCTTCCATAGATTAGGCCAGAATAAGCCGGCTTGCAAGATTTTTGCACAAGTCTTGGAAGTGCTTGCATGTCCACCATAAGGAGATGAATGGCATTGAGCAATGACATCTTCTATTTCTTCTTCGGGAATACATCGGCGAAAGATTCCATCTGGTCCTCTTTTGAACAATAATGGTTCATCCCAATAGTAATGTTTCAGATTATGAAAGAATTTCTTTTTCTGCTGATAGGTTAGATCGGGTGGAAGAGCTCCTGCGGCTAGGTAGTTTAAAATGTCAGCGTACCATGGCAGTCCTACAGTTGTCTGGATTGTTTCCACGGATTCTGGTTCATTTATATCTAACTGAGCTAGGTCGCTTCCTATTTGTGCTATCAGCTGTTCATACGGAAAATCATCGTTAATCGACACTTGTTCGAGTTTAATACCTTCTATTCTAGATAAATGGTCTGCTACGACGTTCTCAGTACCTTTCTTGTCTTTTATTTCTAGATCGAACTCTTGTAAGAGTAAAATCCATCTTAAGAGTCTTGGTTTAGCATCTTTCTTAGTTAATAGATATCGGATAGCAGCATGGTCTGTGTAAATGATTATTTTCGCTTCGACTAGGTAAGAACGGAATTTGTCAAGCGCAAAGACAACTGCTAACAATTCTTTTTCGGTAGTAGCGTAGTTCATCTGGGCAGAATCTAAGGTTCTACTGGCATAGTAAATCACATGAAGTTTCTTTTCCTTTCTCTGGCCTAGAACTGCGCCTACAGCATAGTCACTTGCATCGCACATGATTTCAAAAGGTAGTCTCCAGTCAGGGGGTTGCATGATTGGTGCGGTGATGAGGGCTGTTTTTAGAGTTTCGAATGCTTTAAGACAATCTTCATTGAATATGAACTCAGCGTCTTTCATTAGTAAACCAGTAAGAGGTTTAGTGATTTTCGAGAAATCTTTGATGAATCGTCGGTAAAAACCGGCGTGTCCTAAAAAGCTTCGTATTTCTCGAACGGTTTTAGGGGGTTGAAGATCTTTTATTACTTCAATCTTAGCTTTATCAACTTCAATTCCCTTGTCGGATATTACATGACCTAATACTATTCCTTCGTTGACCATAAAATGACATTTCTCCCAGTTAAGCACGAGATTTACTTTTACACATCTTTCTAACACCATTTCTAAGTTCGATAAGCATCCTTCAAAACTTTGCCCGCATACAGAGAAGTCGTCCATGAACACTTCCATGATGTTGTCTATAAAATCTGCGAAGATTGACATCATACATCTTTGAAAGGTTGCAGGAGCGTTGCATAATCCAAAGGGCATTCGCCTATAAGCGAACGTTCCATAAGGACATGTGAATGTAGTCTTCTCTTGATCATCAGGATGGATAGGGATTTGGAAAAATCCCGAGTAGCCGTCAAGATAACAGAAGTAAGAATGCTTGGCTAATCGTTCTAACATTTGATCTATGAAAGGTAGTGGGAAATGATCTTTTCGAGTGGCTTTGTTTAGTTTACGATAATCTATGCACACTCTATATCCCGTCACTACTCTTTGCGATATCGATTCGCCTTGAGCGTTTTTCACAACAGTGATACCTCCTTTCTTTGGCACTACATGTATTGGACTAACCCATTCACTATCAGAGATTGGATATATTATCCCGGCATCTAATAATTTCTTAACTTCTTCTTTTACTACAGTGCTAAGGGTTGGGTTAATTCTTCTTTGATATTCTCTGGAGGTTCTGCAATCTTCTTCTAGCAGAATACGATGCATACAAACTGAAGGACATATTCCTTTGAGATCAGATATGTTATATCCTAATGCAGTTGGATATTTCTTCAAGACATCTAAAAGTTTCTTTGTTTCTATAGTTCCTAAACTGGAATTTACTATAACTGGTCTTTTACATTCAACGTCTAAGAATTCGTACCTTAGGTTATGAGGTAAGGTTTTTAATCCTAATGTAGGTTTATCTTTACTTGGCACGGGATCCGGTGTAAGTGCTAAACTTTCGCTTAGACTATCATCCTGATACGGTTTTTGCCAATTATCATCTTCGAAAATCGGAGGGATTTGAATTTTCATTATTTCAGAATAAGTGGTCTCTTTCAGTTCCATTTCTCTTACACATTCGTCAATTACGTCCAATAGATAGCATGTATCCTCTATAGCTGGTGATTGTAAGAATTGTGTTAAAATAAATTCAACTTTCTCTTCACCTACTTCAAAGGTTAGCTTTCCTCTTTTTACGTCTATTATAGCTTCGGCGGTAGCTAAGAATGGTCTTCCTAGTATGATAGGTGTAGTGGAGTCTTCAGAGATGTCCATGATTATAAAATCAGTAGGGATGTAGAATTGTCCTATACGTACTGGGACATTTTCTAGTATGCCTACAGGATATTTAACAGAGCGATCGGCTAGTTGAACAGACATTTTAGTTGGTCTTAGGTCTCCCATGTCTAGCCTTTTGCAAATCGTTAAGGGCATAACACTGATACTGGCTCCTAAATCGCATAGAGCTTTGTCAATGACGAATTTTCCTATTACACAGGGTATAGAGAAACTTCTTGGATCTTTTAGCTTAGGAGGCATTTTATTCTGAATTATGGCGCTACACTCGGCAGTAAGTGTAACTGTTCCGTTATCCTCTATCTTTTTCTTATTGGATAAGATCTCTTTTAAAAACTTAGCATACGAGGGTATTTGGGTAATTGCTTCTGTAAACGGAATAGTAATATTCAACTGTTTCAGAAGTTCGACAAATTTCTTAAATTGACCCGTCGTCTTGGAATTTATTAATCTTTGAGGGTACGGAATTGGTGGTTTATAGGGTGGTGGAGGCACATAAGGTTGTTCTTTCTCCACTACCTCTCGATTGTCATCTTCCTTTTCTTCTGGATCATTCACCACTTCAGTCGGTTTATCCGGTTTTTGGTACATGGCTGGATTGTCAAGTCTTGGATCGGTAGGTCCGTCAAGTTCCTTGCCACTTCTTAATATTACAGCGTTAGCATGTCCTTTCGGGTTAGGTTGAGGTTGTCCAGGGAATACTCCAGCTGGTGCAGCAGTAGGTGCTTGTTGTTGAGCTACTTGTGAAATCTGAGTTTCAAGCATTTTGTTATGTGTAGCTAATGCATCTACTTTGCTTACTAATTGTTTAATCTGCTCACTAGTGTGAATGTTTTGGTTTAAGAAGTCCTTGTTTGTTTGAGATTGGTTAGCTATAAAGTTCTCCATCATCAATTCAAGGTTCGATTTTCTAGGGATATTAGGAGCAGTCTTTTGATATCCTGGTGATGTAGCTGGTGCTTGACCTGGTGCGTAATAAGCATTGTTATTCTTATAGGAGAAGTTCGGATGATTCTTCCAACCTGGGTTGTATGTGTTTGAGTAAGGGTTTCCTTGAGCATAATTCACTTGATCAGTAGGAGTTCCTGCCAATAGTTGACAATCAGAAACTTCGTGTCCTGGGACTCCACATAACTCACTGTTAGGTGTTACTGCAGCCACGGTGGCTGTAGGTGTTATGGCCAAGTTATCGATCTTTTGGCTTAGTTGGTCGAACTTCGCATTGACTTGGTCCATACTACTTACTTCGTACATACCTCCCTTTGTTGGTTTTTCAGTCGCGACTCTCTCGCTTCCCCAAAGGTAATGATTTTGAGCCATACTTTCGATAAGTGCATAGGCATCTCTATATTCTTTGTCCATCAATGCACCACCCGCGGCAGCGTCAATTGTCATTCTTGTATTGTACAAGAGTCCATTATAGAAGGTATGGATGACCATCCAGTCTATTAATCCATGATGTGGACAAAGTCTCAGTAGATCCTTATAGCGTTCCCAAGCTTCGAATAATGATTCACTTTCTCTTTACTTAAATCCGTTGATCTGAGCTCTCAGCATAGCTGTCTTGCTAGGCGGAAAATACCTATTCAAGAAAACTCTCTTAAGTTCTTCCCACGTAGTTACTGAGTTCGAAGGCAGAGATTGAAGCCAAGCTCTTGCTCTGTCTCGAAGCGAAAAAGGAAATAAACGTAGTCTAATAGCTTCTTGGGTAACTCCATTGGCTTTTACGGTATCTGCATATTGCACAAAGATCGAAAGATGAAGATTCGGATCCTCGGTAGGATTTCCGGCAAATTGATTTTGTTGCACGGATGATATCAACGAAGGTTTCAGTTCGAAATCATTTCGGTTGATAGCCGGCGCTGCAATGCTTGAATGCGGTTCACCTTGCGAAGGATTAGCGTAATACTTGAGTGGATGAGTCTGTTCTTCAGCCATCTCTGCGTCCTCTGATTTTACGACTGGTTTAGGCGGATCTAGTTGAAGATCTGGAATATTGTAATTATTTTTGAAATCGAATATACGTCTTCTTACGTGTAAGAAGCGTTCCGATTCAGGGATTAGAGGTTGCAAGTCTTCGCTTTTAGAGCGAGTACTTGGCATACACTCGGAGATTAGATTAAATTAAATAATTGATACCTTAGTCTAGACAATGCTACCTAAATGCACTAGTAACTAAATTAAGGAATCCCCGGCAACGGCGCCAAAAACTTGATGGGCTAAAGACGTGTCTACTTATGCGTCTAGCGGTATCTTACTGCAAGTGCACAGCCTATCGAAGTAATATTTAAGATTATCGATCCACAGGGATTCTATGGTTACTTAGTGCTAGATGAACTTCTAGTTTAGCTAAGGCGAATGGTTGTCACGATTTTTGTTGGTTTTTAAGACTATTAAAGGCGGAATTAAATTTAAGTTTTAATAAAGTAATATTAAGGCGGTCAGTATGTAATTATACTAACTTAGTTGGGTCAATCTAACCTAGTCTTATAAAGGTGTTCACTTAATCTATTCGGTAGAGATTACCAGTTTAAATACCCTCAACTCACACTCTCGTGGTCTTATATCAGATCTTATCCCTAAAGCCCTATGCCTGCTCTCGCTAGCCCATAAGTGTTTAGAGGTAATTTTTGGAAACTAAGTAATTCTAATTTATCTTAAAGCGCTCTCGCTGTGTTTAATTTAAATGCCTAACTTTAGCTATCTGGTTAAAATCTCACACTCTCGTGGTCTCGACCTAACCTAATGCTCTTTTCTTACTCTCGTAACGAAAAGGTCTATTTCAATTAAAAAGTATCAGCCAGAATGTTAAGTGATTAATTATTTTCAGCCTATGGTTATATTTTACCGGTTAAGTTTGTTATAACTACATACCGCCCTAAAGTGTTTAGCTACTCATCGATGTTGAACCAGACAGAGACAGAGAATTTAATAATAACGTACTCATGGCAGAAAATTATAATTAAATTAAATTGCAATATAATGAAAAACCTGGTTAACAAATATTCGAGCAGACTCCTTCTTCCACAGACCGGAAAGCTTGGAGTTGGCGGAAATTTAAAATAAACGAATGCTGAAGGTTTAGAAACAAATAAATGTATAACAATTTCCTGATGTTGGAAATTGTTATATGGTTGGTTTGGATACAAATAAAAACGAAACAGAAAAACTAAAAATAATGCAGGAATAAAAAGGGCTGGTTCGTAATACAGTTCAGCAGAGCTTCCGCAGGAATTTTGAATAAAGAATTGTGTCCCTATGTTCATAGAACTTGTACTATTTATAGAGTCTTTAATGGGCTGGATTTTTGGTCCTTTGTTGCATGGGCCTTGCTGGATTTGTTGAAGGAATGCAGGAACGTGGCAACAAAATAGGAGAGATGGTCTTCACGTAATGCCAATAGGAGAAGTGGTCTTCACGTAATGCCTTGACGTAGTCTGAGTCAAGAACCTAATTTTATCCTTGTCACGGGCGTGACAAGGTCTTCACGTTCGTAACTTGAGGTTTTTAAGTGTCACGGTCGTGACCACTCTCTTACGGTCGTGATGGCTCAAATTAGGGTGTCACGGTCGTGACACCCTTGTAACGATCGTGGCTGCAACAAATTATGCAGTCTTTTGCAGGCTTCTTCATTTCTTCATCTCTTTATGGTTTCTTTTGTTCCTTTTGCTCTTAATTCATGATTTAGCTCCATATAATGATGTACCTGCAAAATGGTAAGAAAAACTCGGGAAATCGAGTGTTAAAACGGTGAATATGCGATAAAACGTTAATGAAATCTAGCGATATAATCGATGCGTTTTCTCGTTATCACTTTCACGATTAACTCTGGCAACCTTCCAAAGCTTTTGCCTCCACTGATCCCTCCTCAGAGCTCTGGCCTCCATTCTTTTCACGATTAACAAAATGAATCCTCAACCTTCAGAATTCTATTTTGTCAAACTTAAACTTGAGCCACACAATTGGGCTTTTCCCATAACACCCTTACTAACTCTTCAAATACCCAATTTACCCTTATTTCACTTATATTTATTTTAATTCATAATAATATTAATAAATCCATATTACATATTATTATTCCAAAATAAATACTCCAAATATGCATAATTCCCCAATAATTCCCAAAACCACCGAAAACACTGAAAACACCAAAACTACGAATATTCTCAATTAAATAAATAAATTAAAATATTCTGATTAAATTCGGGGTGTTACAACTCTCCCCTACTTAAAAGAATTTTCGCCCTCGAAAATTATCTCAAGGAACAGAGTCGGATACGACTCCCTCAACTGATCTCCAAATTCTCAATTCCAACTTTCTCCAGTTGGTCCTCCCAAACTACCTTCACCAAAGGAATCTCTTTACCTTGAAGTTGCTTCTCGTTCATCAACCTGAACTAGCAATGCGTCAACAGTTAAATTATCTCTCACTTGTACATCATCCATCCGAATAAGTGCACTTCCTCAACTTAGGCACATGCCACATCATGTAAATTCATAAGCAACAACGGTAAAACAGTCTAACATGCTACTTCTCCCACGCTTCTGTTGTGCCACTTCTGATACAAATCAACAAAACACAGTGTGTGCTTCTGAGACTTCAAAGCTCGACCAACACCAGTCACCATCGTAACTCTCAAAACACGTCTTTTCTTGGATCTTCTTGATCTTTTCAGTCGTCTCTTACAGAATTCTCAGGTTCGAGCACAACACTCTCGCCTGAATCATATCATTACAAAGGAGTCCTACGCCTTCTACCATACAAATCCTCATACGGTGTCATTCCGATACTAGAATGCTAACTGTTATTGTAGGTAGCTCAATCAACGATAATTAACTATCCCACGATCCACCTTGATACAACACACAAGCTCTCCACAAATCCTCTAAAGGATGGATAATTCTCTCTATCCGTCCATCCGTCCACGGATGATAGGCAGAGTTCAACTTCAACATGGTACTCAAAGTGTCTGCAAAATCTCCCAAAATCTCGATGAAAACTCAGATTCTCATCTGACACAATATTCGACGACATCTCATACAACTTCACCACTTCATCAATATACATCTCAGCTAGCTTCAACATAGAATGATTACTCCTCCTTGGTAAGAAAAGAGCCAATCTAGTCAATCTGTCCAAAATCACCTAATTAAAATCATATCCCTCCAATTTTTCGGAAAACCCAACACAAAATCCATGGAAATACTACCCGATTTCCACCCTGGAATATCCAACGGTTGCATCAGACCCAACGGTATCTGACGTTTATTCTTCGACTTCTGACAAGTCTAACCAGCATATACAAACTCAACCACTTCTCTCTTCATCTATGGCCATCAAAATAATTTCCTCAAATCCGGTTACATCTTCATAGCAATGGGATGAATACTCAATCTACCTCAATTTCCTTTTTCAATAATACTCTTATTCCAACTCAACAATATCTGGGACACAAACTCTATCACGGCATATCATGGTACCATTTCCATAAATCTGCAAATCAACTCTTCGACTTTAATTCATCAAATTCCACCAACCTGCCAACTCAAACAAGAGTTCCGACCTTATCGAATCTCATCAAGAATACCACTAGTAAGGTCCAACATACTATGCTTAACTCCATAAGAAGTTTCTTCACACACCAAACTCATATCATAAAATTGCTCAATCAGTTCTAACTCTTTTCACCATCATCATCATCAGTATATGCAACGATTTCTAAATCAATGCATAAGCTAGCACGTTTGCTTCACCCGAATGGTAATTCAATCCAAAACCATAATCCTTCAGGAGTCCCAATTATTTTCTCTGCCTCATATTCAACTCTTCCAAATCAAGCAAATACCTTAAGCTCTTTAGATCACCAAACATTTCAAATCTCAAACTAACCCATTGAAGCCTCCAACTTCGGCACAAACACAACAATAACCAACTCTAAATAACTCGTCAGATAATCCCTCTTATGTACTTTAAATTGCCTTAAAGCATAACTAAAACTCGCTGATGTTGCACTTAATATCCCTCCCAATCACCTCAACAAAGCATCCCAAAACACAACGAATAGTTCTGTCAGATTCGACAAAAATCAACATACGAGCTGTTGACAGCTCTCCCAAAAACTCTTTGAACTTTCTTCACAGTGGCATATCCCTGCTTCTTCTCCAACAATGATAACTCAAGCTCCCGATTCTTAACATGATCCTCTATACTCTTCGAATATATTAAAATATCATCGGTTAACACAACCACTGACTCGCTCAAATAAGTATGGAAAATCCCATGCCAAACGGACACTCAATTTGCGAGTTATGGCGGAAATACGAACCGCACCTTCCGCACTTACCACAACATCCAAACATATTCCATCAATAAATAACTTAATTCCATGCCACTACTTCACCATCACATAGAGCATTGGACTAGCTTTCAACACTTCGAACCGTGCGTCATTCCGAGTTACGGTTCTCCCGTTACGACAAAAATACCAAAACACTATTCTTCTGTCCAAGACATCTTCGCTAGGCAAACACAGAAGCGAGCGGTTGTTCGCTAGGCGAAGGTCCTATCGAACCTGACAGTCCGAAATTCTATTTTTGATCGTTACCTGACTTCCGGGTGTCCGATTTCGATTCTGTAAAAAGCTGCAATCTCGGAATTCAACGTACAACACCAATTTCACACTTAGGAAGCCATTCAACACATTTCCAATATTTGAAATATTTAAAGGCCTAATTATACCAATATTGCATTCCACATCTTACTTCTTTAATAATCATCAGAAGTCACTGTGCACCTTCAATATACCTGACCTCACGATCTGTTTCCTTAGCACACACACCAGACACAAGCCTTAAAACTTACTTAATCAGTTTAATTCCTTGACCATCCAAACATACATATAATATGGAACTCTCAATCTCGGACTAGTTTTCCGTAACTAAGTCGATCACAACTCCACTTCATTTCCTGGCTGTATATCACTATCTTGTCAGGATAACTTCCGGACAACCACAATTAATCGGAAAACCGCCAACTTCCCCACTTTCATCGATGCTCAAAATTCCCATCAAAATTAAACATCTCAACATTGTCCTGCGCCGACTCATCAAAACAATTCTTAAGCACTTAGCTTAACTCAAGACAATTCGCTGCTCACGCCATCTAAGCTTGCAAGACACGTCTATCCCATATAACATGACCCCGTCTACTATCAACAAGAGATTAAGGGTGATCAGTTCCTCAATTTGTCAATAGACAGCCGAAAATCGTGATGGGGTATAAACCATCTTTACTAAACTATAAGAGCGTTCAACCATGCACTGAGCCGCCACTTCACACTTGCAGCGTCCCAGAGAAGCACAAACTTCTCCCCCACTTGAATCATTCCCACTTCTACAGGCAAATGTTAGGCAACAAACATGTACCAACGGTGTTTTCACACACATGTCGCATACCAGGGAACAAACAACATTAGACAACTTGACCGGACGGACCGACCTGCTCTGATACCACTAATGTAACACCCTTATTCTACCCCACAAATATTACGGAAAAATAACACAGATTTCAGAGTAAAATATTAACTTTCATTAAAAAGCCACAAAAGGGCGTACATTTCTCAAAGTCAACAAAATTGGTCAATACTCCGTAACACACGGGTTTTCTCAAAATACATCAAAACATCATATACAGCGGAATTCAAAACATAACTCAATGTTTTCCTCATAAGGGAACATCAGTAAAATAACCCAATGATATACAATCAACTCAAAGAACCTAACCCGGTGTTACATATCAGAGCAAGACCCTTTAAATTAACCATAAAGGCTAACGACTCTAAAACTTCAAAATACTCCTCGACGGTGTCCACGGCTAAACTTTCTCATCTGCACGTTACCCACGTGGAGGTAACATTCAAACAGGCAGGGTGAGTAAGACAATTCATAATAATCAATGTATAACAATTAATGCATAAACGACATATTACTCATAATTATATTCAACACATTGATATCCTTCAAATATGCCTCAAAGGCCATAACGTCATAATACATACAAAAAGACTCATAGATGCAATGCGACACAACTCAATGCATCTGGTACCAATCATCACAGCGCGATGAACACTGGGCCATCAACCCTCCATAGATCCGCATCAATGGGATCAGAGCACATCAAAATACTTCACATCCACACAGTAGGATTGAAGCCAAAGTAATCGAGGTTCTGAACCGAAGTCCGAATGCACATGAATGCATGATGCACACGTCACAATAATCCTCATAATAATAACATATGGTGCATCATCATTCATGATATTCATCATACATCATAACTCATCATATTAATCATCAATACAACATATCATCATAATTCATCATATTAATCATCAATACAACATATCATCATAATTCATCATATTACTCATCATACAACATATCATCATAATTCATCATATTAATCATCATACAACATATCATCATGTCATCATATAATCACGTATAAACCACATATTAGCTCATAGTCATATTATCCCATATTATCCCATATTAATTCATAATACTACCCACATATCATCTCATATTAATTTATCAAATTATACTCACGGTAATCCTCACACTATCGCCTATCAATCACATAAGCTTCACATTTCTACTCATGTTAATTCGTCATATCATCACATAGTATTCACATATTAATCCCTAATATCATCTCACATTGCCTCATATTAATTCATCATAATTCCACTCGTGGTAATCCTCATACTATCACTTATTACTCATGCAACCTCGCTATCATACTCATAGTAACTCAGCACAGGAATCCCAGAATCACACATCACGACATCGCTGCCGAACAATCAATTTCGCGAACTCTGCTACATTCGCTGGCTCGCTCGCTAGGCGAGTTGGTAGAGAGCCTTCGCTGGCTTGCTCGCTAGGCGAGCCTCTAGAGAATCCTCGCTGGCTTGCTCGCTAGGAGAACCTTGTAGCAAACCCCTCGCTGGCTTGCTCGCTAAGCGAACAGTGCAATGACAACAATTTTTGCTAGGCACCGGAACTGATTCATGTCCAAATACTCATGCGATTTAGTTACCAAATGCCCCCAAAACATCATTAAAACATCCCCAATGTCATACGGCGACCACGACACCAAATCTATGGTTTATTAGGCCAATCTAGCAACATTTGCACTGCCTACAACACTATTTTCCTGCAATTGCTCTGAGTGCATCAAGGTTATGTTAGAACACAGATTGGTTCTTAATAATATCTCTATGTTTTGATGATAACTATTATGAAATTTTATAATTAAGAATTATATACTCTAAAATTTGCTTAAGTATGTTTGCTGCAGATATTAAATTAAATATCACTCCAGAAGCAAATCAGATCTGAACATAAGAAATATGCAAAGCTCTGAAGCGTCAGATGCACTCATTAGAAGATTCTGAACGCTGCCATCAGAAGATCCTGAGCGTAGCCTCCAGAAGGATCTTAAGCAGAAGCTCCAGAAGAATCTGAAGCAAGTCAGAAGCATCTGAACCAAAGAAGAATTATGTATGAAGAGTTTTCAAGCATAGTTACTACAGAAGATTCTGAGAGTACTAAAGCTGCCAGTACTGAGGATCTGACTCAAATATGCTCTGAAGTTATACACGCTAAAAGCACACTTGCTGCAAAGACTCTGATTCAGCAAAACTCTGATCAACCTCAGAAGGCTCTGATCAATTTAGACTTTGATGATTCTTGCTGAAAATTAATGAAGAAGAATTCAAAGATTATGTCCGTTGGAATATCCAAACGACTCTTTCCTTATTTATGCTAGACACAAGAACAAAGACAACAAGGATTTTTATGTGCTTTCTTCTTCTAGGAAAGGTCACTTCATGTGAAGACAAAAAGGCTCAGACCTTTTGGTACACACTTCTCAACGTGAAAAGCTCTTGGACCACTGTGCCTATAAAAGCAAGTCTCCACTCATCTTCTTCAGTTGACGTTTTACCTGAAAATAATTCAATATTCAAAGCTCTCATACAATTCACATTCTTTCTAGAATTAATTTCTTTGTTCTTAATATTAAGTGAAAAATCACAGTTGTGATAAAGCTTTATTACAATCATTTTAAACACTTGTATTTATTATTACATTTGATTGTAAGAAAACCATAAGAAGATCCAGTTAGGATCAGTAGTTCTTGAGAAGATTTTGAACAATTGTTCTTAGTGCTTACTATTGTAATCAGTTGATTAAATAGTGGATTAAGTCCTTGTTTGAGAAAGGCAAATCACTCTAGGAAGGGTGGACTAGAGTAGTTGAGTTCAACGAACCAGGATAAAAATACTTGAGTATTTATTTCTAAGTTTTTATCTTCATACTTATTCAACCCCCCTTCTAAGTATTTTCTCACCTTTAAGTTACTCACATTTGAATATTCTTATTCCTACAGGGTCAAACATATCACAATTCAAGGTTTTGGCCACGAAGGCCTAAGGTTTCCTTTCTCATGTTACACATCAAACAGTCCGATAAGGTTTCCTAAATTCATATCAATATTCTGGGATACATATCATCAATCATAACCTCAAAGTCTATTCATCAATATCCCCTAATTCTCCCAAATCAACCCAACATACCCTAAACCATAAACCCCACCATAAACACACCGAAAGACATATATAGAAAATCATGAAATACAATACTCCCCATACCTTAACCGATTCAAAGCTTTCACGATTAACTCCGGCAACCTTCCAAAGCTTTTGCCTCCACTGATCCCTCCTCAGAGCTCTGGCATCCATTCTTTTCACGGTTAACAAAATGAATCCTCAACCTTCAGAATTCTATTTTGTCAAACTTAAACTTGGGCCACACAATTGGGCTTTTCCCATAACACCCTTAATAACTCTTCATAATACCCAATTTACCCTTATTTCACTTATATTTATTTTAATTCATAATAATATTAATAAATCCATATTACATACTATTATTCCAAAATAAATACTCCAAATATGCATAATTCTCCAATAATTCCCAAAACCACCGAAAACACCAAAAATACGAATATTCTCAATTAAATAAATAAATTAAAATATTCTGATTAAGTTCGGGGTGTTACATTACACTTGACATATTGATGAACCTTTTTATGATTGTCACCTTTTTCCATAGGAATTTATTCTTTAGCTTTGACAAAGATGGTTTTGTTAGAAGTTTGTTTATAAAATTTTGAGTAACCAAGACCACTTTTATCATTTGAGTATCTTTGATTACTAAGAACACATTCTAATCAAATTTGTCCTTTTTCATATCTTTCTAGGACCCTTTTTAATTGGACTATTTGAAAAGAGAGTGACTTACATTTAGTGCATGCAAAATTCTTAATTAATTTTTCCTTTTCATCTTTAAAATTATTTTCCATTTTCTCAAGATTTTCTTCTAAAGTTGTTATTTGTTTCTTTTGAGATGAAATGGTTTTATATAGAATTTTGCACTCACTTAAAAGTTCATCAATTGCTCTTTGAGTATCATTATCAAAAATAGAGAAATCACTACTAACCTTATTGTCTTCATCGTCAGAATGATGTGATGCCATCAATGTTACATTTGCGCTTTGATCACTATCGGATTCCGATGAAGAACTTATTTCGTTGTCATCCCAAGAAACATAGGTCTTCTTTTTGTAATCCTTCTTTCCTTTGTGGTCACGATTCTTTGCGAGTTTAGGACATTTCGGTTTGATGTGACCTTGCTTTCCACATTCATAGCATGTAATGTCTCCATTGGATGTTGATGTTTCTTTTTCTTTATTCTTTGAGAACTTCTTTCTTGTATAACTAGAGTTTCTAATATTATTTTTTGCACCAAAATATTTACCTAGTCTTTTTACAAGAAGCGTAAAATTTTCGTCCTCTTCGGGATTGTCTTCTTTCTCCACTTCTTTAGATTCAACTTTCAAGGCAATGCTCTTGGATTTCTTCTCTTGAATTTCATGTTTCTCCAATCGTCCAAGTTCTGTCTCCTATTCTTGGAGCTTTCCGAATAACGTAGCGGATGTCATTGTGGATATACTTTTCTTTTTAGAAATCACCGTCACTTTGGGTTGCCATTCTCTTGATAAGGACCTACGCACTTTAAGATTAAGTTCATCATTTGTTAGTGTCTTACCAAGTGCATTCAAGTGATTTGTTAAATGCACAAATCTTTTCTGCAAGTCTAGGATAGATTCTCCTGGTTGTATTCTGAATAGTTCGTACTCCTGACTCAATGTATTTAATCTGGATTGTTTGACTTTGGCGGTTCCTTCGTGAGTTTCAACAAGAGTGTCCCATATTTGCTTAGTCGTTGTACATGTTGAGATACAAAAGAATTCATCCATTCCAAGTGCACTTTGTAAAATATTTATCGCCTTTTTGTCATAGAGAACTTTCTTATTATCATCATCATCCCATGATCCTTGCGGTTTTGATGAACTAACTTAGTTGACCACCGTTGTAGGAACAAAAGGACCATTCTGAACAGCCTCCCATATTTCACTTCCTTGTGCTTCTAGATGTGCCTTCATGCGGATCTTCCAGAAGTCGAAATATTCATCATAGAACAACGAAGGCTTGTTGCTACTACCACCATCCTTGAATATAAGATTGTTATTTGCGGAAGCCATCTGGATCGAATAGGAACAGGTTACCTATAACCTGCTCTGATGCCAATTGTAACTTGTAAATGCGCCTAAAAGGGGGGGGGGTGAATTAGGTTCTGAAAAATATTTGCAATCTTTTCGGTTCTTGGTCCTTTTTCCGGTTATGATGATAGTGACTCGAAAGTAAAGTGCAGGAAAGAAAAAGAGACATAATAAATTTATAGTGGTTCCCCTCACTGTAATGCCTCATATTACTTTCAGGATTACCGACTGACCCCACAAACCAACACGGGTCTTTTCAGCATGCTTTGTCCTCAATCACATACTTTCTAGGAAACTTCCCAGAAGGTCACCCATCCCAGAATTGCTCCAAGTCAAGCACGCTTAACTGTGGAGTTCTTATGAACGGGCTACCGAAAAGAAGATGCATCTTGTTGGTATAGGTAGTACCAATTAATCCTTATAAGCCTTCATTCAACCATGCAGTCCCATACCTGCATAGCCTCAGGATCCCTCTCATTCGGATGTGAATTCGGTTTTCCCCTAGAAGCTGCTAGGAGTGTCTCATTGTCATGTCTCATGACACCGACAACCACTCCCTCGCCCACATGTGTTACATGCCCACCAACTTTCGCTTGGTTCGTCCCCGAACCACATCGTACTGGGAGAGGTATGGCTCTGATACCATTTGTAACGCCTCATATTGCTTTCAGGATTACCGACTGACCCCACAAACCAACACGGGTCTTTTCAGCATGCTTTGTCCTCAATCACACGCTTTCTAGAAAACTTCCCAGAAGGTCACCTATCCCAGAATTGCTCCAAGTCAAGCACGTTTAACTGTGGAGTTCTTATGAACGGGCTACCGAAAAGAAGATGCATCTTGTTGGTATAGGTAGTACCAATTAATCCTTATAAGCCTTCATTCAACCATGCAGTCCCATACCTGCATAGCCTCAGGATCCCTCTCATTCGGATGTGAATTCGGTTTTCCCCTAGAAGCTGCTAGGAATGTCTCATTGTCATGCCTCATGACACCGACAACCACTCCCTCGCCCACGGGTGTTACATGTAACCACCGTCCTCTTTCACCTCAGGTGTTACACTCACACTCCGAGAGTACTCCACTCTCCTTTCGACTCGAAAGAGATTTCACTATAGTTTAGAATTATTGCACAGCCTAATCACACCAATGGTGATGCCTACTATCTAATCTATAGGTAATCCAAGTGTAGAAGAACAATCCTCTTCAAACACTTCACTTGTTTCCAACAATTCTGGATAACAAGGTAATACACAATAATCTTTGAAATAAGGTGAAATCTTTTAGAGAATGATATTATCAATCTTCACGATCGATCTTGTAAGTGCTTTTGATTGGCTTCATTTTATGGCAAAACATTAATGTATGAGTAAATGTCGTAACTGATGTTAGGACATACATGAAGAGTGTTATGCAAGGAAATCTATGAGTAAGTGAAGACTCCTGACCTAATGATAAGTGCATAACTTCATGAAGAAAGGTTTATCTTGGGTAAACCTAAATTCTCTACCAAGGCCCGAAGCAGGTCTGCTATTATAAATAGCAGAAGGAGGATTCCTAATGAGCAGATATACAGAGGAGAGAGCATCTAGTGAGATATCATATAGTGTGTTTGTGAGTGAAGAACTTTGTTCTTCACGTGAGTGTAGGAGTCTTAAGATTCCTTGTGTGCCAAGCAATTGTATGTTGTAGAATTATTGTGGTTATTGTGTATGAACAGGTGTGTTCATTGAGTCACTCAAAGCTGTTAAGCAAGAGTCTATGTTCCTTGATCAAAGCTGTGAAGCTTTTTGGTTTTGTAATTGTGTATTGATATCACTGAGGTGATTGGGGGGGGGGGGGGGGGGGAGTGAGTGGGTATACTCAGGTCTAGTGGTCTCTAGGATGAAGTGTCATTGGGTAGGTCTTAAGTGAGGAGTGCAAACTGGGATTGTTTGACTCTGAATTAATTCTACTGATAGTGAATTTCCTCCCTGGCTTGGTAGCCCCCAGATGTAAGTGTGGTTGACACTGAAATGGGTGAACAATTACTTGTGTTATTTACTGCTTTCCATTTACAGCTTATTATTAAGTGCAGTAGTACATGTTACAGTGGATGTCATAACATCTACAATAACATCCATCGTGTGCTAGCCAGAATTTCAATTGGCATCCGAGCAGGCACCCTGCCTGTTAATTTCTGGGTGAGGTCTAGGGAAGATAAATTCTGGTACTATGGATAAAGACATAGGATTCACAAATAGACCACCAATTCTGGATGGCTCTAATTATGACTATTGGAAACCTAGGATGATTGCCTTCTTGAAGTCTTTAGACAACAAGGCATGGAGAGCTGCAAACTCTAGCTGGGAACATCCATTGAAGACTGATAAAGATGGATTGTCTGTGCTTATACCTGAAGAAGAATGGAGCAAAGAGCAAGAAGCCTTGGCTCTTGGGGATTCTAAAGCATTGAATGCATTATTCAATGGTATAGACAAGAACATCTTCAGACTGGTGCATCATTGTGAGCTGGCTAAAGAGGTGTGGGATACTCTCAAAACAACTCATGAGGGAACCTCTAAAGTCAAGATGTCAAGACTTCAAATGTTGACCACCAAGTTTGAAAGTCTGAGAATGAAGGAGGATGAGACTATTCATGAGTTCTACATGAATATCCTGGAAATTGCAAACACCTCAGGAGCTTCGGGAGAAAAAAATGTCTGAAGAAAAGCTAGTGAGGAAGATCTTAAGATCATTGCCTAAGAGGTTTTCCATGAAGGTCACAGCCATTGAAGAAGCTCAAGACATATGCAATATGAAGGTGGATGAACTCATTGGTGATCAGGCTGAAAAGAAGAAAACCATAGCTTTTGTGTCAAAGGATGAAGAAGCTTCTGATGAAGACAATGGTGCAAGGGAGGAGAATTTTTCAGAAGCAATAGCCTTGCTTGGAAGACAATTCAACAAGCTAATCAAGAGAATAGACCATAAGTCTAAGTCGTATGTCAAGATTAGCTCCTCTGACACCAACAGAAGGGAAAAATCTGAAGATACATCTAACCAAGGCAAAGGAGTTCAGTGTTATGAATGTGAGGGTTATGGTCACATTAAAACTTAGTGCCCCACCTATCTCAAGAAGAAAAAGAAGGGACTAACTGTCACTTGGTTTGATGGAGATTCTGAGAGTGGATCAGAAGATGAGTATGCAAAACATGTCACATTCTGAATAGTGTATGCATATCTGATGGTGACTCAAGTAAAGAAGAGATAACTTATGATGAACTTGCAGATTCATACAAAAATCTATGCACAAGAAGTGCAGAACTATATCAGCAAGGAGAACAACAGAAGAAGTGCATAAGGGAATTAGAGGCTGAGAAGATAGAGCAGCTAGCAACAATAGACTCACTCAAAAGTGAGGTTAAATTGTTGGAATCCAAAATGGAGCAGATGGCAAAATCCATAAGGATGCTAAACCCTGGGACTGACACTCTAGAAGAAATCCTACAGAGTGGTCACACATCAGGAAATAGGTCTGGACTGGGATTTGTTGGTAAAAAGGATCCCATCTTAAAGCTCAAGAGACTAAAACCTGAAACTCAGAAGAAAAAGGGGATGTCACGACCAATGTCACAACATCAGAGAAACAGGAACTTGAACCAAGTCAAGAGTAAATTCCAAGGGTATATGTGTTACCACTGTGGAAAACTTGGACATATTAAATCAATTTGCTTCTGGCTACATGGATTTCCTAGTCACCCTCATTAGGGAAAATCCAAACAGGGTGATCATTTCAGGAAACTGCATCATGCTAAATCCAAGAAGGGGGCTCCTATCAAGAAGAGACAATGGGTTGCTAAGGATGTGGCTCTAGTAGCTCACTCCTTTCTAAGGATGCCTACCAAAAGGGATTGATATTTTGATAGTGGTTGCTCTAGACACATGACTAGGGTAGAGAATGTATTGGTAAACATAAAACCTCATTCCTCAGGTCATTTAACATTTGGAGATGGTGCTAGAGGAGAAATCACAAGTGCTGGACAACTAGACAGTCCTGAAGGTCCAAAACTAAGGAATGTCTTACTAGTTAAAGGGCTGACTGTAAATCTAATAAGCATCAGTTAGCTAGGTGATCAAGGCCTAAAGGTCCAATTTACCAAGGATAAATGTGTTGTCTCCAATGATGAAGGTGAAGAAGTCATGGGGGGGATCTAGAGCTAAGAATAATTATTACTTATGGGAGCCCAGAAGTGACCTCAATGACTTGGCCAAAAGGGAAAAGAAGGATCAATTATGGCTGGAAAAAGTAAGACAATCGCTACAAATAGAAAGGACCATGTCCAAAACAGCAGTCCGAGGAACTTCAAAATCTACTTCGGATAGGAGGACAGGTTGTGGTAAATATGAGACAGGCAAGCAAGCCAAGACAACATATTCAACGAAGGTACATCATAGAAATCTAGACCTGTTATAATGGAATGTGATGGAGTCCATGAACAATGGCCATCTTAAAGGAAGCAATGTCACTCAAGATGTCATGACTTTGTTCTGTGACATCAATAGTAACATCAATATGTACTCAGTTCAGGTCAAGAGAGCCAGAGCCATGCACAGGGATAACAGGTATCACTTTCAAAAGGCTTGGGTAAAACTTGGTGATGCTGACCTACATTGTGCTGAAATAGTTACAAGAGGTCTCAAGGATACTCAATTTGAAAATTTACTAAGGAAGTTGAGGTCCTCTCTTATTGATGAGTTAAAGCAATTAATGGGAATACGAAATTTAAAGTCTAATCATTCACTGATTGGGCTAAATATTAAGTTCCCTCCTCATTTGCCATATCACCTCTTTAGCTTCTACACACAACCTTCCTACGTCATTTGGGTTCAATTCAAACTGTTCATCTACCATCCATCCTCCAACCAGCATAAGAACCTCTCTCCCACACGATCAACGTTCATAACAATGTCTCAACATTCGAATTCAACATCCTCCAAAAGAATGTCCACCAACGACTCTGATACAAAAACTGGGTCTAGTAACCCTAACGAGATTCTTGAGATAGTTCCTCTGTGTATGATGACCCCTGACGGTCTTCTGGTGAAGGAACCAAGAATCTCACATGCAAAAAGGCCGAAAGAACTTGTCTCAGGTTAAGCTCCTCCTACTACAACATTAGTTTCTCATGGATATGTCAATGAGGAAGAAGATAGGAAAATCCACAGCACCATTGCAAATATGTTTGCCAGTGCTCTAAGCATACCCGTTTCACCTAACAATGAGAATGATCAAGATGATGCCATTCACAATGTTGAAACATTGAAAAAGACTATACCAGAGGATAAGAACAAGGATCAAGGATATGATAAAATGGATGATGACATGCAAGGCAACAAAAATGCTTATTTGGTAGACATTGATGAATACTCTGACAATGACTTGATAGATAAGATCAATCCTAGCATAGCCAAAAGGCTTATAACAAGGAAAGGGAAACAAACCAGGAAGCATAATTATTTTAGGCAACATAACAGGCATTGCTGAGGATAACATAGAAGACTCCTGACCTAATGATAAGTGCGCAACTTCATGAAGAAAGGTTTATCTTGGGTAAACCTAAATTCTCTACCAAGGCCCAAAGCAGGTCTGCTATTATAAATAACAGAAGGAGAATTCCTAATGAGCAGGTATACAGAGGAGAGAGCATCTAATGAGAGATCATAGAGTGTGTTTGTGAGTGAAGAACTTTGTTCTTCACGTGAGTCTAGGAGTCTTAAGATTCCTTGTGTGCCAAGCAATTGTATGTTGTAGAATTTTTGTGGTTATTGTGTATGACAGGTGTGTTCATTGAGTCACTCAAAGCTGTTAAGCAAGAGTCTGTGTTCCTTGATCAAAGCTGTGAAGCAAGATCAAGGTGTGTTTGAAGTTTATCTTCATATTGGTTTTATAATTGTGTATTGATATCACTGTGGTGATTAGGGGGGGGGGGGTGAGTGGGTATACTCAGGTCTAGTGGTCTATAGGCTGAAGTGTCATTGGGTAGGTCTTAAGTGAGAAGTGCAAACTGGGATTGTTTGACTCTAAATTTATTCTACTGATAGTGAATTTCCTCCCTGACTTGGTAGCCCCCAGATGTAAGTGTGGTTGACACTGAACTGGGTGAACAATTACTTGTGTTATTTACTGCTTTCCATTTACATCTTATTATTAAGTGCAGTAGTACATGTTACAGTGGATGTCATAACATCTACAATAACATCCATCGTGTGCTAGCCAGAATTTCAGATCTTCTTCTTGAAACAAATATTACTCAAATAAGTATACTAGTGTTCTTGTAAGAGGATTTGAAATGAAGCTGTGATAGTGTGAAAGTTTATTCAAAGGCTTCTTTAAAAAAGGTTTTTGAACACTTAAAAATGAATATTTGAAGGATGAAGAAAATGAGTAATTTGAAAGATTTTGTTTCTTGAAGGTGAATTGGAATTTTGAAATTGATAGAAATTTATATTGATCAAAAAACCTTTTCAAAAGGGTGTGATTTAGTGCAGCAAAAAACAGTCGGAAATCAAAATGGAGACCGATGCATATTTTCATGAAAAGCTTCCATTTTTGCTTGTTGTTTCATTGTTACGGTTAACCAAATGGGTTAATCGGTTAACACTTTACAACGTTTAAAAATATTCAAAATTTACACATGTTAATCGGTTAACCCTATGTGTTAATTGGTTAACACTATAACAAAATCACAAATGAGTTAATTTTAAGGACCATTAACCGGTTAACCAAAAGGGTTAATCAGTTAACATGTGTAAATTTTGTCACTTACAACAAGACTTTTTAACATATGCAACAATTAATAGTCACATTCCATAACATATTAAACATAAAAATATTGGGAAAATGGTTCAACTAACTATACCATTTGGAAGTTCTACTCATTACCTTTCCAACGCTTTAAACAGTTCGTCATTTGGATAAACGGTTAAAAAGTTATGATCGAAATCGTTTCTAGCATTTTCTTCCTATGTGCCGACGCAAGGGTCGACACACAAGGTATGCAGGTCGACACGAAGGCTTGCGAGTCGACGCATACTGTTCCAATTTTCAAAATATTTGTTTCGGGAGGCTTCAGGTCGACCCACAAGACCCTGGAGGTCGACGCATGCTAATACGAAGCTCAAAAGTCACTTTTTTAAAAAGAACTTTCACATCAGCTTTTCATACCAGAGCCTATGCTACGAAATCCCTTCACCATAGACTCAATTTTATACTAAATTAACATCCTAAAACTCAATTATACCTTGTTTTACTCATAGACTAACATCATATCATCATCAATTTCATATCTACGACTCAAACCTTCGAAACTCAACAATGGAGGAAACTTATCAACAATTCCAAAACAGATTATCACACATATAAGTAACAAAAATTCATCACATATCGATAAATCAAACAATATCATCGTCCATTAATCTACAATAATCATAGCATAGAAAAACACCACAACCTACAATGTATAGACCTAAACCCTTATCCACTACTCAACATACTAACCCTTAAAAGATCAGAACCCCACCCTTACCTTGTAATTGAGCTTTCTAAACCTTCACAAACGGTGGTTCCCTCTTCTTCTTCAACCCTATCCTTTCTTCCATTCTTCTCAAAAGTTACGATTGTACAGAATGAAATTTATTTTCTTCTTTTACTTGTTTAACCCTAGGACCTTTTCAATGGCTTGCCTCTTATGCCCTCACTATTTCTCACAACATTACCAAGATTCCCCCATTCTCCAATTTTCACCTTAATATCTATTTTATTCTTATTATAATCCCAATATTATTATTATTAATACTTTTACAACTTAAATAACAATAACATTATCTCCTACTAATTCAAATTAATATTATTAATCAAATATTACTAATATTACTTTATTAATCATTCTCACCACACCACCAAATTCAACAAAATTAGTCACACACCCCTCACCCTTAATATCTACTCCTAAGGTCACTACTCCATACCAAGGGTATCCCCAAACACAACAAAACACACATAATCACATTTATACACACAACTTCACATAATCAAATTACTAAAAATGACTTAAAGTAAAACGGGCGTTACATGTGTCAATCAAACCAGACAATATTAATAAAAGATAGTTCAAACCTGATAAAATAATAATGTATGGATACACTCAATACAAAGGAATAGTAAACAATGGAATTTATTTGGCTCAAACCTTACTAGTTGAGGTATCTGAAGGTTGAGTACAAGTTCGTTGATTCCTTTTTTTTTATTTTTCCTTCTAGTTTTAATCCGCTTTCCTGATGATCAAGTTTCCTTTTAGTTCATTTGTTCAACGCTATAGTTGGAAATTATGTAAATATGAAAGAAACAACAACTAAAAACTTGTTTATTAAAGACAAACATTTTTGAATACTACATTAGGGAAAAAGTACTTATAGTTGCTATTACTCTTCTTTAGGTATACAATTTAAAATAAAAAAGAAAATCTTCTAAAAATAAAAAACTAACTATATGTCTTTTCATATGTTATCATTGCGGAAAAGATCATGCATGTCATTCATCATGTTATTAAAGTTGTTATTCTGCCTAATCCATTCTGCTCGCACGTGCTCTCTCCTCGTTGCTTGCTCTTGATCTTGATTAGTGAAGTAATTCTCCATCTCTTCAGCAACTGTAAAATGGACTCTTAAACTCTAAGCATGCATATATGGTTTTCTTGTTGGTTGTAGAAGTCTCAGAATACAGGAGCGAATCTCATAAGTTTAGCATACAAAGTGGGTGAAACCTCCGTTATCCACCTCGTAACCCCACTACATGAGCTTCCATTCTTCTTTGAAACTCTGAAGCATGTTGACCTTGCATTTGCACTGGTTATTGTTGCACTTGAGGTTGGTAAAATCCTTCATCATTTCCAGCTTGATTGTCCTCTTGATCATGTTGAGTAGCTTATGCGGGATGATTATGTTGTAGCCTCCTTATAGATGAAGCGTTGATAGGTGCTTTTGGACTTAACATATTGTCATCAGGGTAAACGGGCACTCCTACTTTCCTGCATAGTTCATTAATAACACAAAAATATCCATAAGCTTGTTGTGCAACGTTAGCCATGTATTTAATATTTTTCAGAAATTTAACACTCTAAATCAATTAGCTCCCCCCTCAATAGAGCTAAAAGTTATAAACACTGATTCACAATAAATTGTGATTGGTTAGACGCAACTTCTAAAGAATGCACAAAAAATAAGGCTCAATCCCTCAGAATTTGGCATAACCCAGCAATTTTATTTCTTAACAATAAGCCATGCCCAACCACTCATTCTGCCCCTAGCCTACAAAAAGCTTCAATCCTCTCTTAGGCCAAAGTCTTGTTTATCACCTTTTGCTCATTTCTATAGTTCCTAAGAGCACATACAAGAGGATGTTGGAGATTAAAAAGAGAGTTAATAGCACTAGGAGAATAACCAACATACTTACCTTGTATGTAAGAAGTATAGGTGCCCATCTCTCTAAATGCCAAATTTTCATAAAATTCTAGGCCTTTTTTTTTATTTTCTTCTCGAATCAAATTGTTGAAACTTACCCAATGCCTTTGTTTCACCATCTCCACCACCTCTCCAATGCTTTGTGGATCTTCCCATGCGAATGCTCTCTACCTCACAATATGGTAATCAACCAACTTAAGGTACTTTTCTGCATTGGCCTCTGGAAGAAATTTGAGATTTGGGAAGGTTGAAGCATTAGGAGCGAGGTAAATTCTTGAAGATGAATCTCTTGTTATTCTTCCTCTTTTTGAAGTCATTTCTGCCTACAACAACACACAAAATGACACTGCATAGAGAAAAATGATTAAGCAGAAAGTGTGCTCATAGGAGTTTTTATGAAGAAGAATGAGAGTTGTGAAGAAAGAGATTTTATTTATAGGCCACATATTTGTTGCCATCGCGCGCATTATATATTCATCACACGCGTGATGGTAACGGTCTTACCAACGTCTCTCAACAATATCTATATCATGTGCATTATGCTTCCATCGTGTGCGTTATGCTAACAGTATTCAGATTCTCCCTAACGTGTCTATCGTCCATGTTATGTAGGCATCACACATGTGATGGCCTGCGCAATTATTCCAATGGCTGCATTATTTTCTTCTTCTTTTCTTTGCTTTTGTTTTCTTTCATTCTTCTCTTCCACGTGTTTACTTTCCTTGCAACACAACACACAAATTGTATATTTTTTAAAATTAAAATTAAACTTAAAAATAGATAGACTTACTGATGTGTTGCCTCTCATCCAGTGCTTTTTTTCTATCATTATCTTGATGGACCATGCCTATGGCACGTCAGGAACAAGGGATACAATCGCGTCGATTAATCCATCTTTAATTTTTTTCTTTGTCAACCTTGCTACCTTTTTCTTCTAGCTGGTAGCATACCTCTCAGTCATCTACATACCGTGTCCATTAATACACATTAAACACCATTTTTTCTGGTTGAACTTTATGACAAGTTCATCGGTTTCCACATCTATTAAAGCCTTCCTGGTTGCCAAGAATGGGCGTCCTAGAATAACTGACCTTTTTGAATCTCCTTTCATGTCAATCACCATAAAATATGCAGGTAAAACTAAACCATTGGCATGTAGTAACACGTCTTATAAGATACCAAACAGATGAGTAACAGATGAATCAACTAAATTGAAAGTCATATCACTCGACAGGTGTACCGATAATGTTGCAGTAATAAAAAAGATCGAATCCACCTAGACTGCTATTTAACAAGAAAATATTGTGCAATGCATAGAAAGTACTAAATGAGGGGGTTCAAGTTTTAACTGCGAAAAGAAATTAAATTGTTCTGTCAATAATACGAAAGTGGTCAAGTTGTGTATAAAATCCCCTATGTCTCTACTATTTATTTTAAGTGTATTACATGAATGATATGAATGATATCATCACTATAATCCCACAAAAAATTAGCAAAACGGCTTATACCCAATCCCTTGGTGTATAATTCACTAATCAATACGCTAAGTTTTCTATCCCTAATCCACCAGCGTAAGCAAGATTAGGTAATGCAATAGAACATTAATTCTTAAGCCTCTACTCGAGGTCTCTTATCTCTATTCAACCGGCGTAAGTACGCTAATTTCCCTAGGTCCAACACATAGACTAATAGTTAGTATTTTGTATGTGCTCAAATCGAGATTTAAAGAGTATCTTACATAAAAAGCATTAAGAACAAGATGCAATTGAATAGAGTTATAGATCAAATTATTCATGCCATAGTAAATCAAACATATGTCCCAACAATATCAAAATAGGTTCATCAAACACAACCTAACCTAAAGAGAATTAGCTACTCATAGTGCAAATTACAATACCAAATTCAAATAAGAAGGTTGCATAAGCCCTTGAAGAATTGGCCTCCAATGGCTTTAAATGCTCTCAAATTATGTTCTCTGGTGCTGTAAACCGTTCCTTCACGTGTAAAATTTAAGAAACCTTGCAAAAGTACCAAATTTACCCTTTTAAAGCTTTCAGAATGGATCAAACGTGTCAGAAAAAGCGCAAAAAAAGAACCATCACGCACGCGATGCAACCTTTACTTTTTTATGCGCACACGATGCTCACATGATTATTCCAGTAGCTGCATGCTTTTGCTCCCCCTTTTCACCTGATTTTCACTAAGTCTTTATTTCTCCATACTTAGTCATTTTTTCCTCTTTCTTTGTCCTTTATTCTTCATTTTTGATATTCTTTAACTTGTTTTGATCCGTTTATTCGACCAAAAATATGCAATGACAGAATGTCATAAAAAATTCAACACTTATTGACCAGATTATAGAAAATAATAAAATAAAAAGTATTGTTGTTAAGTATGTTGATCACTTGAGTGATAGATGGTACAAGAGAGGTAACAAGTGATGAATCAGTCTAAGGTGTATATTTTGATGATAGTGAAAAATAGAGAAAGAATGAGTTTGATGGTATTTTCACAAAATTGTAGATATAAGTCAAACTAATAAAACATATAATACTTATGGTTATATGACCACGAGTGAACCACCACCACCATGTGGCTTTATTACACCAAATATGGAAAAAATAACATGTTATAGAAGATAAGTAAATCATTGATGAAATTTACAATGCAACAAAGGATGATAATATTGAAGATAAACCTATTTTGATTAGGTATAATGAAAAATATGTCATGACTAATAATTCAAATTTATGATTGGAATGAAATTCTCCTCACTGAGCAATTCAAAGATGCAATAGTCGAGTATAATGTGTTGAAGGGTAGAAAAATTTGATTTGTCAAAAATAATGGTAGGAGGTGTAGGGTGATATACAAGCATAAGAAAAAGTGTGACTACACTATGTTTTCTAATAGAATATTACGAACAACAACATTCAAGGTGAAAATGTTGGGTCTCAATCACAAATGTGAAAAAGTATTCATCAACAAAAATGTCACAATATAATAGATTGTAAAATTAATTGTTAACAAAATCAAAAATAAAACCAAGATAAAGTTATCCGAAATGAGAATCATGTATAAAACTGAGATCCTTTTGATCGTAGGAAATTTAAGACTAAATAACTTATTATAATAGTTGTTGAAGGAGACTATAGAAATCAATACAAACATATATATATATATATATATATATATATATATATATATATATATATATATATATATATATATATATATATATATATATATATATATATATATATATATATATATATATATATATATATATATATATATATATATATATATATATATATATATATATATATATATATATATATATATATATATATATATATATATATATATATATATATATATATATATATATATATATATATATATATATATATATATATATATATAAAAGTATGGCAAGCATGTATGTATATATTAAATAAATAATAACAATAAATATTTTTGTCAACAATTTGCATGTATGTATCACTAATAATTCAAATTTATGATTGGAATGAAATTCTCCTCACTGAGGAAGTTCAAAGATGCAATACTCGAGTATAATGTGTTGAATGGTAGGAAAATTTAATTTTTAAAAAATGACAGTAGGAGGTGTACAGTGATATACAAGCATAAGAAAAAGTGTGACTACACTGCTATGTCTAATAGAATATTAAGAACAACAACATCCATGGTGACGAAGATGTTGTGTCTCAATCACAAATGTGAAAAAGTATTCATCAACAAAAATGTCACAATATAATAGATTGTAAAATTAATTATTGGCAAACTCAAAATTAATACCAAGATGAAGTTATCAGAAGTGAGAATCATGTATAAAACTGAGATCCTTTTGATCGTAGGAAATTTAAGACTAAATAACGTACTATAATAGTTGTTGAAGAAGAATATAAAAATTAATATATATATATATATATATATATATATATATATATATATATATATATATATATATATATATATATATATATATATATAATGAGTATGGCAAGCATGTATGTGTATATTAAATAAATAATAACAATAAATATTTTTAACAACAATATGCACCTGTGGCCTAATGGATAAGGCGTTTGACTTCTAATCAAGCGATTGTGGGTTCGAGTCCCACCAGGTGTGGTTTTTATTTTTATTTCTAACAAAGTAGATAATTAATTTAAGACCGACATTTATGAATACATGTCACAAAAGAAACATAGATTATTGCAACCATTAGAAATACATACACAAGTGACATTTATGAATACATGTCACAAAAGAAACATAGATTATTGCAACCATTAGAAATACATACACAAGTATCAGAAGAAAGAAACATAGATAATTGCAACCATTAGAAATACATACACAAGTATCAGAAGAAGACTTACTATTGACTTTATAGCAACCATTAGAAATACATACACAAGTATTAGTTGTATGGACACAATGTGATATGGTTCATATGTGATAGGCTTAAAAAGTATGTACACTTTATTTCTCTCATAACTAAGTTTTCTACTGTTAACTTAGCCTAACATTTATGTCAAATTTTGTCGTCTGCATGAGATTCTAAGGTACATCGTCTCTGATAGAGACCTTATGTTTCTCAATGATTTTTGAAAAGAAATTTCTTTCGTACACTATATCACACTAAAAATTATCATATTGTATCACCCTTTATAACACACATACAATAGTTGTATGGACACAATGTGATATGGTTCATATGTGATGGGCTTAAAAAGTATGTACACTTTATTTCTCTCATAACTAAGTTTTCTACTGTTAACTTAGTCTAACATTTATGTCAAATTTTGTCGCCTGCATGAGATTCTAAGGTACATCGTCTCTGATAGAGGCCTTATGTTTCTCAATGATTTTTGAAAAGAAATTTCTTTCGTACACTATATCACACTAGAAATTATCATATTGTATCACCGGAAGTCAATGAACAAACAAAAATAGTCAATTATAGCTTGGAACCTACCTTCACTGTTTTGATCTAACGATCCTTATTAGTGGTACAAATACTTACACTTGAGAGAGTTTTGGCACAATTGAACACTTCATTAAAACATAAAAAATGTCACTTTAAAAAGTTTTTTATGTCAAATTTTGTCGCCGGCATGAGATTCTAAGGTACATCGTCTCTGATAGAGACCTTATGTTTCTCAATGATTTTTGAAAAGAAATTTCTTTCGTAGACTATATCACACTAAAAATTATCATATTGTATCACCCTTTATAACACACATACAATAGTTGTATGGACACAATGTGATATGGTTCATATGTGATGGGCTTAAAAAGTATGTACACTTTATTTCTCTCATAACTAAGTTTTCTACTGTTAACTTAGTCTAACATTTATGTCAAATTTTGTCGCCTGCATGAGATTCTAAGGTACATCGTCTCTGATAGAGGCCTTATGTTTCTCAATGATTTTTGAAAAGAAATTTCTTTCGTACACTATATCACACTAGAAATTATCATATTGTATCACCGGAAGTCAATGAACAAACAAAAATAGTCAATTGTAGCTTGGAACCTACCTTCACTGTTTTGATCTAACGATCCTTATTAGTGGTACAAATACTTACACTTGAGAAAGTTTTGGCACAATTGAACACTTCATTAAAACATAAAAAATGTCACTTTTAAAAGTTTTTTATGGCCAACCAACTTCAGTCAAATGTAAAGTTTCTTCGAAGCCTTCGCAATGATATTTTGGAAATTTTAAGTTACTTCAACGTATTGGATGAGTGACATGAGATAACAACTCTTAAAATCTAGTTGTACACAATTTTTTTATCTTGTATCCATTTCATTGTTCATGGCACTCTATTATTGGCACTTTTATCATAATACTCTTAAATCAATTTTTGATAATTAATATTAGATTTATTATTGAATTTTTAAAAAAATCGATATAAAATTTATGTTTTTATACTGAACTTTTGAAAAAAATAATTTAAAATCATAATCCATTCTCAAAATCTATGAATATCAAATGTTTGAAAAAATTGATATAAAATCATATTTTTTTTCTTCAAATAGTCGATATAAAATCATTTTTTTAAAATTATGATTTTATTATATCAATTTTTAAAACATCTAAAAAACTTCAAAACATATCAAATTTAAGAAAGATTTCGGTAGTATTAACTTTGTCTTTTTTTTTTAAAATACTAACTAAAAAATATTGGTTACATTGATTATTTCAAATATTTAATAAATTTTTTTTCAAATTTTAGTATTTTGTATTTGAGATATAAAAAGTTTAGTATAAATATTTTTTTTTTAATTTATGATTTATATTAAAATTAATAAAAATACATATCATCAATTTTTTTTAGATTATGATTTATATTTTATATTATTATTTGTAACAAAGTAGAGAATTATATACAACTAATTTTGAAAAGTTGGGTAATTTAAGACCGACAACTAGTATTAAAGATAAGGTATAATTACTTAATGATAGAGTAGAAACCATCATTTATGAATACATGTCACAAAAGAAACATAGATTATTGCAACCATTAGAAATACATACACAAGTATCAGAAGACTTACTATTGACTTTATAACACACATACAATAGTTGTATGGACACAATGTGATATGGTTCATATGTGATAGGCATAAAAAGTATGTACAATTTATTTCTCTCATAACTAAGTTTTCTACTGTTAACTTAGCCTAACATTTATGTCAAATTTTGTTGTCTGCATGAGATTCTAAGGTACATCGTCTCTGATAGAGGCCTTATGTTTCTCAATGATTTTTGAAAAGAAATTTCTTTCGTATACTATATCACACTAAAAATTATCATATTGTATCACCGGAAGTCGATGAACAAACAAAAATAGTCAATTGTAGCTTGGAACCTACCTTGACTGTT
This sequence comes from Lathyrus sativus, assembly GCA_963859935.3. Classification (NCBI taxonomy): domain Eukaryota; kingdom Viridiplantae; phylum Streptophyta; class Magnoliopsida; order Fabales; family Fabaceae; genus Lathyrus; species Lathyrus sativus. The sequence continues at coordinate 491,633,266 of OZ012736.1, forward strand.
TTGATCTAACCATCCTTATTAGCGGTACAAATACTTACACTTGAGAGAATTTTGGCACAATTGAACTCTTCATTAAAACATAAAAAATGTCACTTTTAAAAGTTTTTTATGGCCAACCAACTTCAGTCAAATGTAAAGTTTCTTCGAAGCCTTCGCAATGATATTTTGGAAATTTTAAGTTACTTCAACGTATTGGATGAGTGACATGAGATAACAACTCTTAAAATCTAGTTGTACACAATTTTTTTTATCTTGTATCCATTTCATTGTTCATGGCACTCTATTAGTGGCACTTTTATCATAGTACTCTTAAATCAATTTTTGATAATAAATATTAGATTAATTATTGAATTTTTAAAAAAATCGATATAAAATTTATGTTTTTATACTGAACTTTTGAAAAAAATAATTTAAAATCATAATCCATTCTCAAAATCTATGAATATCAAATGTTTGAAAAAATTGATATAAAATCATATTTTTTTTTCAAATAGTCGATATAAAATCATTTTTTTTAAATTATGATTTTATTATACCAATTTTTAAAACATCTAAAAAACTTCAAAACATATCAAATTTAAGAAAGATTTCGGTAGTATTAACTTTGTCTTTTTTTTTTTAAAATACTAACTAAAAAATATTGGTTATATTGATTATTTCAAATATTTAATAATTTTTTTTTCAAATTTTAGTATTTTGTATTTGAGATTTAAAAAGTTTAGTATAAAATATATTTTTTTAATTTATGGTTTATATTAAAATTAATAAAAATACATATCATCAATTTTTTTAGATTTTGATTTTTTTTTAATATGTAACTAATGAAAAGAATAAAAAAGAATATTTTTGATATTACCAAAAATAGAAAGTTCAAGGTAGTATTATTTTTGTTTTAAAATGATTGTCAGATTGATGTTTTTGCACACAAATTAATAAATGTATTAATATTATTATAAGATATTACATTTTTATAAAATTAGTCATATTAATATATTGGAAGTAATGTAAAAAGTAATAGTTAAAAGACAATTATTTCTCTAATAAAAAATGAGAATAAAAATTATTTTAAAATAAAATTTATTGATTAAAATGATAGTTATTTTAATAAGAAAAAGAATGGTGCATTGACAATATAAATTTTTTTGTACTGTCAACCAATGACAATCATGTCGGAATTAACAATTTTTTTTGAGAGTTTTAAATCAATCTTGATGAACAAAATTCTATCAACCGATCGAAATCCTATCTTGTTATTCACTTTTCACTCGAGGGAATCAATCACACCTTGATTGCAAGAATGATTCTGCGCGGAAATTGTTAATGGAAGAAGAAGAAATAAAATTGAATAAGAAAGAAGATTAGGGTTTGACAAAAATTAGGGAAGAAGAAGAAGATTTCTGCAGAGTCTCTTTCTGCCCACAAACTGTGGAAATCTTATTAATTTTGCAACTACAAGTGATTACAAGAATATTCTTCTTCTAACTCAAAATAGGGGGTTACTCCCTCTATTTATAATTGAGTTAGTTTGCTCCCTAAGGTAAAGCCCAAAAATACAAAAGGCCAAAATACCAATTTTGGTCTAAGTCAAAATCATGTGTCTCGCAACCTGCTTCGAAACTTCGACATCTTATACAACTCTACACACACTATAAGTTTAGACACATCTTTGTTTCTGACGAGCATTACCTGATTCGACACAAGAAATTATATTCTCAATACACCACCTAATTCATTGTGTCTAAGCTCTCTATATTCACCACAAACCCTAACTTCTTGAACACTTAGACTTGCACTCTTTTCGTCATGATATCGACAATCTGATTCTCAGTTCTGCAGTGTTCCAAGTTCATCTTTCCTTCTTTTACCTGCTCTTGAAGGTAGTGAAACCTCATTTCGATGTGCTTACTTAATTCATGTACTGTTGCATTCTTCGCTAGATTGTAGCAGCCATGTTATCGATCTTAATATTAATTACTTCATGATTCTTCCCTATAATTTCTTTGACCACATCCATCATCAATGTTGCTTGACATGCACAGAGAGAAGCAACTATGTATTCTCCTTCACACAACAACAATGCCACTATTGTCGCATTTCTCTAACTCCAAGCAATTGGTGCACCACTTAGCATAAATGATAACACTGAATCGTACCACATATTTGACTCGAATTGCACATGTTTCTTAGGATTTTATTGCTATTTTCTTATGTTATGCTTTCGTTTTGTTTTGTTTTCAGGATTTTGTATTCTCAGAGCTCCTCGTGAAGAAATGAAGAAAAACAGGTAAGAAAGATCAGTTTTTGAGGAAGTTGTACACATGGCATCCACCATGGTGGGCGCCATAGGATAGGCCATGACTTGGATAAGAGTCAACTGCTGTCAACTGCCATGACCTCCACTTCTTTCTCCTCCAGTTCACATGGCGGGCGCCATGAGGGGATGGCGGGTGCCACCCTTGTCTTATGTTTTCCCTCCCAAAAGAAGTTGGGGGCACTTTAGTCTTTCCTTGTACTTTCCTAGTGTTACAGTGAGAATATGATATCAAATTATTGATTAATTTGAATCACATCTTTAGTTCACAACCGGTCTTTGATTTATCCGAAGGAAAGGTTAAAGAAAGGAAAAACCTAGTTTGCATCATAAACACAATGTGGGGAGAGATCTAGGGTACGGGGGTTGGTTAAGCTTAGGGAATGTTTAGCCTCCTAAACTTCTGTAGTACTCTACAGGAACCTCTTGTTTAAAATGTGTTATTGCTAACGGTTATCTGTTTAAGGGTATGCTAAGGGTTGAAGGTAAAGAGAAGAACCTAAGGGGTTAGTCCTAAGTATACTCGCTAAGTAATCGCATCTTGTGCCTACGTATCTGAGGTAGGGGATGAAATCAGAGTAATCGTAGTTCCCCTTACAGAGGGAGAAAGGAGGAAGTTCTTGACTGTGGCCAAGGTTCCAGGGGGAAATAAACGTCCATAGGGAAGCGCTTACTTGGAGTGCGGCGACTCCTATTCTATGTTGAAAAGTTGAGTTAAAAAGGGTAAGTAAGTATTCCACGGCGGGGACTTACATGGAGCGCGGCGACTCTTAATCCTAAGGCTAGGATAAAGGGATGGATGTCCACGGCGGGACGCCTAAAAGGTGAGTACGACGACTCAAATCCTATGACTAGGAGAAGGTGAAGGTATGTCTACGGCGGGACGCTAAACACGAGTACGGCGACTCGGATCCTAAGGCTACGACGGGGTGAGGGTGAAGGCATTGACACGACGGTCAAACTGGTACCTTTCCTTCGGAAACAAACAGTTAACGAAAATGTAAAGCAATGATGAACAATTGATAAGAACGAGATATTGAAATGCAAATACTGTACAATAAGCATGATTAAAGGTTGAATTAGAGGAAATTGCAAAATAATTGGATGTAGATTATGGAAATGCGATTAAGTAGTGAATTGTGATCGGAGAAGAAATTAGGAATTAAATTGAATAAGTTTAAATAAAAATGCCAAAGATCTCTATTCTAATATTTTTTTTTTGAGAAAATTATTTAATTAAAATTAAATCTAAGCTAAATAAGTTTTAAAAAAAGATTAGTTAAACTTAAGCTAAAAGTTTTTATTTGTTTTTATTAAATGAATTAATAGGAGAGAATTAGTTAATAAAGTAATTTAATTAACTTAAATTCTAAAAGTTCTAAGTCAAATTAATTAGATTAAATAGATTTAAAAAATAAAACGTTTGAATTTTTGTTAGATTTGAATATATATTTTTATGGTTTTTTTATTTATTAATAAAAAAATTGAAATTAAATTTAAAACCAATTCTAAACATGTTTTTATATTTTTGTTATTAAATTGAAATAAAATTAAACTAGATTCTAAATTAAAATCTAATTATTTTTTTAATTATATTTCCAAAAAGCTAAATTAAATTAAATATTTTTTTCAATTTTATTAATTTCTGATTTTTATTTATTTTATTTATGTTAGTTGTTAGTTGTTAGTTTTTATTATTTTTATTATATATAAATTACAAAAATTAAAAACAAAATTAAAAAAAAAGTAACTAAAGGGGTTGGGCCGGTGGCTGTGAGCCCACCGGACCCAACCCGGTCCGGGATGTAACAAGAAAGGGGAGAAAAGGGTTCCAAATGGAACCCTAATTCTCAAAGGCCATCAGACGGCGACTCACTTTCTCTCCCAAACTCCTCTTTCTTCTTGTGACTTCGCGATCTCTCTTCCTCCTCTCTTCTTCTTCTACTCTTCGCGAGCTCTTCTTCTTTCGTTCTGAAATGAAACAAACAAAATCAAACGATGTCAATCTTACTTACGGTGAATGGGTTTGGTGGTTTTGCGGTTGTTTTGTGGTGGTGTTGTGACGATGACGGTGATGAAAACGAAGAGTTCCTTCGTTTTTCTGAGTCTCGTGGGTTTGGTTTGTGGGTTCGTGACCTTGTTTCTATGATGGGTTTGTTGTGGATTGTGGGGTTTATGTTGATGGATCTATGAGGACTTTTTCTGAGATCCCCCGGGTTTATGATGTTTTGTGAACTTTTGGGTTTTGTGAAAACTCATGGGTTTGTAAACATGTTTTTTTTGAACCTCTCCCCCAAGAATATTCTGAATCATCCACTTTTATAATCCTTATTTGTTTAAACGAAATGAATGTTGTGTTGATTTTGTCGGATTCTTGTTTTGGAAACCCGATTGATTTGTTTTGGAAAGTCGTTTTGGAAATAAACAGGATGCTTAATACTGATTCCTTATTGATTTTTGGACAGAAAAACCAACTTTAAAATGTTTCCGCTTTTGGATAAACATGCCTGAACTTGTTTTTTTCGCTTTAGAAAGAACATCAACGTTGTCTTTTTCGAAATTCGTTTTTAGAAATGTATTAACTTCTTCTCTTTTCTTGATATTGGTGGTTCAGCTGTTGCATGGTCTTGCGAAAGTGCTGTCGGAAAATGTTTTGAAATTTTGTGATGATGATGTTGTGTATCTGAACCAACTGAAGTTCTGTTCTTAGCCTCTTGGACTTTTGCTTTGCTATTGTTTTTCATTGTTCTGTTGGAAGTTTGGTAGCGGATTCGTTGCCCTTCTTTTGCCCAATGATGATTCCTTGAATCTGATGGCTGTAAAAAAAATTCAATGTTCTTTCCCCTTCTTTTAATTCCTTGTTTTACTGTTGTTCTTGGTGTTTTTAGTAGGTATAGGACCTTGAAGTAGGTTATGGTGCTTTGAAGATCTTGGGGGCTTGTTGAGATTGCATAGTCTTAGGATTTAGGACTTGTGAAATGAATCTTGAAAAAATGTTGTAACTTGAAACTATTTGTAAAGAAACCACATGACTTGTAAGAAACCATTTTGTATATTGTATCCTTGAACTTTTGAATGAGCTTCTAAACTTCTTGAATAACTTCGACTTTATATTTTGTAAATTGAAACTCGGATTAACCCCTTTGATGATATGAATTGAAGTTCTTTTTAAAAACTTAATTCGCAAGGGGCTTTTGGATGTCTTGCTTTTTTATTTTGAAGTTAAAACATAATGAAATCACCTGAATTTTGAATAGAACAAGAATTTTGATTTTCACTTGAAAATTACTTGTATAAGCTTGATTCCAAATTTCCATCCAAGTTTACCGCTTCAAACATGTGGTCCAAAATCCAAACTCTTCCACACAACAGCTAAGAATCCAACTCCACGAATAAAAAACAAAGTATAACCTAAGAAATCTTTTGAAGTTGAGAATAACACTTGTAATACCACACACCATGAAAATTCAAACAATTATTGAATGACCATCCTTGAAGCCGAAAGCAAGAAAACCCTAGTCCTCTTTGGGGAAGCCTTTGAGAAATATTGAGGAGGACAACATTTTAGTGGTTAAGAGACCACAAGAGTGAGCATATACTTTTTCAGGAACTCACGTAACTTATGGGGGACTAAGATGTACATAAAGCCTCTGTGACTTCTTGCACTTCTAGCAACAACCTATCTTTGTAAATAAAAAATAAGCAAACTGATTAAACGGTTAGCTAAAACGAATAATGATATGCAAATGATCAATGAATCTAAGGGTAAAATTTGGGGTATGACAATTGCCCTTATTTAAATATCTTCACCGGATGATATGAGAGATGAAATTTTGCGAAATCATGGTGAAAGGTATTTAAGTACAGATAACCAAAATTTTGCCCTTAGATGCAATGATATGCAATGCTATGGACAAACGAAAAAATGATGACAATGCTAGGAATTCTAATATGATGCAAAATGATGGAAAAAGATGCAGGAATGCAGACGAAACGACAACACAGGGGAAAGCTGCAATGAGTAACCACTCACTGGGGAAGACAACACACCGGGAAACAACACAAAATTAGGGAAATCTAAAGTGATGGACCAACAAGTTCAAGCATGACCAGTTGTCACTTTAGAAAGAAAAGAAGAGGTCCTTAATGGAGATGGCACCGATAAGGAGGCCTCCACTAGGGAAATATCCAGAGCAATTGCTCAACAGGTTCAAGCATGACCGATTGACACTCTAGAATAAAAGGGTAAAACATGATCCACGTGGCAGTAGGATCATGTAAACAAAATGTTGGAGTCTTCAGGCAAGAATAACATCCAAGGTACTGGAAATTCCTTAAGCGAAGAGATCAATCGGGATCTTTAGGAACCATTAGGAAAGATACAGGGTAAAAACTCAGCTGTATGCCAAAATAATTGGACTTCAATGGGGAAATTCCCTTATAAGCTTCTTGAGAGAGACGACCACTTATCGTTGCAAACGGACTTACATACCGAAAATTGGATAAGCTGCTCAAATAAAGAGATTGCCACTTATCTGAAAAAGATAACAATGATAAGATTGTCATGGGAGACTGCAACTTATCTGGGGATACGTATAAAATGATAGCTTCTCTAGAGAGACCTCCACTTATCTGGAAAAAGGTAATGGAAGCAAGCTTCTCGAGAGAGATGGCCACTTGTTGCTGGATGTAATGAAGATAGGATAAGCTTCTCAGGCGAGACTGCCACTTATCGGGGAGCAATGATACAACGATAAGCTTCTCGGACGAGATTGCCACTTATCTGTAAAGGTAGAAATGATAAGCTTCTCGGGTGAGACTGCCACTTATCTGGTAGGTAATCTGATGAAACGATAAGCTTCTTCGGAGAGACTGCCACATATCTTAGGGCAATGATAAAAATATGATAAGCTTCTCAGGAGAGACCGCCACTTATTAGTAATAAGGAGTTTTAAGAGGTTCTTCTTGATAGATAGTGCAAAATAAATGCACGTCCAGGTAGGTTCAACGACCGACGGGGACCGAAGTTCAATCTAGAATCGAGCTAGAAAGAAGCTGTCAAACAAGACTCCACTGAGGAAATGAACTTAAATGGGGATTTATCTAGTCCAGGCATGGAAAAGATAACTGAAATAACCATCATTCACGAGGGTTGAACTCTATGGGGGAAACTAGCAATAGTAGGTATTTTATGCTTAAGGTTGGCGATCTATTTAGAGAGAACAGACAAACCCAGTTATTTGGCGGTAACCACAACCAAAGTAACGATAAAAGACAACGAGGATAACAAACATGCAGATGCTAATGCGTATGTCAAAATGAAATGTATAAGAAAATGCCAATGCAATGAGTATGCTCAGGCTTATGCTTATGCTTATGCATATGTGACAAAACAGACAAGAGAAGACGGGAGATGAAATAGACATCTCGACGGGAATACCCGGTGACCTCTACAAAAGTACATCTATCAAGGGATAGGAAAGTTGATGGCAGAACTAAATCTTGCTTCAAAGTTCCAAACTCTCTGGGGAGAGAAAATATTCCAATTGGGGATACAATATCATGACTTCTCTGGAGGAATTGTTGTCATGAATCTGAATCTCTGATCAAAGAAGACCTATTCACTAGGAGAGTCATCTTAGGATTATAGACTTCCAGGGATAAAATAAATATCCGCTTCATTGGGGAAGTGTGGAGCTAGGCAGCTTCTTGGAGAAATGTAGCAACTTCCTGGGGAAAGTACATCAACTTTCTGGGGAAAGTATAGCAACTTCCTGGGGAAAGTACATCAAATTCCTGTGGAAAGTATAGCAACTTCAGTGATGAAAGGATGATTCCACCGGGAGTGGGTCCTCAACTAATATGTATCACTTGGAAGATACTGGGGATATTCTCTATAATCTTGAAAGTCACTGGAGATTACAGGATCAGTCCAAAAGTGTTGTCAGCTTATATTTCATTGAGGATTTGCTGAACAATGGTCTAAAAGTGCTTCTGCAACAATAAGACTTACTGGGGAATGAAGATGTCCTTCAGATATTAGCACAGGTAAAAGTAACTTTATGTCTTTTCAAAAGCGTTTTCAAAAGCAGTTTTAAGTTTAGAAAACTTTTCACTTTCAAAATTATTATTAACAAATAACATTTTGCATAACAAAAATGAAATAGAGATAGCATAGATGGCAAAAATTGAATAGAAAAAGGTTTAACTTTATTGAAGAATGGTAGCTTGCTAATGGCAAGACTCCATGGAGTATTACAATTGAAATTGGCAATAGGGAAAGGTTACATTGAACCCAACAACACCTGCTAACCCTAATAACTAAGACTACCCAGAATCCTGCTTCTGACAAGAGCGATTGGATTGGAGTTGATCTTTTGTAAATGTTCTGCAATGATCGACGTCATCTGATGCAGTGAAATGCCTTTGTCCCTAACTTTTTCCTGAATCGCCCTTTTGAGTTTTCAATCCACCGGGACGCTCATTTTTTCCTAAGCCGCCTTTCCAAGTTTTCAACTTAGCAAGCTATATATTTTTTATTTTCATCCCTAATTTTTTCTTGGATCTCCTTCATAGGTTGTGATCCACCAGGATACCCATTGTTGCCTAAGTCGCCTTTCCAGGTTTTCGAATTAGCGGGTTATTTTAGGCATAATATTTTTGGACTTCATCAGAGTTCACAGGATGTGCAAGCTCTTCACCATTCATTGTTGTGAGAATTAGCAATACCCCGGAGAAGACTGTCTTCACAACAAATGAACCTTCATAATTGGGTGTCCATTTCCCACACATGTCTTTATGAACTAGCAAGATTTTCTTGAGTACTAGCTCTCGTTGACGAAACTCTCGGATTCGAACTTTCTTGTCAAAAGCTCTCTTCATTCGTTTCTGGTATAACTAGTCATGACACATATCACTCATGCGCTTTTCGTCGATGAGGTTCAGCTGGTCAAATCTTTCTTGGACCCATTCGACTTCATCAAGCTTGGTTTCCATAAATACCCTTAAGGAAGGTAACTCTACTTAGATAGGGAGGATGGCGTCCATTCCATACACCAATGAGAAAGGGGTTGCCCCTGTTGAAGTTCGCACTGAAATTCTGTATCCGTGCAAAGCAAATGGTAGCATTTCATGCCAATCTTTGTAAGTTTTACCATCTTTTGCAGGATCTTCTTAATGTTTTTGTTTGCAGCTTCAACAACTCCATTCATTTTAGGACAGTAAAAAGAAGAATTATGATGTGCGATCTTGAAACTTTCACACAACTCCTTCATGGTTTTGTTGTTCAGATAGGTATTGTTGTTTGTTATGATTCGGCTTGGGATTCCATAACGGTAGATATTTTTTTCTTGATGAAGCGGGAAACCACTTGCTTGGTTACGTTGGCATAAGAAGCAGCTTCTAACCATTTGGTGAAATAGTCAATGGCAACTAGAATGAGTTGGTGACCGTTTGTAGCACCCCAAAATTTTCCCTTTCATTTTAACCTTAACTGGCTTTTGTTTCTTTGCATTTTGCATTTTTGCATATCATAGCATTCGCTCTCGAGTCATGGGGTCAAGGCATTCCTGTGGCTCAGGTTCATTTTGGCGCAAAGGACTGAAAGACTGAACAACGAGTATCAGAGGCTCCGACATTTATTTTGCCCAGCGGTCGAGCGACCGATTTTATTTTATTTTTGCTGGATAGCTTCAAGAAGCAGCACTCAGGCTCATATCAAGAATTCTTACATTTGCAACATTCAAGAACGAGATTCAGAAGCTTAACAGAGCTCCAAACAGTTGGAACAGGGAAAATGTGCAAATTTCCCTCCAAAAGGCGCCAAATTCAAATTTTTGAAGGTGTTAATCGGTTAACACATATGGTTAATCGATTAACCAAGTCAAAATCAGGTCAATTTGGAAGTTTTGAAGGCGTTAACCGATTAACACATATGATTAATCAATTAACCAGTGCAATTTTTGCCTCTGCACGTGAGTTTTCAATGCAAGCTGTTTTAGGGTCCAATTTTGGTCACTTGAATTTCAATTTTACACTTGGGAAGGATCTAGAATCATTTCAGAATTTGATTAATTTCATTTTCCCTCCAAATGCCCATTCCTCACTCCATTCCAAATTTCCTAAACCATCTTCCAAACCTTTCATTTGGATCCAAACCTAAGGGGTATTTATTTGAATTACTCCAAACCACACAGATCTAAGCCTCATAATTTCATTTCAATTTCAGAATTTACTCATTTTCTCTCAAGTTTCTCTCAACTTGTTCATCTTCCAAATCCTTCACCAAAGCTCTTTTCCATTGAATTCTTTGATTCTTCCTTGGAATCAATGAATTCTTGAGCTCAAACCTCCATCCATCATCTTCATTGAATTGATTTCTTCATTGAATTTTCGTTCAGGCTTGGATCTGAATTTTGAAAAGAATCTAGAAGTGATTATTTGGGTTAATTTAGTTTAATCTTGAAGGATCTTCATTGCTACTACAAGAATTGGTGTGGATCTTGAAGTATTCCGGACTTCTAGCATTGGATCTGTTCAATTACAGTTGAATCACCATTAACCGAAGCGATTCTCCGCTTCGAAGGTTGGAATTCTTGATCGATAGCATTTTTGAGCTTATTTGCATAATCATGTGGATTTTCATATTTGATTAACTTTTGGTTAATTTGATCCGTTTGATTCATGATTTGGTTGTGTTAATCTGTTTACATGTTGTTTGAATCATAATTTGCTGGTTTAATTTCGTGATTAAGTGATTCTGCAATCATCCGGTTGATCAAATAAGTGCTTATTTACTGAACATACTGCTCTGTTGCTGTTTTTCTGCTGTTGGCACAGTGTTAATCGGTTAACACATTTGGTTAACCCATTAACCATTTCAGATATTCAAAATTTTCAAAGTTTTCAAGGTGTTAATCGATTAACGCCTGGTGTTAATCGATTAACATGTACAAATTTCCAGATTTTCAAACATTTTTAAATGGTTAATCGGTTAACCTCCGACGTTAACCGATTAACACTGTGCCAGTGGGTCTGTTTTGCTGATTTTCTTGCTTGTTTGAGTACCGTTTTGCATCGAATCATCGTAGTTCAATATGATGCATTATAAGTGAAATGTTTTGGGATATATGTCACTGTTTTGGTTGTTTAATCGAGACTTCGTCAACACGCTTTTTAGTTTCCGCTTGAATACACATGTTTGTATGTGTTGTTCAAAGTGATGATGTGCTTGCATGTTCATGTTTTGCTTGCTCTTATTGCATGTCTCTTTTACCTTTCATATGCATGCTTGAGGTCGAGATGCGCTTGTGGCGACTGCTGCCCCACACTATTTTCCTCCCTCATTTCATTCTACTTGTGCATTACGTGTTTGCATACTTGCATTTCCGTTTGCTCTTCTCTTCTTTTTCTTTGCCATGCTCCCCATAGGATCTCTAATCTCTTTTGAGGTTATGATAGACTTTAGATTGGAAGTCATGCATGCTAACATTAGGGTATATGTTTCCTCTCTTTAATCCAAACTTTAGGTCCACTTTGCATGACAACATTAGGACCAAGTTTCCCTTAGAGTTCGCGCTTCTCTCTTCTCATCTCAAAACAATTCTAACTCATCTAATAAATACGATGAACATTATATGCTATGAGCCTTAAGCTACATGGGGAATGATGAGTGAGGGGTCTCCTCTCGCTTGTCTAGAGTGTTTAGTGTTCGTCCCGTTTGGGGGCGATACGCGATGCATTCGCTCCAATGTCATAGTCTTTAGTGCAACACGAGTCACAAATCGAATTAATTCACTTCACTAAAAAACACAAAACAAAACTTCAAACCTTTTTCCTTCGGGATTAATTGGGAAAACCTTTTTCGTAAAAAAAAGTGTCGTTAAGCTTCGGTTCTACCGCAAACAGGCATCGTCCCTAACTGCTGGAACGGAGGTTTAACCCTACTCGGTTAAAACACTTAATCAACCTGTAGTTTCGTGTCAGTCCGAACTACGTTGACTTTGACTTTCCCATTGCACGAGGGAACACGTAGGCACAGAGCGGCGATTCTATGTCGAGTCTCTTTTCTTTTCTTTTTGTCCTGTGAGCCTGTAGCGTAGATAGATTAAACACACCCTTAGATAGACAACAAGCATGGATCCCGTCGAGTACGACGGACATGAGGGGTGCTAATACCTTCCCCTTGTGTAACCGACTCCCGAATCCAAGGCTTGGTTGCGATGACCTCGTCTTTTCCCTTTTTCGTTAGGTTTTTCCGATTGTTTCCTTTCCCTCTCTTTGGGATAAATTACGAAAGGTGGCGACTCTTCTATTTTCTGTCGGGTGTTTTTTGCAGTTGCGACACCGTTGGAAGCTTTCGGCTCAATTTCCCCAATCATGTCAATTCCCCACATTGAGAAAGGCCACAGTGAAGATAAAATATTCAACGGTGTTGGAGGTACATGCACTTTGTCAGCATAAATTTGGCACTTGTGGCATTTCCTGGCATATTGGATGCAAGCAGATTCCATGGTTAACCAATAATAACCAGCTCTCAAGATTTTCTTGGACATAGCATAATCGTTGGCATGGGTTCCAAAGGTTACCTCATGAATCTCTTGAAGTAACATGTCTGCTTCATGTCTGTCAACACATCTAAGCAGAACTATGTCGTGGTTTCTCTTGTATAGCACATCGTTGCTGAGGAAGAACTTAGATGCCAATCTTCTCAGAGTTTTCTTGTCAAGATTAGTAGTATTGGCTGGATACTCTTGCTTTAACAGATATACCTGCTCTTTGTACGGTTGAAGTTCAGTGTACTCATATTCAACAAATTTTCCAATTCAGTGTGGACTTCGAAATCTTCCTCACCCTCACCTTCAGCTTGATATATGGGCGAATTAAAGTCAAGAGTGAAAGCAGAGTCATTAGATTCAACAAGGTTTGGGATAGCACTGCTTGTTGGAAGGCTTAATTTATTAAATGCACAAGGAAAATGCAAGAGAAAGAAAATGCAAGAGAAAGAAAATGCTTTTTTTTGTAGTTTTTGAAAAGATTGTCAATTTCTTTAAAATGGTAAAAAGCAAAAAACGCAAATGAAACAAATCGAATTGAACAAAATGAATTTATTAATATCCTTTTGAAAGCGAAAAGGTGGCCCTACAAAATAATCCAGTAGCTTTGGGCATAGTTATGGAAATTTTGAAAACAGCAAATAAAAGCATTAAATTACTTTGACAAGGGAAAAATCACGGGGATCTCTATTGCTTCCTAGTTGCTCAAAGCTGCATTGCACTTGAATACCGAGTTGCTCAGGTCTTCATCTTCATTGTTATTTGATGGCCTTGACTTGGAAACCTCCACTGACGAACAGTTCTTGAAAAGTCTTCGGACAACCTTTGGCAGTTGTAGAAGCTTTATCATGAGTTGGTTTGTAACCCAACCCGTGGTGATCCGTCTTGGTCTTGATGTCGATCACTTCTCCCCAACCTTCAGGAATATCTCCCTCGATTTTTGATCAGGTGCTCTTGAAAGATGCGAAAGATGGATTACTCTAGCCCACTGTTTCTTTGACTTCTAATAGAACAACATTGGTGATCTCAAGTGTTTGGAAAGAAGTTTCAAGAGCATCTTCAATGACCTCTATGTAACAGAAAGAAGACAGGTTACTGACCATCAAATCCTCTTCACCATGTATAATAACCAGCTTTTCATCGACCACAAACTTCATCTTCTGATGTAGTGTTGAAGTTACAACACCTGCAGTATGAATCCAAGGTCTTCCAAGTAAAAAACTGTAATTAGGATTGATGTCCAATACTTGGAATGTGATGTTGAAAACATGAGGTCCAATCAAGATTGGCAGCTCCACCTCTCCAATCACAGTTCTACGAGAACCATCGAAATCTTTGACTATCAAAGAAGTAGGCTTCATCTCAGTCTCTCAGTAATCCAACTTGGTAAGAACCCTCTTAGGTAAAACATTCAGAGAGGAACCGGTATCTACAAGCACCCTTGATCAGTTATCCTCCTGACATTTCACGGAATGATGTAAAGCACGATTGCGATTCTGACCTTCTCTTGGTAGCTCTTCGTTGCTGAAGGTAACAGTATTGCAGGCAGTAATGTTGGCAATCACACTGTCGAATTGACCAGTAGTAATGTCTTGAGCAACATGAGCTTCAGCAAACAACTTTTGTAAAGCAGTTCGGTGAGCAGGTGAACTCATCAGTAGGGATAAGATCGAGATCTTGGAAGGAGTCTGATGAAGCTGATCAATGACTTTGTAATCGCTCTTTTTGATTATCCTCAAAAACTCAACATCTTCATCATTGGTAACTGCTTCTTTCCCGTTGTCTTTGGAAGGCACAGTGGTAACAATTTCTTTAGGCAGAGCCTCATTGAAACGGGGAGTATAAATATGACCACTGCGTGTTATCTTGCTTGCCCCAACTATATTGGTCACATTTTCATTAACAGCCTTCACTTCTGCCCTTGAAATAACCTTCCCAGATTATTTGTCAATCATGGTCACATCATATTTCCAGGGTATATCTTTAGGATCACTGAAATGAAATGGACTAGGCTTTTGAATGATTACCGGCTTTGATTGATTGACTGCAGAAATAACTGGCTTTGATGTACTGAACACAGGCACTACGGAGCTTGATATTGGCAAATGGAAAACTGGAACTTTAGCACCTGGTTCTGGCAAGTTGAAGACGGGTTCAACCACAACAACTTCATGCTTCTTCACTTTGTTAACCACTTGTAAGAAACCATCATTAATTAACTTCTGAATATCATTCTGAACCAACACGCAGCCCTTGGTACTGACATCACAAACTGTATAATCATTATGGCAAGCAGACACTAAACCGGCTTCAAATAGCTTTGAATGGAAACCCCAGAGAGGAGTCTTGATCTGAGAAACATCAAGAATTAAGCTTTCATCAGATACATCATCAATAGCATTAACAGATCCATGATTTGGCAGAGGATTGCTTTTAACATTCGGCTAAGGATCATCAAAGGACAAGATCTTCTTTTCCATTAACTCACTGACAAGGTACTTGAGAGCAAAGTAGCTTTCTAGATCATGGCCAGGCGCACCCTCATGAAATAAAGAATGAGCAGCGGGGTTGTAATTAGATGACAGTGGATTTGAAGGTGGACCCAAAGCTCTAGTAGTTATCAGACCTTGTTGCACTAATCAAAGGTACAACTCGGTATAAGTCATCGGAATAGGAGGAATCAGCTTATACTGTTTCCTGTTAGGAACATTCTGGCGAGGTGCCTGATTCTTCGGTTGTTGATAAGCAGGAGCGTTGGGCACTCGTTGATAATTGGACGTAGCTTGTACAGACTGATAACCAGGAGGTTGTTGATAGACCGGATGTTGATAAACTGGAGCCGGTTGCACAGGCTGATATGCAGGAACTTGTTAAAGGCAGGTGTAACAACAGTCACATATGGTTGTTGAGAAAACTGAACATGATAACTTGGTTGTTGAACATAGTTTTGCCGATGTTGCCAAGGTTGATTTCTTCGTCTGCTTGCAGTCACAGCATTAGTTTCACCCTCTTTCTTCATGTGAGAACTAAATGAATGCTTCTTAGCATGATCTTTATTGGAGCTTGAACTACCAACAGTACTTGACATCTTCCCACTTTTCAGACCTAATTCCACTTTCACACTGACATCAACAATATCAGAGAAGTTAGCGGTCACACTACCAACCATTCTTTCGTAGAACTCAGGACGAACGGTGTCAACGAACCAATCAACTAGTTGTTTCTCAGTCAAAGGAGGTTCTACCTATGAAGCAATTTCTCTCCACCTCTGAGCATACTCTTTGAATGATTCAGAACTTTTCTGGGACATACTCAGCAGTTGTCTTCTATCAGGAGCCAAATCCATATTGTATTTGTAATGTTTGATGAAGGCATTAGATAGGTCTTGGAAACTCTTGATACGAGATTGATCCAAAGTTAAGTACCATTTTAAGGAAGCACCCTTCAGAATGTCCTGGAAACAATGTATCACTAACTTATCATTCTCAACATAAACAACCATTTTATGGTTGTACATAATAAAATGACTCCTCGGACATGTAGCACCTTCATAACGGTCAAAGCTAGGAGTTTTGAACTTTGGAGGGATAACCAGACCAGATACAAGACACACTTCTTTGGCAGCAACACCAAAGATTTGATCTCCTTCCATCATTCTCAGCCTCTTGCCAATAATTTCCATATTCTCTCGGAGTTTCTCATGACATTCATCTTCATCTTCCTTCACATCAGAAATATCATATATCGGTTCAAAAGTCGGAATCACTTGAGGAGCTTCAAAAACCAAAGGAACAGCTGGTTGAACTGGTTGAGCAATAGGAACTATAGCAGGAGTTGGCACAAAACCAGGTGGAAGACCATATGGAGGTACACTTGCAGCAGTAACAAATGATTGAGGATCCACAACAGCATTGTTTATCTCAGAAACAACAGTGGGATGACTATCTATCCTTGCATGAATAACCTGTAGCATCTCCCTAATCTGCCCCACACTTCCCCGAAGGTCTTCTAGTTCATTACTGACACGATCAAGCTCTTGATTTTGTTCCGCCATCTTTTTTCGAGCTCGAGCTCTGGTGTTGTACTGATGCAGAGAACTCAGGGTGACAGAACTAGAAGGCGAGAGAATCGAAGATAAAAAAACCGGAAGAAAAATGAAAATGCAAAAACACAAATGCAATGCAATGCAGTGGTTCCAAGGATTTCAACGGTCAGTTACGAATATTTTCTAGGAAAACTGAAAAAGTTTTAGATTTTGAAATTTTAGATTTTTTTGAATTTGCAAAGGACTAACAGTTGAATTCCTTGAAACCAGAAATGTTATGATGCTGGGATGCAATGCACAAACACACAAAAGCAAAGAAAAGTCCTAGGTTAGAGGGTCATGAGCAAGGAGCCATGGTCTACCCATCCCAAAAGGTATGTACTGGGGGTTAATTGTACCTGCAAAACAAAGGTTCTAAGCGGTGCCCAAAGTCATCAGTCCATCTTTCAAATACTATCAATTTCTCGAATAACTCAGTGGTTAACAATATTCTCAAGAGAACCTCTTTTGAGTGTAGTATCGCATAGCAACTATTTTGGGACTACTCCCTCATAGTCATTGCACTACGTCCTAATAAGGCCAAAGTTGTGTTTAGGTAACTACGGTCCCCAGTATCGCAGGCTCCAAGGTCGAAATTAGTGAGTGCTTTCACGAATACTCATTCAACAATACTAATTTTCAAGAAGGCCTCAACTGAGCGGTGATTCTCAAGTCAGCTTGGTCGGAACTCACTCCCTATAAGCCCCGTCGAATACATCATCTTCCTATAATAATTAGGCTCAAGTCCGGGTGTAGAACTTATCTCACAACAATGATATAACCCAAGCAAGGTACAGTCATATATATAAAATAGATAATATAGCAAATAGTAAAAATAAACAAGATAGGGGTAACCCTCAAAAGATTTCACATCTTCCCCAGTGAAGTCGCCATTTTCTGTTGCAGTGATAATAGGATATCAAATTATTGATTAATTTGAATCACATCTTTAGTTCATAATAGATCTTTGATTTATCCGAAGGAAAGGTTAAAGAAAGGAAAAACCTAGTTTGCATCGTAAACACAATGTGGGGAGAGATCTAGGGTACGGGGGTTGGTTAAGCTTAAGGAAGGTATTAGCATTCTAAACTTCTGTAGTACTCTACAGGAACCTCTTGTTTAAAATGTGCTATTGCTAAGGATTATCTATTTAAGGGTATGCTAAGGGTTGAAAGGTAAAGAGAAGGACCTAAGGGGTTAGTCTTAAGTATACTCGCCAAGAAATCGCATCTTGTGCCTACGTATCCGAGGTAGGGGATGGAATCAGAGTAATCGTAGTTCCCCTCACAGAGGCAGAAAAGAGGAACTTCTTGATTGTGGTCAAGGTTCCAGGGGGAAATAAACGTTCATAGGGAAGCGCTTACTTGGAGCACGGGCACATGGTAACGTGTGTCGGCATTCACTGCCTTTCGTTCCTCACTTGTTTCCCATCTACAATCCACATTGTGTTCCCCACGGTGCACCCTTTTTTCAGCGTACCACACGATCAAGCCGCCCCATTAATCACCAATTAACCTTTTATCTGCCAATTTATTAATCTAATCATTAATTTAAAACCAATTTAATTAATTAATTAACTAATTAACTTTTTTTTAAAAATCAGCCCCCCTTTCTTTTATTTATTTAATTTGAACTAATAAAACCTATTTCATTTATTTTTAATATAAATTTTTATTTAATAAAATCCCTTTAATAATAAAAACTTTTTCTCAAAACCTATTTATTTAAAAGTATTTCTATCCAAAACTTAATTAATTTATAATCTTATTTCACTAAAAATTTAATTTATCTTTTAAAGACAACTTTTTTTAAAATCAATTTACGTAGAACTTAATCAACGTGCACCCGTTTCCATCCGTCCAAGCACCGATTTAATTTTTAATTTTCCTGCTCCCGCATTTGACTTGCCTTCGGCACCTGTATCTGTTGTATGGATTCATTTATTTGTCTTTTATTTTACCGTTATTTATTTTATCGCATCACATAATGTCCAAAGGAAGAATCTACGCGTGACTTAACACTTGTGCGTATTGCATCTCATCTTGCATCATAATTCCCCCATTTGATCCTTGATACTTTTCAAGTCGATCAACTTAAGTTTAGATCCTACCCCATAAGGAAGACCTTTTTTTACAACTTAGATAAACCAATACTCAATTCAAACTATTCTCCCTATTAGAGAATAAGATGTTAGTCATCTTGACAATCGAGAAATAAATATCCTGCCCCATAACACAAATTGAGTGATGTAGATCTTTTCCGTTTGAGAGAGATAGTGGCATACTCGGCGATAAATTCCAAGTGTTTGAGCCCTTCTCTCAAGATGATGCAAAGACCATCTCCTACAAGTTGTGGTGGTTAACTCGAGTGTTCTCCCTTAAGATGACGACTTGTCTTTTCTCCTAAAACCAATCAATCAACAACCCTTTACCCTTTGGAACTTTGACCAACAGTCAAAGAGTTCCTCGAACCCTTTAGGGGAACTACAAATACTCTGATTCCATTCCCGTCAGGATATGTAGGCACAAGATGCAACGTCTTGGCGAGTAAACTTAGAAATAAACCACTAGGTCTTTCATCCTTAAGCAGATAACCCATAGCAATAAATACATTAAAACAAAAAGTTCCTGTAGAGTACTACAGAAACTTAGGATGCTAGCACCTTCCCTAAGTTTAACCAACCCTCGAACCTAAACTCTCTAGCTTTTGCATTTGCATTGCATTGTGGGTAATTCGATCTTTTTCCCTTCCTTTGGACAAATAAAAGACCGGTGGTGAACCAATGAGTTAAGATTCAAGTTAATTAATAATTTGACATCCAATTCTCACTGTGACAGAAATGGCGACTTCACTGGGGATCTTCAGAAGAGATGTAAGCCAGTTGATTTGCAAAATGTGTCTTCTCAAATAAAGAGAGATCAAATGTAATAAACTTCTCCAAACTTCTCGGGAGAGATACCATTTGATGGAATTAACTTGTGTGATGGACTCACTGGGGAATACCTTCCAGAGGAGTACTCCTTGTTGTAGCTGTAAAATATATGGAACTTTCATAGTGGAAATTCTCAAATAAAGAGAAAATATCTGTAAAGTCTTCGAAAAACTTCTCTGATGGATTTCAGAAGAGATGTCATTTGACGAGTTGATAATCTTGATAAGTCACTGAGGATGGACAAACTGTCTTAAGAAGACTGCCATTTGTCGTTTTTGATAGAAATCCTGATCAAAACGAGTTGCTCAAATAAAGAGGTTGCTTGCGGTCTAGGTATACCTTGCTGAGAAGACAAACCCAATCACTTGGGGATAAACACGGCCAAAGTGACACAACCTATCTTTGTAAAACAAAAACAAGCAAACTGATTAAACGATTAGCTAAAACAAATGATGATATGCGAACGGTCAATGAATCTAAGGGTAAAATTTGGGGTATGACACCTAGGCTATAAATAGATGAGTTCTTGTTCACTTCTAGGCATCCAAGCTAAGTTACAGAACTCAAGCCATATATTTTCAGTATTGTAAAGTGATAAACTTCTCACATCGAGGAGTTATCACATTGTTCGATCGAGTCTGTAATCGAGTTTAGAGCACTCTAGTAGAAGTTAATCCTGCCGCCATTTTCTTTCCAGTCTTTTATTTCCAGTTGTACCAGATTTAAAACCTCCCATTTGGAGCAGGTTTCTATTTACTTTCCAGCATTATTTATTTCTCGCAGTATTTACTTTTCTGCATTAATTACTTTCTCGCACCGATTTACTTTCCTGCACTATTTACTTCTCCGCATTATTTACTTTCCCGCATCGTTTACTTTCCTGCATTATTTAACATGTCTATTTACATTTCCATGTTTGACTAAATTTTAAAGGTTAGAATGTAAGGATCATAGTGAAAGTAGTATTCCATACAAACTGTCAATAGAAACACTTAAGGGTTATTCTGATTTTTAACACTAGTTTTCTGTACTTCATTTCTGTTGGATAAGATCGAAAGTCGTCCAACCTTTGGTTAAACTAGGTTAGTCTTAACTATTCAAAGGAAGCGAAAGCGCTTTTGTCCAGTTAAGTAGGAGTTTTTAATAATTTAGAAAAACGATTTTAAAACTATTTTCGGACGCATTTATGGGTTTAAAGTCTACTTTGCATAAACCTCTTTTTGTTAAAAGTTCCAGGTCAAAATACTTTTTAACTAAGTCAAGAAAATATATTTCTTAAAAATAGGTTTATTACTTTAACTCAATGCACGCCTTTTTATAAGTGACAATAAGAGGGTTCGGTTAAGGGATAAACTCGGTTCTGAATACACGAAAGCGACAGTTCCCGTTAAATTAGTTCTTTTCATAAGTAGAAAACATTACCCCATTAGAAGTTCTATTTACACGCATTTGGAGTACTGCCCGGCTATGTGAATTACATTCAAGCCTGTTATTTTAAATTAAATTTTATTTTCGAACTTTACTTTTACTGTGCACGCACGAACTCCCGATTGATTTACCTTAGATAAACATCATGACAAAAGAAATCGATAGATTGACGTTTGGTCTCTATGGGATTGATAATCTTTTATATTACTTTGACGCGATTCGTATTCTTGCGAAAATACAACATCAATAAACACGTAACCAGCTGTAGATTTTTTATCCTTAGCATCACTACACCAGCTTGAGCCAGTGTAATCCACTAGTTTGCATTCTTTTCCTTCATCAACTGTAGGAAACAAAATGCTATATTCAAGAGTTCCTTTTAAATACCTCAGTATCCTTTTCGTCGCTGCTTGGTGAGATACCTCTGGCTTCTGCATGAATCAGCTTACCATACCTACACTGTATGCTAGATCAGGCCTTGTGTGACAAAGATATCGAAGTGATTTAATGAGTCTTTTGTATTGCGTTGGGTCGACATCATCTTCATCCGTGCCTTCCGATAGTTGCATTCTGGGCTCAACTGGAGTGAAAGTTGGGTTGCAATCTTGCATCTAAAATCTCTTGAGTATTTCACTGACATATATTCTTTGATGCATCATTAAACCTTTACAACTCTTGTAGAACTTGATGCAAAGAAAATATGAGAGACTTCCTAAGTCTGACATTTCAAACTCTTCACTTAGGTCATGTTTGAAATTTTTGATCTCCTTCTTGCAATTTCCTGTTATCAATAGGTCATCGACATTGAGACATAGTATAAGAAATTCTCTATTGCTTCTCCTTACATATACTCCATGCTTAGTTATGCACTTCACAAATTATTTCTCCTTTAGAAAGCTATCCATCTTCTTATTCCAAATTCTTGGAGCTTGCTTAAGTCCATACAAGGCTTTATGCGGCATGTACACCTTTCTTTCTTCGCCTTGTTTCACAAACTCAGCTGGTTGTACAACATAAACTTCTTCATCAAAGGAGCCATTTAGAAATTCAAATTTCACATCCATCTGACACATGTACCAGTTGTTAATGTTGGATAAACCAAAAACTAACTTGATTATTCTAATTCTAGCAACTGGTGCAAAAATTTCGTCAAAGTTGATTCCTTCTTTTTGAAGAAACCCTTTCGCTAGAAGTATTTCCTTGTGTCAAGTTACTTCTCATTTGGGATTCAACTTAATCTTGTATACCTCTCAATAGGGGAACTAGCCCTCGACCAAAAATAGGCTAACATGATCAAGCACAGAGATTGCGCCTACGTCTTGGTCGAGTACAAGTTGTACAGATGGGGAATCTCCATCCCTCTCCTCAAGTTTGTCGAGGAACCCAAGGTCGCTCATATCCTACACAAAATACACGAACGAATCAGCCTAACACCTTAGAGGTAGTTCCCTCTCCTGGAACGCCCTGCGAGCAGGATACTACTGACCCTCCATGCAATACGATGCAAAAGACCATGTTAAAAAATGTGATAAATTCCAATGCCACAGAGACATGCACTTGGCACCACCCAATGAGCTTAAAATTCTCTCGTCCCTATGGCCCTTCGCCTGGTGGGGAATAGACATCCTCAGGCCATTTACCATAGGGTCAAACCAGAACAAGTACCTGATACTTGGTGTTGATTATTTCACAAATTGGATAGAGGCAGAAGCCCTCACCAAAATCACGACACACAATATACTTTGTTTCTATAAGAGAAACATACTTGCCTGATTCAACATACCACAAGCACTCGTCACCGATAATAGGACGTAATTCTCCGACTAAAATTTTCAGGAATTCATCGTCAAAATGGGCACCAAACAACATTTCACATTTGTCAAGCACCCACAAACAAATGGGCAGGCCGAAGCTGCGACCAGAGTGATCCTACGAGGGCTGAAACGAAGATTAGGAAAGGCCAAAAAGAAAGGGGTCGAGGAGCTACACAACGTACTCTAGGCCTACAGAACGACACCTCACTCAATCATTGGGGAAACTCCATTCCAAATAGCATATGGGGCCGAGGTAGTAATCCTAGTGGAGATCAGAGAACCCTATAGGCGAACTGAATTCCCCCTCGACGAGGACACAAACGACGAGGCAATAAGAGTAGAGCTCGATCTTGTCGATGAAATTCTATCAGAGGCAGCCCTTCGTGAAGCCTCGTTAAAATAAAAGATAACCATATGACATGACGCCAAAGTCATAAAATAAGAATTCAAAATTGGCAGCCTACTCTTGAGAAGAAAACTCGCCGGGAAAACTCGAGGGAGAACTCGCCGCGAAATGGGAAGATCCCTATCGCATCTGAGCAAAATCGAAAAATGTGGCCTACTACCTCGAAAACTTGCCTGGGGAAGAACTTGCTCGACCATGGAACATTGTGAAACTAACACAATGTTACAGTTAGGCCTGACTGCCAGTGTACCCCATTCAACAACAACATGGTACATTCTGACCACGGAGGCGTGCTCAGGTACAAGCACAGTTTCCCAAGCTTAAACAAAAAGGCAAGTTTCCACTCTTTGACGAGACTATTTTTGGCCTGACGGGGGAACCTCAACCGAGCTCTTCTGCCATTGTACCATTAAGGCAAAACAACCAGATCACGATGGGAGGTTCACGTTGTGGATCTAAGATCCCGACCAAGATCTTTCCACCCCTATCAGTATGGAACCCAACTTCGGTCACTCGACGAAGCTCCCTACACTGTCAAGCAATAAAGATGTCGAGCAAGATCCCTAAATATTCAACAAAAATAATTTTCAAACAAACATCATGTCACAAGCAGCTCAAATCGACGAGCATCTAAAACGCCTAACCAAGGGAAATAAGTATTGGGAAAACAAAGCATACATGCAAGCAAAGATATACCCAAGCATGTCAAAAGAGTAAAGTGCAGTTAAAATAACGATCACAAAGGCTGAGGATGTCACAATATTACAGCAAAAAAATGGGCAAAACCTACTATCTAACTTTTACAAAATCACGGCGCGTAGGCCTGAATAAGTACACACGAAATAAAAAAAAGTTAAACAATATGCTCCCTCTCATTATTGAGTTCTTCCTCTTCCTCATCATCGTCAAAGGGATAGTCGGGAGGAGCGTCTATCTGACCGTCAACCACCTTGTACAAGAACCCGGTCCCCTCAGTGACGAGCTCGACTCCGGAGTTCACGATATGGATATGAGCCACTGCATTTTTAAAGCTCATCTCGAGAGCATCCATACAATCCTGCCCGAGGCTTCTAATCTTGGAAACCAGCTCGGTACGGGTCAACAAGACTTTCACGTCGGCAGCCTCATCCACGACGGGGGCCACAACAGTTTCCACGGAAGAAGCCTTACCCTCGAAGCTCTTCTTCTCGGTAGCACGCTCGTGCGTCAAAGCAGTCATGTTTGCAGTTTACTTGGCCAATTCCTCTTTCTCATCACGCAGCTCGGTATCAATCTCAAACTGGATCTTATACTTCCCTTTATACTCGTCAAAAGCGGTCTCCGGCCTGAGCATCTCCGCTTCAAGCATCACATTTATTATCTGCAGCTTCTCCTGCTCGTCAGCAGAGCAGGTCCCCTCGTCATTAAGGACCAAGGCCACTTCCAAGACCCTCTTCAAAGCATCCGCATTCTGAACTAATGCATATTTCCTACCCTCCGCATCAAGGACCGAGATAGCCGAAGACTTTACTCGAGGCACAACTAGAGAATGACCCCCTCAAAGAACCCCCTTTTAGAATAGTAAGTGGGCATCCACGTCATCCTCTGTGAGATTTATATCCATGGAATCCTCTACACGCTGCCTTTTCTTGGTCGGGGTATCCTGCTGAAGGGAAGACTGGTTTCCCCTTCTGAAGAAGAAGCACCGAGACTAGAGTCACCCTTGGACTGGTTCAGGACTTGGACAACCTGATTCTTAGAGCTCCTCTTTTCACCCTTTGCATTATTCCCTTTATTCATCGCCATCTTGATCACACGATCTTGAAGGTATGTCATTTTATTTGCGACAAACAAAGGGAACATGTTAATATACTGAGAAAGAATAAGCATACAAACAAGTTAAAAGGAAAAAAAGCTACCTAAAAGCAACACAACATCCTCGACAATATCACACTTAAAGAGCTCCTTAGTGTTGATATATCGAGCCTCATAAATGGGTTGGCCATGCTCGTCGAGGACAACCTCCCCGTTCTTAGTCTCCCATCGAACAGAAGCGAAGTTGTTAACAAACTTCACAAGCTTGTCGAAGCCACATTTGTCCTCGGAGTCCAACTCATTAGGCTTAGTAACATAATAATCTGTACTCTCATCAAAATGGGCGCTATGCTAGAAAATGGGGAACCTCAAGACCATTCTCGTCATCTCATCATCGTCCTCGTCGAGACACACACTCCCATCTTCTTTGGTTACAACCACACACTCGAGCATAGAATTAATGGTTTCTCACGTCACGAGCTTAATTGTATAATACATATCCTTAAAAGTGTGAACGGAGTCTATAAACATTTTGAACAAATTCTTCGTCTACTTAAGGGACACCCAACTATGCTTCCCCTTCTAAGTGTTTCGTCAAAGGTGGAAACAACGGAAGAACAGAGGAATGGTGGCGCCGATCAGAAGATATTGGTACATGATCTCAAAGGCCTAGCTCTTTGAAGGCATGCTCACAAGATATTGGTACAGGATAAAAAATTCCCACTTGTAGACCGCAAAATAATAACCAAAGCCCTAGCTCTTTAAAGGCATACTCATACATAGCAAAATGGTTCCCCAAGAAGCGTGAGCAAACTCGTTCCTCCCACTCAGTTTTATATATCGCCCAGTTCTCCGGAGCCTCTGGATACCCCACACCTTCTTCGAAGATCATAAATGCACTCTCCGGGATGTCAGCAAAAAACGAGGCTATCCCTCGGGGATCCAACCTGACCCAACCTAATTCAGGAATGCTAATTGTGTCGACCAAGCGAAAGCCCTCAGTGCTATGAGTCATACAAACTTGAAAAGCAGAGGACAAAAGTGAATTTGACGATCAAATACAATCCACCATTCCATTGCAAATCAAGTGAAAGAGCAAAGAGAGGCACGAGGACGATGCCCTCGTCCAAACCCTTATTCAACGGAAAGCAAGGAAATTGCAAGGACCTTCTCCTCCATGGAGGTCTCAGTCGACTTACCAACAAAACCACAGGAAAGATCCCCTCGACAAGAAGGCTCAATGAGCAGTCTTCGTATGGAAGAGCCTCCTCGACACAAATCTTCATCATAAAATTCATGAGCTCCACCAGCGCAAGTTCTATTCACTGCCTTAATGGTGGCGCCGAAGTGGCTATCAGAAGAGATAACACGAAAACACTAACTTTCCTACTCAAAAAACGCAGTTCTAGTAGAGGAACCCCTCAATAACCGACATTTGGGAATGACCAAACCACCACCAAACATTAACACCCACCGAAATCGAACACAAAGGGAAGGTAAATCGATATTCTAGAACTAGCACCAACATGCAAGCCAGGAGAAGAGGAAAACTTTCTTGATTTGGGAAAGCAACGAAAGTTGATGAAATTTTGGTGACGATAATGGCAGCGGCGATGCTCTGCAACTCGAAGGAAAAGTAGAGGGAAAAAGAAGGCAAACTTTTCATATGTCCATTCGCTCTTCCTATTTATAAGCTAGCTCTACTGCATGGGAAAACGTGGCACCATTTGGGAAAGCATGTCATTGTTTGGCTTATAATTACCCCTATTCATAGGTCATCATTACATATCTAATAATTGTGACGCGTGGCTTGAGGGGACGAAGCATTTGTCTCTTCAAGTCCCATCAATCTTCTGGATTCCAAGATGTCGAGCATCTCTTGTCGAACACAAGTGACAAACTTTCACATTCCCTCACGAGCATGGCCTCCGAGAAAAACTTGAAGCAAAATTATAGGCAACATGATAACTCACGAGCAAAGCCAAACGCTCATCACGAGCGTAAGTTAAACTCTCGACCATAATCCATGGGCAACGAGTCTTCCTCGTAAGCAAAACCCAAAGAGTTACGAGCAAAACATCGTCCTCGTGGGTTGTAAACTCACTAACAAGAGACGCCCATGGCAAGCACCGTCCACGACAATGCGAGCTTACAATCACGAGCTCGAATGAATGCTTTCATCATGCAGAGTCCCTTGCTCCTCCTCGACACGCGAACTGACTGTAAGTCATTGATCCTCTTCTTGGGAGCAACGACTTGGGGTGCTTTTACTCTGGAATGGGCCTGTGGCTGATCTACCATCAAGTACAACCCAATCCAGTTCTATGTTGAGGATAACTCAGAGTGTTGGCCCAACCCGTTGGGGCCAGTGGAGAACACGTTCCCTACGTGCTCCTCACCCGAGGAAATGTCACCAACTGAACTCGCATACCTCGCGAAACCTTTTTGCCCTTTGCAATGGGCAAGTTCATCCACTACTCGTGGAGTGCGGAGTAATTGACCCAGAATGATGAGCACAAGCTGCCCATCCCTACTTTCAATTAGGAGTTCTGGCAGTCATCTGTTGTGGGCCTAAGCACTCAACCCATAACGGAGACCATTGGCCAAGCGCCAGAGCCTCACTATAAAAACCCTCCTCTACAAGAGGGTTAGATACTCTATTCTTTAACCATTTCTTACCTACCTCTTTATCCAAACTGACTTAAGTATCAAAGTTTTTGCAGGTACAAACCCCCCATTCGTCGATCGTTCAAGACTACAAACATGTTGCTGGCCACTCACCTATTCTGATCAACCGGTCGGATCACTAATAATTCAAATTTATGATTGGAATGAAATTCTCATCACTGAGGAAGTTCAAAGATGTAATACTCGAGTATAATATGTTGAATGGTAGAAAAATTTGATTTTTAAAAAATGACAGTAGGAGGTGTACAGTGATATACAAGCATAAGAAAAAGTGTGACTACACTGTTATGTCGAATAGAATATTAAGAACAACAACATCCATGGTGAAGAAGATGTTGTGTCTCAATCACAAATGTGAAAAAGTATTCATCAACAAAAATGTCACAATATAATAGATTGTAAAATTAATTATTGGCAAACTAAAAAATAATACCAAGATGAAGTTATCAGAAGTGAGAATCATGTATAAAACTGAGATCATTTTGACCGTAGGAAATTTAAGACTAAATAACTTATTATAATAGTTGTTGAAGGAGACTATAGAAATAAATACAAACACACATATATATATATATATATATATATATATATATATATATATATATATATATATATATATATATATATATATATATATATATATATATATATATATATATATATATATATATATATAAGTATGGCAAACATGTATGTATATATTAAATAAATAATAACAATAAATATTTTTGTCAACAATTTGCACCTGTGGCCTAATGGATAAGGCGTTTGACTTCTAATCAAGCGATTGTGGGTTCGAGTCCCACCAGGTGTGGTTATTATCTTTTTATTTTTATTTTTAACAAAGTAGAGAATTGTATACAACTCAATAGCCTTAGAGTTACAATTATACCCATTAACCTATAGTTCAAATATTCAAAATTAGAAAATATGTTTTTGTTTATGAATATCAAACTAATTTTAAAAAGTTGGATAATTTCAAACGGACTCATGACATACCCCAAATTTTATCCTTAGATCATTAGGTTCATTTTGCATTTCATTAATTCCGTATTTCACTAATCACTAACCGTGTTGCTCAATCTGTTTGCTTTTGCAGGAAAATAACGATGTGGGCGTTTTAATTCATAAAGTGCAGCCGTATGATTAGTCCGTTGACAATTATAGAGCAAAGTCTTTGTCCGAGATTCCCCAAGCAACTAGGGTTTCCTATCTCTCGATTCACAAGACGTTTGGCTTAAGAGGGTTTGAACTTTTATGACAGTATTGACGTCATTTTCTTCTTGATACAATACATCTTTGGTCGAGAACTAGAGTTAGTCGTCAGTCGAATTTCAGAAATACTATTTGATTCATAAACTGTATGGAGTTGAGGGCATTGAAATTTGGGTTGAACCGGTGTGAGGATCACTTTCAAGGAATTTATTCTAGCAAACACATGTTTCCCTGCTTTTCTACTGTTTGCGAGTTAATTTTTAGAGGAGCAGTGAAATTATGGTTTGCATCGAGTTTATAATAAACATCAGTTGGTTTGATCACAATTATCAGTCGAGTCGATTTGGACTACCAATGTCAAGGTTACTCGAGGTACAACTTGGGTTTAAATACGGAGGAAAGTTCGTTTTGCCACTAAATTGGATTTCTCTGTTTATTTGTTCAAGGCCATATTCCTCAATTTTAATACCGAGTACGGAGTAATTTGCAAGGGATTTGTTTGAACTCAGAAGTTACGTGGGATGTAATTTAATTTCAAGTGTTGTGCAAGCCATTTAGTTGTCGAATTCGGATGTTGAAACGTCAAATTTTATTCAGAGGGGTTAGAGTCGGAAAATAAGAATTCATTTTCATTAAAGATCAAATTTATTTATTCAAGTTCCGTATAACTTTTTATTACAACATATTCGGGAATTTACATTTTGAAAATTACAAATAAAAGTCCTAGATTCTAATTTGTCCTAATCATCCGATTCTTCGGCATCTCCGAGCTTCCGAACCTGCAAAAACAAGACAATGTCAGAATATATTTAGTGGGATTAATTTAGTTTTTATCAAAAATAGTTTTTAGTTGTTGTTATACCCTCATAAAATTATCATCATAGGATATGTCGGGAGGGCAACGAAACATTCCGTCGCCAATTCCCGACTCCATTTTCTGACCTCGGCAATAATCCGACAGATTCTATTTAAAGCATCCAGAGAGAAAGTGTTTTTGAAAACAAGTGTTTCCGCGGAAATGATCTTTTCAGCCAAACAATGCCTTAGAGAAATCTAAACCAAATCATATCCAGACACAAAAATTCAGGAAGCCAAATCTGGATATCCAAAAATCCAGCAAGCATAACCCGTCTCCAAATCTGGATTTCACAAAATCTGAAAATCAGTAAGCAGGAAACCGAAATCTGAGAAACCAGGACATCATCATAACAAATTCATTTGTTCCAAAACAAAGTCAAAATGTTAAAAATAATACCAGAACATCAAAAAGGGCGGATTAAGATGGATTAAGAAAAACCCTAAGAAAAGGTCATCACCAACAAATCTGCAGATTATGCTGTTTCAAAACAGAATCAAAACAGAAAAATTGAAAAAACGTAAAACGAATCCAGGCCCAGAAAAACAACAATATAAGAACATCAAAGGAGGACAGATTTGAAAAAAAACCTTAAACTCAGCATCTATCATTCACGGCGGAACACCATCAAAACCATCAACACAAGAACAAGGGCCAATCACATCACGGGTTCATCGTCACCATCAACTCGGAAGTTCGCCACGAGCAACAACCGGCAAGCAAAACCCACAACAACCTCAGAAGGACTCTTCACCATCGGCCACCACAAGCCAAACACCGTCATCGCATGCATCAAATCGAATCCAGCAAACAAAACCGCTTCAAACCCAGAGGTGAGCAATTTTTCTAACATGATTTTGGTTGTGTTTTTTTACAGAAATCGTAAATGGAAGAAGAAGCACCGAAGCTACAGAGAAGAAGAAGAAGGAAGACTACGAGGCAAACTCAGAGAGGAAGAAAGGAAAAAAAAACGCAGCAAGAACCCCATGAGAGGGGAATCAGCCGCATGAAAGAAGGGGTCTTCAAACCCTAAATTTTTTAGGGCCCCTTTTTTATATCGTCTGGACCGGGTCGGGTCTGGGTTGATGGCCACTCCGACCCATTTTGAATTTTATTTATATTTTTTGTTTCATTTTTATTTTTTATGATTATTTTTGTATCTTCTGTATTAATTAAAATAAAAATTAATGATAGACATTTTTTTTAAAAAAAATTAAAACTTTTTAGACGTAATTTAACCCCAAAAATCCAATTAATAAAATTTCACTTTTTAAAACTAAATCTTTTTTTATTAAACCTAACGTATTATTAATAAAAATTAAATTCTTTAAAACTCAAATTTTATTTTTTAGAAATTACTAACTTTTTAAATAGATTTTCCAATACCTTTTAATTAAAATTAACTTTCAAATTTTAACTTTTCTTTAAAATTTAACAAAATTAACTTTTTCTTTAAAATTAAAATCCATCCTTTTATAAATTTTTTTCTTTCTTAAAAATATTCCAAACCTAAATTTCTGACACTTTCACTTTTAATTCCCAATTTAACCCTAGCCAAAATTCCTGATGTTCCCGTTTAATTTTCGTCTAACTTTCATTTCATTTCCTAATATTATTGCATCTGTCCACGGTTACTGATATTTTATTTCTTTTGGGTATTTATTTTCATGGTTGTAAATTATGCGAGGACATCGACGCTTCTTATCATGTTATTGTTCATTCTTGCACGTTTCCCCATATTTCAATACCATTGCCATATAATTTCTTTTCACTATATTATTTATCGTTAATTCCCCTCCGAAGGAAAGGTCTAACCGTTTGACCACCGTGTCAATAGTCCTCAACCCTCGTAAGACGTTGATTCACCGTACTCATGCTTAGGCGTCCCGCCGTGTACAATTTTACCCTTTACCCTAGCCTTAGGATAAGGAGTCGCCGCACTCCATGTAAGTTCCCGTCGTGGAATACTTACTCTTCACCTTTTTTAATTCAACTTTACAACGTAGAATTAGGAGTCGCCGCACTCCAAAGTAAGCGCTTCCCTATGAACGTTTACATCCCCCATGGAACCTTGACCACAGTCAAGAAGTTCCTTACCTCCCTTTCGAGGGGAATTACGATTACTTTGATTTTATCCCCTACCTCGGATACGTAGGCACAAGATGCGAATCTTGGCGATTAAACTTAGAACTAACCCTTAGGTCTTTCTCTCTTCCTTTAACCCTTAGCAATACCTTTAAGCAGATAAATTTAGCAATAGCAACATTTAAAATAAGAGGTTCCTGTAGAGTACTACGAAAGTTTAGGATACTAATACCTTCCCTAAGCTTAACCAACCCCCGATGCGAATGTGACAAATACCTATTTCCACAAATGGAATATACTTGCATCGATCCACACACATCCGAATACACTACCTCAAGATGATTCTTAGTTCTACAACCAGTATCATTGCTGAATTTATCCTTATGTTTCTTTTACAAATTTCATCCAGTATGTTGATCAATGGCAGCCCCGTTACCATTCTGTTTCTTTGCAAGTCTTTGAGTTCTCTAAAATTGAGACGCCTAAGACGATAATGTCATATCCACTCTTCTTAACTTTCCGTTGTAGCAAGGCATCTATACTTCCTAACCTTCAGCTCAACCTTGAACGTTCTGTTTCCATCCATAGGCGCTTTAAGGAGCAAAACTCCTTTGCATCCATAACGTGCAACCCCTTATTTTCCATGTGAATCATATAACCCTTTTGAATTAATTGGCCAATACTTAGAAGGTTGAATTTGATATTTGGAATGTACAAAATATATTTAATCAAGGAATATCCACCACCCCTTTGCATGATAAAAACATCACCGATCCCATCGGCCATTAGAGTGGTGTCATCCGCAAACTTCACCTTGTTTTGTTCTTCATGGCACAATTATTTTTAAAAAACCAATCCTTCCTCCCTTCATATCAGTTGAACAACTTGAGTCCAAGTATCATTCCTTACTGCATTGAACTCCTTTTATACTTATCATGGCGTTTTCTCCTGCATGTAACAAGTTAACACTATGTTGTAACCGGATACACCTCAATTTTGCAGCACTCCTTAACTTGGTGCTCCTGCTATCCCGCAGCCTGCTGCTGTTGCATTCACCTTTCATGATCATGAGAAAGAGTGTATTTTCTTCATCAAACCCTTATCTTGGAACCTTGGCTTCATCTCCTTGAGGTTTCTTCTTGTTTGCATTGCACTATTTTGCAAAACGGAAGAATCTTTGACACCTAAAACATTGCTCCTTGCTTATGTCAAACCTCTTCTTTTCACCTCTAAAGTTGCCTTGACCCCCAATTTTTTTTGCATCTGCTCTCACATCTTTGCCAAGTCGAATTCTTGGAATTTTGAAACTCTCTTCCACTACAATTTTGAAAATTCCGTTTACTCTTCATGGGTCATTTTCCTTTTGATATCTTGTTCTTCTTATTGAAGCGAGCTTACAAAGTGATCTCCGCCTTTGACTTATCATTATTTCTCTCCTCCATCCTTTGCCTATGAGCCTCAAGATAGCTTTGCAGCTCCTCTTTGCACATCGTCGTAAGATTCTTCGATTCCTTAATCTCCATAACTACATTGTTAAATTTTGGTGTTACAGAATGCAATATTTTCACAATAACGTATTACTCCGTAAAAAATTTCCACACGCCTTCACTTGATTTGCTAATTGTGTGATTCTTGTTATAAAATCATTGATTGTCTCTTTTTCTTCCATTTGAATCAATTCGAGTTAACGCATAGACCTTCTCTAAGATCTCCCACACTTGCTTTGACGATTCGCAATCACCAACTTTCTTAAGGTTGTCACCATCCACACATTGATGGATTAAAAGTAGCGCCTTGAAATATTTCTTCTTCTCTTCCGTATGTGTTGCTTGCTGTGTAGCTGATGCACCTTTGACAAGAGGATTCACCCCATTCTTCATCACTTCAAGAACATCTTGGTAGCTAAGCAATACCTTCATTTGCTTGCACCATCTGTCGTAATTCTTTGCATAAAGGATAGGTAGGTTTGCAAGGATTCTTTCATTGGAGACAAAATTCATGTTGCACACTAGGTGTTTGTGGATCATAACCAGGCTCTTGATGCCAAATGTAGGAACTTTGAATCACTAGATTAGTGAACAATGGTGGAGAGAATTGGAATGTGGAGAGTGAAAGAGGAAAATTGAGAGAGACAAAGAGAGTGACATATATATATATATATATATATATATATATATATATATATATATATATATATATATATATATATATATATATATATATATATATATATATATATATATATATATATATATATATATATATATATATATATATATATATATATATATATATATATATATATATATATATATATATATATATATATATATATATATATATATATATATATATATAGAGAGAGAGAGAGAGAGAGAGAGAGAGAGAGAGTGATTATTGCATTAACTTTGTATGAGAATGCATCCAACACATTTATACAAGTGCTACAAACTGATTAGGATCCAAAACAAATAATTACATAATAGAAAATTAGCAAAATTCCGGCTTGTAACTAGTTATACAATTTGGTTAACCGGTTACAACTGACACTAACAAAAATATAGCTTCAATGGTGCCCAAATTCAGATTAAAAGAGTATCTCACATAAAAAGCATTAAGAACAATGTGCAATTAAACAGAATTATAGATAAAATTGTTCATGCAATAACAAATCAAACATATGTCCCAACAATGTCAAAATAGGCTCATCAAACACAACCTAACCTAAAGAGAATTAACTACTCATATTGCAAATTACAATACCGAAATCAAATAAGAAGTCTGCATAAGAAATCCCTTGAAGAATTTACCTCCTATGGCTTTAAATGCTCACAAGTTATGTTCTCTAGTGCTACAAAGCCTCTCTTCACGTGTAAATTGCAGAACCCTTGAAAAAGTTCCAAATTTCCTCTTTTAAAGCCTTCAAAATGGATCAGAATGCGTCATAAAAGCCCAAAAAAAGTACAATCGCGCGCATGATAACCTGCATCTGGCACGCATTGTAGCCTTTACTCTTTTATCGCACGTGCGTTGTTGTGTGTAATTATTCCAATAGATGCACACTTTTTCTCCACTTTTTACCTGATTTTCACTAACTCTTTATTTCTCCATACTAAATCATTTTTTACTCTTCATTATGCATTTATTCTTCATTTTTGCTTCTTTTTAACTTGTTTTAATCCATTTCTTTGACCGAAAATATGCAATGACAGAGTGTCATCATAATCCCAAACTTGAATTGTTGCTTGTCCTCAAGTATCTTGCATGCACTGCCAACTCGAAACAAAAAACAAGTTGCACAATAATAATTGAACATCAACATATAAATTTTTCTTTACCTGACCATCATTCTAGCTTCTAACTTCCATCCGACATATTCAAAAAACATCCTCAAGCTTTGTCAAGTACTCAACCTGTCTCTCAATCACCTTGTCTCACTTAATGGATAAGGTAGTCTCTCAATCAACATGCAAAATAATTTATATGAGTTTGATCATGTTATAATATAATTCTTCAATGAAATCAAAACACAACTATTTGAGGGCTTTTTCGGTTGTATCTTGACTTATGTTCAGGTAGGATATTTTTTGGAAAATTGGGTTTAAACCTTTGGAGTTAAATGCCTAGTTCTCCTTCTTTTATCATACCTTTTTGTTCCTTCTTGATGGTACTATAAAAATATTACTATTGTGGTTTTTATTATACACTTTGCATTCTTTTAATCATTTTTTTTGAAGAAGTTCCTTTTTCCAACTTCTTATTTTCTCAAAATTTTGAATTTTTTACCACTTTTCTCTAGTACCTCAACCTCAAGCTTAAAACTTTGCTCACTTCCAAGAGCAACCCCAAAATTAATCTTTTTCATACAACTTAAGAACTACAATTCTACCTAACTCCAAAGAGATGGTGTAAGGATAAAATCTTTCAAGTCATACGGCTAAAAATTAATGCTAAGTCACTGAAAGAAAGGCTAAGATCAAAGTGGTTAGCAAAAGATGTTCCTATTACTTCAGGGTGGTTAAAAAGACTCAAAGTTAAAAGCAAACAACAACCTCAGTGTGTGTTGTAACACCCTAAATTTTCCCCGTCATATTTATAAATAAAATATCAGAGTAATTAATTCAAACATACGCAACTTAGGATGTTACGGTCAACATACAAAGCCTGCTCATCAGACTGACTAAGTAACACTTATATTTTTATAAAATCATGAAAACATGAACCTGTCTGAACGTTACTCTTATTGCAGCGGAATAATAAAAATCATTTATCTTAGAATCATGTAATTCATCAAACAACAACTAAACATAATAAGGGAGATGTCCACAAATCTCAAAGAAATAAAATTATAAAAATGCATTCCGAAGACTCCCCAGTGTTACAATCAGAGAAAATGCCAAACTATAAAGAAAAGGTAAGGAGACTCCATCTTCAACTCACATATGAGTCCTGCTGTGAAGTATTTGCACATTACGCATGTAGAGGTAATATTCAAACATAAGGGGTGAGATATCATGATATTATAAAGGAAAGCATGTTAAATGGTAAGCATTAGGTTAACACAATAACAACTAAACGAAACATCTCACATAAATCATCCAACAATATCATCACCCATTATTCACCAACCAACAGGAAATCACATGATAACAAATCGATTAATCATACAACACAACATATTTAGCAACATAGATGATATATAATGCAATGAGACTCACACCTGACTCGATACTTATGCATATGGTACCAATTTTCGTGAACACTCAGGTTCAGCGTTTTGATCTCCACCTCCTAGGATAAAAAACACTCATTGATCTATCACCTCTAAATCAGTTACCGGCCTAATCAATACAATGAAATTGTAGGCTCACTAACAACAAATCATTTGTCCACAAATGTATGCAATGCGACTATTTATGCATACAACAACGATAACATCATCGTGCATAATAACCCACCACCATAGTTATTGTACACCGCCCAAATTGGACAACAAGCATACAAATATATTTCATACATTATGGATATTGTAACTTATAAATGCGCCTAAGAGGGGGGGTGAATTAGGTTCTGAAAAATATTTGCAATCTTTTCGGTTCTTGGTTCTTTTTCCAGTTATGGTGATAGTGACTTGAAAGTAAAGTGCTGGAAAGAAAAAGAGACACAAGAAATTTATAGTGGTTCCCCTCACACTTTGAGAGTACTCCACTCCCCTTTCGACTCGAAAGAGATTTCACTATAGTTTAGAATTATTGCACAGCCTAATCACACCAATGGTGATGCCTACTATCTAATCTATAGGTAATCTAAGTGTAGAAGAACAATCCTCTTCAAACACTTCACTTGTTTCCAACAATCCTGGATAACAAGGTAATACACAATAATCTTTGAAATAAGTTGAAATCTTTGAGAGAATGATATTATCAATCTTCACGGTTGATCTTCTTCTTGAAACAAATATTACTCAAATAAGTATACTAGTGTTCTTGTGAGAGGATTTGAAATGAAGCTGTGATAGTGTGAAAGTTTATTCAAAGGCTTTTTTCAAAAATGTTTTTGAACATTTAAAAATGAAAATTTGAAGGATGAAGAAAATGAGTAATTTGACTAGATTTTGTTTCTTAAAGGTGAATTGGAATTTTGAAATTGATAGCAATTTATATTGTGGTATATGTAAAGTGAAATGTGAATTTATGAACACTTGTATAGATATTTTCAAGTAATATTTGTTATACCTTTGGCTTGATGTTCAAGACTCAATCTTGATTACTTGAAACTTGTAATAGAAGCTTTGATCCATAGAAGACATATGTAGGAGCACTATCTTGATGCTTGATGTCTTTGTTGTTTACTTGATTCTCTTACTTTTTGCGTAGTATATATTGCGTAGAAAGCTTGTTCTTGTTGTCCTCATCAAAACATTTAAATGTGCTTGAAGCTTGCTTCTACAGATATATATTATGAAATCATAACAACATCATTAAACATGCCCATATTCCACCATTAACACCACAACAACATCTTTATAACAACATTCAAATTTCGTCACTTACAACAAGACTTCTTAATATATGCAACAATTAATAGTCACATTCCATAACATATTAAACATAAAAAATATTAGGAAAATGGTTCAACTAACTATACCATTTTGAAGTTCTACTCATTACCTTTGCAACGCTTTAAACAGTTCGTCATTTGGATAAACGGTTAAAAAATTATGATCGAAATCGTTTCTAGCATTTTCTTCCTATGTGCCGACGCAAGGGTCGACGCACAAGGTATGCAGGTCGACACGAAAGCTTGTGAGTCGATGCATGCTGTTCCAATTTTCAAAATATTTGTTTCGGGAGGCTTCAGGTCGACCCACAAGACCCTGGAGGTCAACGCATGCTGATACGATGCTCAAAAGTCACTTTTTTAAAAAGAACTTTCACACCAACTTTTCATACCAGAGCCTGTGCTACGAAATCCCTTCATCATACACTCAATTTTATACTAAATTAACATCCTAAAACTCAATTATACCTTGTTTTACTCATAGATTAACATCATATCATCATCAATTTCATATCTACGACTCAAACCTTCGAAACTCAACAATGGAGGAAACTTATCAACAATTCCAAAATAGATTATCACCCATATAAGTAACGAAAATTCATCACATATCGATAAATCAAACAATATCATTATCCATTAATCTACAACTATCATAGCATAGAAAAACACCACAACCTACAATGTAGAGACCTAAACCCTTATCCACTACTCAACATACTAACCCTTAGAAGATCAGAAGCCCACCCTTACCTTGTAATTGAGCTTTCTAAACCTTCACCAATGGTGGTTCCCTCTTCTTCTTCAACCCTATCCTTTCTTCCATTCTTCTCAAAAGTTACGATTGTATAGAATGAAATCTATTTTCTTCTTATACTTGTTTAACCCTAGGACCTTTTTTATGGCTTGCCTCTTATGCCCTCACTATTCCTCACAACATTACCAACATTCCCCCATTCTCCAATTTTCACCTTAATATCTATTTTATTCTTATTATAATCCCAATATTATTATTATTAATACTTTTACAACTTAAATAACAATAACATTATCTCCTACTAATTCAAATTAATATTATTAATCAAATATTACTAATATTACTTTATTAATCATTCTCACCACACCACCAAATTCAACAAAATTAGTCACACACCCCTCACTCTTAAGATCTACTCCTAAGGTCACTACTCCATACCAAGGGTATCCCCAAACACAACAAAACACACATAATCACATTTATACACACAACTTCACATAATCAAATTACTAAAAATGACTTAAAGTAAAACGGGCGTTACATGTGTCAATCAAACCGGACAATGTTAATCGAAAATAGTTAAAACCTGATAAAATAATAATGTATGGATACACTCAATACAAAGGAATGGTAAACAATGGAATTTATTTGTCTCAAACCTACTAGTTGAGGTATCTGAAGGTTGAGTACAAGTTCCTTGATTCCTTTTCTTATTTTTCCTTCAAGTTTTAATTCGCTTTCCTGATGATCAAGTTTCCTTTTGGTTCATTTGTTCAATGCTATAGTTGGAAATTATGTAAATATGAAAGAAACAACAACTACAAACTTGTTTATTAAAGACAAACATTTTTGAATACTACATTAGGGAAAAATTACTTATTGTTGCTATTACTCTTCTTTAGGTATACAATTTAAAATAAAAAGAAAATATTCTAAAAAGAAAAAACTAACTACATGTCTTTTCATATGTTATCATTGTAGAAAAGATCATGCATGTCATTCATCATGTTATTGAAGTCGTTATTCTGCCTAATCCATTATGCTCGCACGTGCTCTCTCCTTGTTGCTTGCTCTTGATCTTGATTAGTGAAGTAATTCTCCATCTCTTCAGCAACTGCAAAATGGGCTCTTAAACTCTAAGCATCCATATATGGTTTTCTTACTGGTTGTAGAAGTCTCATAATACAGGAGCGAATCTCATAAGTTTAGCATACAAAGTGGGTGAAACTTCCGTTATCCACCTCGTAACCCCACTACATGAGCTTCCATTGTTCTTTGAAACTCCAAAGCATGTTGACCTTGCATTTGCGCTGGTTGTTGCTTCACTTGAGGTTGGTAAAATCCTTTATCATTTCCAGCTTGATTGTCCTCTTGATCATGTTGAGTAGCTTTTGCGGGATGATTATGTTGCAGCCTCCTTATAGATGAAGCGTTGATAGGTGCTTTTTGACTTATCATCTCGTCATCAGGGTAAACGGGCACTCCTGCTTTCCTGCATAGTTCATTAATAACACAAAAATACCCATAAGCTTGTTGTGCAGCGTTAGCCATGTATTTAATATTTTTCAGAAATTTAACACTCTAAATCAATTGGCTCCCCCCTCAATAGAGCTAAAAGTTCTAAACACTGATTCACAATAAATTGTGATTGGTTAGACGCAACTTCTAAAGACTGCACAAAAAATGAGGCTCAATCCCTCAGAATTTGGCAGAACCCAACGATTTTAATTCGTAACAATAAGCCATGCCTAACCACTCATTCTGCCCCTAGCCTACAAAAAGCTTCAATCCTCTCTTAGGCGAAAGTCTTGTTTATCACCTTTTGCTCATTTCTATAGTTCCTAAGAGCACATACAGGAGGATGTTGGAGATTAAAAAGAGAGTTAATAGCACTAGGAGAATAACCAACATACTTACCTTGTATGTAAGAAGTATAGGTGCCCATCTTGCTAAATGCCACATTTTCATAAAATTCTAGGCCTTTGTTTTTATTTTCTTCTCGAATCAAATTGTTTAAACTTACCCAGTGCCATTGTTGCACCATCTCCATCACCTCTCTAAAGCTTTGTGGATCTTCCCATGAGAATGCTCTCTACCTCACAATATGGTAATCAACCAACTTAAGGTACTTTTCTGCATTGGCCTCTGGAAGAAATTTGAGATTTGGGAAGGTTGGAGCATTAGGAGCGAGGAAAATTCTTGAAGATGAATCTCTTGTTATTCTTCCTCTTTTTGGAGTCATTTCTACCTACAACAACACACAAAATAACGCTGCACAGAGAAAAATGATTAAGCAGAAAGTGTGGTCAAAGGAGTTTTTATGAAGAAGAATGAGAGTTGTGAAGAAAGAGATTTTATTTATAGGCCACATATCTATTGCCATCGTGCGCATTATAAATTCATCACACGCGTGATGGTAACGGTCTTACCAACGTCTCTCAACAAAGTCTATATCGCGTGCATTATGCTTCCATCGCGTGCGTTATGCTAACAATATTCAGATTCTCCCTAACGTGTCTATCGTCCATGTTATGTAGGCATCACATACGTTATGCAGTCCAATCATGCACGTGATGGCCTGCGTGATTATTCCAATGGCTGCATTATTTTTTTCTTCTTTTCTTTTCTTTTATTTTCTTTCATTCTTTTCTTCCATGTGTTTACTTTCCTTGCAACACAACACACTAATTGTATATTTTTTTTTAAAATTAAAATTAAACCTAAAAATAGATAGACTTACTGATGTGTTGCCTCTCATCCAGTGCTTTTTTCTATCATTATCTTGACGGACCATGCCTATGGCACGTCAGGCACAAGGGATACAATCGCGTCGATTAATCCAGTGCTTTTTTTCTATCATTATCTTGAAGATAGTGGAACCTCATTTCGATGTGCTTACTTTGACATGCCATAATATTAATTGCTTCATGATTCTTCCCTGTAATTTCTTTGACCACATCCATCATCAATGTTGCTTGACATACACAGAGAGAAGCAACTATGTATTCTCCTTCACACGACAACAATGCCACTACTGCTGCCTTTCTCTAACTCCAAGCAATTGGTGCACCACTTAGCTTAAATGATAGCACTGAATCGTACCACATATTTGACTCGAATTGCACATGTTTCTTAGGATTTTATTGCTATTTTCTTGTGTTATACTTTTGTTTTATTTTGTTTTTCCAGGATTTTGTATTCTCAGAGCTCCTCGTGAAGAAATGAAGAAAAACGGGTAAGAAAGACTAATTTTAGAGGAAGTTGTACACATGGCATCCACCATGGATGGCGCCATAGGGTAGGCCATGACTTGGATAAGAGTCAACTGCTGTCAACTGCCACGAGCTCCACTTCTTTCTCCTTTAGTTCACATGGCGGGCACTATGAGGGGATGGCGGGTGCCACCCTTGTCTTATGTTTTCCCTCTCAAAATAAGTTGGGGGCACTTTAGTCTTTCCTTGTACTTTCCTAGTGTTACAGTGAGAATAGGATATCAAATTATTGATTAATTTGAATCACATCTTTAGTTCACAACCGGTCTTTGATTTATCCGAAGGAAAGGTTAAAGAAAGGAAAAACCTAGTTTGCATCATAAACACAATGTGGGGAGAGATCTAGGGTACGGGGGTTGGTTAAGCTTAGGGAATGTTTAGCCTCCTAAACTTCTGTAGTACTCTACAGGAACCTCTTGTTTAAAATGTGCTATTGCTAAGGGTTATCTGTTTAAGGCTATGCTAAGGGTTGAAAGGTAAAGAGAATGACCTAAGGGGTTAGTCCTAAGTATACTCGCCAAGAAATCGCATCTTGTGCCTACGTATCCGAGGTAGGGGATGAAATTAGAGTAATTGTAGTTCCCCTCACAGAGGGAGAAAGGAGGAACTTCTTGACTGTGGCCAAGGTTCCAGGGGAAAATAAACGTTCATAGGGAAGTGCTTACTTGGAGTGCAGCGACTCCTATTCTATGTTGAGAAGTTGAGTTGAAAAGGGTAAGTAAGTATTCTACGACGGAGACTTACATGGAGCGCGGCGACTCCTAATCCTAAGGCTAGGATAAAGGGATGGATGTCCACGGCGGGAAGCCTAAAAGGTGAGTACGGCGACTCAAATCCTAAGGCTAGGAGAAGGTGAAGGTATGTCCACGGCGGGATGCTAAGCACGAGTATGGCGGCTCGGATCCTAAGGCTAGGACGGAGTGAGGGTGAAGGCATTGACACGGTGGTCAAACTGGTACCTTTCCTTCTAAACATGTTTTTATATTTTTTTTTTATTAAATTGAAATAAAATTAAACTAGATTCTAAATTAAAATCTAATTATTTTTTAATTATATTTCCAGAAAGATAAATTAAATTAAATCTTTTTTTTTCAATTTTATTAATTTCTGATTTTTATTTATTTTATTTATGTTAGTTGTTAGTTTTTATTGTTTTTGTTATATATAAATTACAAAAATAAAAAACAAAGTTAAAAAAAAAGGAACTAAAGGGGTTGGGCCAGTGGCTGTGAGCCCACCGGACCTAACCCTGTCCGGGATGTAACAAGAAAGGGGAGAAAAGGGTTCCAAATGGAACCCTAATTCTTAAAGGCCATCAGACGGCGCCTCACTTTCTCTCCCAAACTCCTCTTTCTTCTTGTGACTTCGCGATCTCTGTTCCTCCTCTCTTTTTCTTCTACTCTTCGCGAGCTCTTCTTCTTTCGTTATGAAATAAAACAAACAAAATCAAATGATGTCAATCTTACTTACGGTGAATGGGTTCTATGGTTTTGCGGTTGTTTTGTGGTGGTGTTGTGACGATGACGGTGATGAAAACGAAGAGTTCCTTCGTTTTTTTGAGTCTCGTGGGTTTGGTTTGTGGGTTCGTGACCTTGTTTCTGTGATGGGTTTACTGTGGATTGTGGGGTTTGTGTTGATGGATCTGTGAGTAATTTTTCTGAGATCCCTCGGGTTTATGATGTTTTGTGAACTTTTGGGTTTTGTGAAAACTCTTGGGTTTGTGAACGTGTTTTTTTACCTCTCCCCCATGAATGTTCTGAATCATCCGCTTTTATAATCCTTATTTGTTTGAATGAAATGAATGTTGTGTTGATTTTGTCGGATTCTTGTTTTGGAAACCCGATTGATTTGTTTTAGAAAGTCGTTTTGGAAATAAACAGGAGGCTTGATACTGATTCCTTATTGATTTTTGGACAGAAAAACCAACTTTGAAATGTTTCCGCTTTTGGATAAACATGCCTGAACTTGTTTTTTTTCGCTTTAGAAAGAACATCAATGTTGTCTTTTTCGGATTTTGTTTTTAGAAATGTATTAACTTCTTCTCTTTTCTTGATATTGGTGGTTCAGCTGTTGCATGGTCTTACGGAAGTGTTGTCAGAAAATGTTTTGAAATTTTGTGATGATGATGTTGTGTATCTGAACCAACTGAAGTTCTATTCTTAGTATCTTGGACTTTTGTTTTGCTGTTGTTTTTCATTGTTCTGTTGGAAGTTTGGTAGCGGATTCGTTGCACTTCTTTT
This sequence comes from Lathyrus sativus, assembly GCA_963859935.3. Classification (NCBI taxonomy): domain Eukaryota; kingdom Viridiplantae; phylum Streptophyta; class Magnoliopsida; order Fabales; family Fabaceae; genus Lathyrus; species Lathyrus sativus. Next base: position 491,677,761 of record OZ012736.1, read on the forward strand.
GCCCAATGATGATTCCTTGAATCTGATGGCTGTAAAAAAAATTCAATGTTCTTTCCCCTTCTTTTAATTCCTTGTTTTAATGTTGTTCTTGGTGTTTTTAGTAGGTATAGGACCTTGAAGTAGGTTATGGTGCTTTGAAGATCTTGGGGGCTTGTTGAGATTGCATAGTTTTAGGATCTAGGATTTGTGAAATGAATCTTGAAAAAATGTTGTAACTTGAAACTATTTGTAAAGAAACCACATGACTTGTAAGAAACCATTTTGTATATTGTATCCTTGAACTTTAGAATGAGCTTCTAAACTTCTTGAATAACTTCGACTAAATATTTTCGTAAATTGAAACTCGTATTAATCCCTTTGATGATATGAATTGGAGTTCTTTTTAAAAACTTAATTCACAAGGGGCTTTTGGATGTCTTGTTTTTTTCTTTTGAAGTTAAAACATAATGAAACCACCTGAATTGTGAATAGAACAAGAATTTTGATTTTCACTTGAAAATTACTTGTATAAACTTGATTCCAAATTTCCATCCAAGTTTACCGCTTCAAACATGTGGTCTAAAGACCAAGCTCTTCCATGCAACATCTAAGATTCTAACTCCAGGAATAAAAAACAAATTATAACCTGAGAAATCCTTTGAAGTTGAGAATAACACTTGTAATACCACACACCACGAAAATTGAAACAATTCTTGAATGACCACCCTTGAAGCTGAAAGATAGAAACCCCTAGTCCTCCTTGGGGGAGCCTTTGAGAAATATTGAGGAGGACAACATTTTAGTGGTTAAGAGACCACAAGAGTGAGCATATGCTTTTTCAGGAACTCACATAACTTATGGGGGACTAAGATGTACATAAAGCCTCTGTGACTTCTTGCACTTCCAGCAACAACCTATCTTTGTAAAATAAAAACAAGCAAACGAATTAAACGGTTAGCAAAAACGAATGATGATATGCAAATGATTAATGAATCTAAGGGTAAAATTTGGGGTATGACAGTTGCCCCTATTTAAATATCTTCACCGGACGACATGAGCGATGAAATTTTGTGAAATCATGGTGAAAGGTATTTAAATACAGATAACCAAAATTTTGCTCTTAGATGCAATGATATGCAATGCTATGGACAAACGAAAAAATGATGACAATGCTAAGAACTCTAATATAATGCAAAATGATGGAAAAAGATGTAGGAATGCAGACGAAATGACAACACAGGGGAAAGTCGCAATGAGTAACCACTCACTGAGGAAGACAACGCACCGAGGAGCAACACGAAACTGGGGAAATCTAAAATGATAGACCAATAGGTTCAAGAATGACCAGTTGTCACTTTAGAAAGAAAAGAAGAGATCCTCAATGGAGATGGCACTGACAAGATGACCTCCACTGGGGAAATATCTAGATTAATTGCTCAACAAGTTCAAGCATGACTGATTGACAATCTAGAATAAAAGGGTAAAACAGGATCCACATGGCAGTAGGATCATGTAAATAAAATGCTGGAGTCTTCAGGCAAGAATAACATCCAAGCTACTGGAAATTCCTTAAGCGAAGAGATCAAACGGGATCTTCAGGAACCATCAGGAAAGATACAGGGTAAAAACTCAGCTGTATGCCAAAATAATTGGACTTCAATGGGGAAATGCCTTGATAAGCATCTTGAGAGAGACGACCACTTATCGTTGCAAACGGACTTACATACCAAAAACTGGATAAGCTTCTCAAATAAAGAGACTGCCACTTATTTGAAAAAGATAACAATGATAAGATTCTCATGGGAGACTGCCACTTATGTGGGGATACGGATAAAATGATAAGCTTCTCTGGAGAGACCGCCGCTTATCTGGAAAAAGGTAATGGAAATAAGCTTCTTGAGAGAGATGGTCACTTGTTGTTGGATGTAATGAAGATAGGATAAGCTTCTCAGGCGAGACTGCCACTTATCGGGGAACAATGATACAATGATAAGCTTCTTGGGCGAGACTGCCACTTATCTGCAAAGGTAGCAATGATAAGCTTCTCGGGTGAGACTGCCACTTATCTGGTAGGTAATATGATGAAACGATAAGCTTCTCCAGAGAGACTGCCACATATCTTGGGGCAATGATAAAAATATGATAAGCTTCTCTGGAGAGACCGCCACTTATCAGCAATAAGAAGTTGCAAGAAGTTCTTCTTGATAGATAGTACAAAATAAATGTACGTCCAGGTACGTTCGGCGACCGACAGGGACCGAAGTTCAATCTAGAATCGAGCTAGAAAGAAGCTGTCAAACAAGACTCCATTGAGGAAATGAACTCAAATGGGGATTTATCTAGTTCAGGCATGGAAAAGATAACTGAAATAACCATCATCCACCAGGGTTGAACTCTGTGGGGAAACTAGCAATAGTAGGTATTTTATGCTTAAGGTTGGCAATCTATTTGGAGAGAACGGACAAACCCAGTTATTTGGCGGTAACCACAGCCAAAGTAATGATAAAAGACAATAAGGATAGAAAATATGCAGATGCTAATGCGTATGTGAAAATGAAATGTATATGAAAATGCCAATTCAATGTGTATGCTCATGCTTATGCTTATGCTTATGCATATGCTGACAAAACAGACAAGAGGAGATGGGAGATGAAATAGACATCTCGACGGGAATACCCGACGACCTCTAAAAAAGTACACCTATCAAGGGATAGGAAAGTTGATGGCAGAACTAAATCTTGCTTCAAAGTTCCATACTCTCTGGAGAGAGAAAATATTCCACTTGGGGATACGATATCATGACTTTTCTGGAGGGATTGCTGTCATGAATCTAAATCTCTGATCAAAGAAGACCTATTAACTGGGAGAGTCATCTTAGGATTAGAGACTTTCGGGGTAAAATAAATATCTGCTTCATTGGGGAAGTGTGGAGCTAGGCAACTTCCTGGAGAAATGTAGCAACTTCCTGGGGAAAGTACATCAACTTCCTTGGGAAAGTATAGCAACTTCCTGGGGAAAGTACATCAAATTCCTGGGGAAAGTATAGCAACTTCAGTGAGGAAAGGATGATTCCACCGGGAGTGGGTGCTCAAATAATATGTATCACTTGGAAGATACTGGGGATATTCTTTATAGTCTTGAAAGTCACTGGAGATTACAGGATCAGTCCAAAAGTGTTGTCAGCTTATGCTTCGTTGGGGATTTGCTGAACAATGGTCTAAAAGTTCTTATGCAACAATAAGACTTACTAGGGAATGAAGATGTCCTTCAGATATTTCCACAGGTCAAAGCAACTTTATATCTTTTCAAAAGCGTTTTCAAAACCAGTTTTAAGTTTAGAAAACTTTTCACTTTCAAAATTATTATTAACAAATAACATTTTGCATAACAAAAATGAAATAGAGATAGCATAGATGGCAAAAATTGAATAGCAAAAGGTTTAACTTTATTGAAGAATGGTAGCTTGCTAATGGCAAGACTCCATGGAGTATTACAATTGAAATTGGAAATAGGGAAAGGTTACATTGAATCCAACAACACCTGCTAACCCTAATAACTAAGACTACCCAGAATCCTGCTTCTGACAAGAGCGATTGGGTTGGAGTTGATCTTCTGTAAATGTTCTGCAATGATCGGCGTCATCTGATGCAATGAAATGCCTTTGTCCCTAACTTTTTCCTGGATCGCCCTTTCAGGTTTTCAATCCACCGGGACGCTCATTTTTCCCTAAGCCTCCTTTCCAAGTTTTCAACTTAGCAAGCTATATGTTTTTTATTTTCACCATAGGTTGTGATCCACCGGGATACCCATTGTTTCCTAAGTCACCTTTCCAGGTTTTCGACTTTGCGGGTTATTTTAGGCATAATATTTTTGAACTGCATCAAAGTTCACAGGATGTGCAAGGTCGTCACCATCCATTATTGTGAGAATTAGCGATCCCCCGGAGAAGACTGTCTTCACAACAAATGAACCTTCATAATTGGGCGTCAATTTCCCACACATGTATTTATGAACTAGCAAGATTTTCTTGAGAACAATCTCTCCTTGAAGAAACTATCAGATTCAAACTTTCTTGTCAAAAGCTCTCTTCATCCGTTTCTGGTATAACTGGCCATGACACATAGCAGTCATGCGCTTTACGCCGATGAGGTTCACCTGGTCAAATCTGTCTTGGACCCATTCGAGTTCATCAAGCTTGGTTTCCATCAATACCCTTAAGGAAGGTAACTCTACTTCGATGGGTAGGACGACGTCCATTCCATACACCAATGAGAAAGGGGTTGCCCCTGTTGAAGTTTGCACTGAAGTTTTGTATCCGTGCAAAGCAAATGGTAGTATTTCATGCCAATCTTTGTAAGTTTTGACCATCTTTTGCACGATCTTCTTAATGTTTTTGTTCGCAGCTTCAACAACACCATTCATTTTAGGACAGTAAGAAGAAGATTTGTGATGTGCGATCTTGAAACTTTCACACAACTCCTTCATGGTTTTGTTGTTCAGATTGGTATTGTTGTCTGTTATGATTCGGCTTGGGATTCCATAACGGCAGATAATTTTTTTCTTGATGAAGCGGACAACCACTTGCTTGGTTACGTTGGCATAAGAAGCAGCTTATAACCATTTGGTGAAGTAGTCAATGGCAACTAGTATGAGTCGGTGACCGTTGGAAGCTTTTAGCTCAATTGCCCCAATCATGTCAATTCCCCACATTGAGAAAGGCCACGGTGAAGATAAAAAATTCAACGGTGTTGGAGGTACGTGCACTTTGTCAGCATAAATTTGGCACTTGTGGCATTTCCTGGCATATTGGATGCAAGCAGATTCCTTGGTTAACCAATAATAACCAGCTCTCAAGATTTTCTTGGACATAGCATAACCGTTGGCATGGGTTCCAAAGGTTCCCTCATGAATCTCTTGAAGTAACATGTCTGCTTCACGTCTGTCAACGCATCTAAGCAGAACTATGTCGTGGTTTCTCTTGTATAGCACATCGTTGCTGAGGAAGAATTTGGATGCCAATCTTCTCAGAGTTTTCTTGTCAAGATTAGTAGTATTGGATGGATACTCTTGCTTTAACAGATATACCTGCTCTTTGTACGGTTGAAGTTCAGTGTACTCATATTCAACCAATTTTCCAGTTCAGTGTGGACTTCGAAATCTTCCTCACCCTCATCTTCATCTTGATATATGGGCGAATCAAAGTCAGGAGTGAAAGCAGGGTCATTAGATTCAACAAGGTTTGGGATAACACTGCTTGTTGGAAGGCTTAATTTATTAAATGCACAAGGAAAATGCAAGAGATAGAAAATGCTTTTTTTTGTAGTTTTTGAAAAGATTGCCAATTTCTTTAAAATGGTAAAAAGCAAAAAGCTTTGACTATCAAAGAAGTAGGCTTTATCTCAGTCTCTCGGTAAGCCAACTTGGTAAGAATCCTCTTAGGTAAAACATTTAGAGAGGAACTGGTATCTACAAGCACCCTTGATAAGTTATCCTCATGAAATTTCACGGGCACATGTAAAGCACTATTGTGATTTTGACCTTCTCTTGGTAGCTCTTCGTTGCTGAAGCTAAGAGTATTGCAGGCAGTAATGTTGGCAATCACATTGTCGAATTGACCAGTAGTAATGTCTTGAGCAACATGAGCTTGAGCCAACAACTTTTGTAAAGCAGTTCGGTGAGCATGTGAACTCATCAGCAGGGATAAGATTGGGATCTTGGAAGGAGTCTGATGAAGCTGATCAATGACTTTGTAATCGCTTTTTTTGATGATTCTCAAAAACTCAGCATCTTCATCATTGGTAGCTGCTTCTTTCCCTTTGTCTTTGGAAGGCACAATGGTAACACTTTCTTTAGGCAGATCCTCATTGAAACGGGGATTATAAATACGACCACTGTGTGTCATCTTGCTTGCCCCAACTATATTGGTCACATTTTCATTAACAGTCTTCACTTCTGCTCTTGGAATAACCTTCCCAGATTATTTGTCAATCATGGTCACATCATATTTCCAGGGTACGTATTTAGGATCACTGAAATGAAATGGAATAGGCTTTTGAATGATTACCGGCTTCAGTTGATTGACTGCAGAAATAACTGGCTTTGATGTACTGAACACAGGCACTACGGAGCTTGATATTGGAAAATGGAAAACTGGCACTTTAGCACCTGGTTCTGGCATGTTGAAGACGGGTTTAACCACAACAACTTCATCCTTCTTAACTTTGTTAACCACTTGTAAGAAACCATCATTGATCAACTTCTGAATATCATTCTGAACAAACACACAACCCTTGGTATTGACATCACAAACTGTACAATCATTATGGCAAGCAGACACTAAACCGGTTTCAAATAGCTTTGAATGGAAAAATCAAAGAGGAGTTTTGATCTGAGAAACATCAAGAATTAAGCTTTCATCAAATACATCATCAATAGCATTAACAGATCCATGATTTGGCAGAGGATTGCTTTTAACATTCAGCTAAGGATCATCAAAGGACATGATCTTCTTTTCCATTAACTCACTGACAAGGTACTTGAGAAAATTGCAGCTTTCTAGATCATGGTCAGGCGCACCCTCATGAAATAAAGAATGAGCAGCGGGGTTGTAATTAGCTGGCAGTGGATTTGGCGGTGGACCCAAAGCTTTGGTAGTTATCAGACCTTGTTGCACTAATGAAGGGTACAACTCGATATAAGTCATTGGAATAAGAGGAATCGGCTTATACTGTGTCCTGTTAGGAACATTCTGGCCAGGTGCCTGATTATTCGGTTGTTGATAAGCAGGAGCGTTGGGCGCTCGTTGATAATTGGACGTAGCTTATACAGGATGATAACCAAGAGGTTGTTGATAGACCGAAGGTTGATAAACTGGAGCCGGTTGCACAGGTTGATATGCAGGAACTTGTTGATTGAAGGCAGGTGTAACAGCAACCACATATGGTTGTTGAGAAAACTAAACAGGATAACCTGGTTGTTGATCATAGTTTTTCCGATGTTGCCAAGGGTTATTTCTTCGTCTGATTGTAGTCACAGCATTGGTTTCACCCTCTTTCTTCTTGTGAGAACTAAATGAAGGCTTCTTAGCATGATCTTTATTGGAGCTTGAACTACCAGTAGTACTTGACATCTTCCAACTTTTCAGACCCAATTCCACTTTCACACCGACAACAACAATATTAGAGAAGTTAGCGGTCACACTACCAACCATTCTTTCATAGAAATCAGGACGAACGGTGTCAATGAACCAATCAGCTAGTTGTTTCTCAGTCAAAGGAGGTTCTACCTCTGAAGTAATTTCTCTCCACCTCTGATCATACTCTTTGAATGATTCAGAACTTTCCTAGGACATATTCAACAGTTGTCTTCTATCAGGAGCCAAATCCATATTGTATTTGTAATGTTTGATGAAGGCATCAGATAGATCTTGGAACTCTTGATACGAGATTGATCCAAAGTTAAGTACCATTTTGAGGAAGCACCCTTCAGACTGTCTTGGAAACAATGTATCATCAAATGATTGAGGATCCACAACAACATTGGTTATCTCAGAAACAACAGTGGGCTGAGTATCCATCCTTGCATGAATAACCTGTATCATCTCCCTAATCTGCCCCACACCTCCCCGAAGGTCTTCTAGTTCATTATTGACACGATCAAGCTCTTGATTTTGTTTCACCATCTTTTTCTGAGCTCGAGCTCTGGTGTTGTACTGATGCAGAGGACTCAGGGTGACAGAACTGGAAGGCGAGAGAACCGAAGATAAAAAAACCGAAAGAAAAATGAAAATGCAAAAACACATATGCAATGCAATGCAATGGTTTCAAGGATTTCAATGATCAATTGCGAATATTTTCTAGGAAAACTGAAAAAGTTTTAGATTTTGAAATTTTTGATTTTTTTGAATTTGCAAAGGACTGACAGTTGAATTCCTTGAAACCGGGAAAGTTATGATGCTCAGATGTAATGCACAAACACACAAAAGCAAACAAAAGTCCTAGGTTAGAGGGTCATGAGCAAGGAGCCATGGTCTACCCATCCCAAAAGGTATGTAATAGGGGTTAATTGTACCTGCAGAACAAAGGTTCTAAGCAGTACCCAAAGTCATCAGTCCATCTTTCGAATATTATCAATTTCTCGAATAACTCGGTGGTTAACAATATTCTCAAGAGAACGTCTTTTGAGTGTAGTATCGTGTAGCAACTATTTCGGGACTACTGCCTCATACTCATCGGACTACATCCTAATAAGGCCAAAGTTGTGTTTAGGTAACTACGGTCCCCAGTATCGCAGGCTCCAAGGTCGAAATTAGTGAGTGTTTTCACGAATACTCGCTCAAAAATACTAATTTTCAAGAGGGCCTCAACTGAGCGGTGATTCTCAAGTCATCTTGGTCGGAACTCACTCCCTATAAGCCCCGTCGAATATATCACCTTCCTATAATAATTGGGCTCAAGTCTGGGTGTAGGACTTATCTCACAACAATTATATAACCCCAAGCAAGGTACAGTCATATATATAAAATAGATAATATAGCAAATAGAAAATATAAACAAGATAGGGGTAACCCTCAAAAGATTCCACATCTTCCCTAGTGAAGTCGCCATTCTCTGTTGTGGTGACAATAGGATATCAAATTATTGATTAATTTGAATCACATCTTTAGTTCATAATCGATCTTTGATTTATCCGAAGGAAAGGTTAAAGAAAGGAAAAACCTAGTTTGCATCGTAAACACAATGCGGGGAGAGATCTAGGGTACGGGGGTTGGTTAAGCTTAAGGAAGGTATTAGCATCCTAAACTTCTGTAGTACTCTACAGGAACCTCTTGTTTAAAATGTGCTATTGCTAAGGATTATCTGTTTAAGGGTATGCTAAGGGTTGAAAGGTAAAGAGAAGGACCTAAGGGGTTAGTCTTAAGTATACTCGCCAAGAAATTGCATCTTGTGCCTACGTATCCGAGGTAGGGGATGGAATCAGAGTAATCGTAGTTCCCCTCACAGAGGAAGAAAGAAGGAATTTCTTGACAGTAGTCAAGGTTCCAGGGGGAAATAGACGTTCATAGGGAAGCGCTTACTTGGAGCGCGGGCGCATGGTAACGTGCGTGGGCGTACACTGCCTTTCGTTCCTCGCTTGTTTCCCATCTATGATCCACATTGTGTTCCCCATGGTGCACCCTTTTTTTAGCATACCACACGATCAAGCCGCCCCATTAATTACTAATTAACCTTTTATCTCCCAATTTATTAATCTAATCATTAATTTAAAACCAATTTAATTAATTAATTAACTAATTAACTTCTTTTTTTAAAAATCAGCCCCCTTTCTTTTATTTATTTAATTTGAACTAATAAAATCCATTTCATTTATTTTTAATATAACTTTTTATTTAATAAAATCCCTTTAATAATAAAAACTTTTTCTCAAAACCTATTTATTTAAAATTATTTCTATCCAAAACTTAATTAATTTATAATCTTATTTCACTAAAAATTGAATTTATCTTTTAAAGACAACTTTTCTTAAAATCAATTTACGTAGAACTTAATCAACGTGCACCCGTTTCCATCCGTCCAAGCACCGATTTAATTTTTAATTTTCCTGCTCCCGCATTTGACTTGCCTTCGGCACCTGTATCTGTTGTATGGATTTATTTATTTGTCTTTTATTTTACCGTTATTTATTTTATCGCATCGCGTAATGTTCAAAGGAAGAATCTACGCATGACTTAACACTTTTGCGTATTGCATCTCATCTTGCATCATAATTCCCCCATTTGATCCTTGATACTTTTTAAGTTGACCAGCTTAAGTTTAGATCCTACCCCATAAGGAGGACCTGCTTTTTTACAACTTAGATAAACCAATACTCAATTCAAACTATTCTCCCTATTAGAGAATAAGATGTTAGTCATCTTGACAGTCGAGAAATAAATATCCTTCCTCATAACACAAATCGAGTGATGTAGATCTTTTCCGCTTGAGAAAGATACTGGCATACTCGTCGATGAATTCCAAGTGTTTGACCCCTTCTCTCAAGACGATGCAAAGACCATCTTCTACAAGTTGTGGTGGTTAAGTCGAGTGTTCTCCCTTAAGATGATGACTTATCTTTTCTCCTAAAACCAATCAATCAACAACCCTTTATCCTTTGGAACTTTGACCAATAGCCAAAGAGTTCCTCGAACCCTTTAGGGGAACTGCAAATACTCTGATTCCATTCCCGTCAGGATATGTAGGCACAAGATATGATGTCTTGGCGAGTATACTTAGAAATAAACCACTAGGTCTTTCATCCTTAAGCAGATAACCCATAGCAATAAACACATTAAAACAAAAGGTTCCTGTAGAGTACTACAGAAACTTAGGATGCTAGCACCTTCCCTAAGTTTAACCAACCCCCGAACCTAAACTCTCTAGCTTTTGCATTTGCATTGCATTGTGGGTTATTCGATCTTTTTCCCTTCCTTTGGACAAATAAAAGACCAGTGGTGAACCAATGAATTAAGATTCAAATTAATTAATAATTTGACATCTAATTCTCACCGCGACAGAAATGGTGACTTCACTGGGGAAGATCCTACTTTTGAAAGGCTGACCAGAGAATTCTTGAGTTCCCTTATTTACATAGTTAGGCCTAACACTGCTAGTATCATCGTTACGGTACAATTTAAAATGTTTAATGTTGAGTACAAACTCACTACCGACGAACTAGCAGAGAGGTTAGGATTGCCTTTTGGTGAAGATGCTGTTTGTGAAGCACCTTTAAATTCTGATCGGTTGAGGCATTTTCCTTCTAGCACGGGTTATCAAATTTTACAATTACATCTTTTGAAGGAATTCTTGCCTCCCGGATTCATAACCCGACCATCTGTGTTTTTCGTTATATGTTGGCTTGTACTATTTTTGGCCGGGAGAATCCAAACAAGGTAAATGCAAAAATACTTCTATTTTTGCAAGGGTGCCTCACAAATAGGAAGTTTAATGTGGTTCCTTTTATGATTGGTCATATGACTGTTGCAATAAAAAGCAACAGAACCATTGTTTTTGGAGGTTTGGTTACGTCTATTGCAAAGGCTCTGAACCTCGATACTGAGATAGCCACCTTGACACCTCTTCCTCCCCACACAATTAATTTAAAATTTCTAAAAGATATGAAATTGTGTAAGGTAAGGAAGGAAGGGGGCTTTGAGCTCATGATCCACGGGAAGGTTATCCCATCTATTGTTTTGCCTTGCACTAGACGTACTGATGTGCGCATAGCGAGGAACTGGACCTATGATTTAGATGTCCCACCTATTACGAGTCCTCTGCCTCCTAATGTTCCTCGTGGGGACGGCAACGCGGCTGATGATGAGTGTGATCAGCGAGAGTAGTCTCCCAATCATCCTATGTCGCCCCACTGTGTATCACCTGCACACACTGCACCATCTTCTTCTCACCCTTCTGCATGTATAGCTCATGGTTTCTATATTACTGAGCAGATGTGGCACGACCAGATGACTTGGAAAAACTTTTTGAAACATCAGTATCATTTTAACACCTTAGGCTTCGTAAATATAAAAATCGACCCCGATACCACATATATCAGGGCCTTAATAATTATATTTAGTAAGTCCTTAGTAGTTTATCCTAACAGTCAGCTCCGGCCTAAGCATGTTCTGCATAGGGGACCGATGAATATAAGTGAATGATATGTATGTTGTGCTTCATAAAAAAATGTAACTCGGGTATAGGTAACCCTCACAAGGTCATTTAACCCAAAAAGTTGTAAAAATTCCAAAAAATAAAAAAAATGAAAAAATATATATTTAAATAAAATCCCCATCGTTGGTTGGTTTAGAGGTATCTGGTGCTGAACTCGGTAGGGTGAGTTACAATTCGATCCTTCACAACTACAATTGGGTCAATAAAAGGGGTTGCACCAGTTTGTGTACCAGAGCCTCATGCTTGAGATCAGAATCACTAACCGGTCACTTTACTATGAGTATGTACGGACAACGGGCTTAATGTGGCTGCGGAGGAATGAAAAGGACCCAAAAAGTAATACAAAAGTAGGCCTAGGTATAGTAGGGTAGTATGGATTGGTTTGTATAGGAACGAAGTTTATGTTTGTGTCTACGGAAAAGTGTCATTTCGATATCCTTGATTCACTCGGTTAGTACCTATCACTTCATCCTAGTTTGAACTTAGAAGCCCTTTTAGCCCAAATCATTCGTGGATGTCACTTTTTTCTGTCATAGTGTTTTGCTTGAGGGCAAGCAAAGGTCTAAGTGTGGAAGAATTTGATAACACTGAATCGTACCACATATTTGACTCGAATTGCACATGTTTCTTAGGATTTTATTGCTATTGTTTTGTGTTATGCTTTTGTTTTATTTTATTTTCAGGATTTTGTATTCCCAGAGCTCCTCGTGAAGAAATGAAGAAAAATGGGCAAGAAAGACAAGTTTTTGAGGAAATTGTACACATGGCATCCACCATGGTGGGCAGCATAGGGTAGGCCATGACTTGGATAAGAATCAACTGATGTCAACTGTCACGACCTCCACTTCTTTCTCCTCTAGTTCACATGGCGGACACCATGAGGGGATGGTGGGCGCCACCCTTGTCTTATGTTTTCCCTCCCAAAAGAAGTTGGGGGGCACTTTAGTCTTTCCTTGTACTTTCCCTAGGCTATAAATAGATGAGTTCTTATTCACTTCTAGGCATCCAAGCTTAGTTACAGAACTCAAGCCATATATTTTCATTATTGTAAAGTGATAAAATTCTCACATCGGGGAGTTATCACATTGTTCGATCGAGTCTGTAATCGAGTTTGGAGCACTCTGGTAGAAGTTAATCTTGCCGCCATTTTCTTTCCAGTCTTTTATTTCTAGTTGTACCAGATTTAAAACATCCCGTTTGGAGTAGGTTTCTATTTACTTTCCATCATTATTTATTTCTCGCAGTATTTCCATGTCCGGCTAAATTTTAAAGGTTTGAATGTAAGGATGATAGTGAAAGTAGTATTCCATACAAACTGTCAATAGAAACACTTAAGGGTTATTCTGATTTTTAACACTAGTTTTCTGTACTTCATTTCTGTTGGGTAAGATCGAAAGTCGTCCAACCTTTGGTTAAACTAGGTTAGTCTTAACTGTTCAAATAAAGCAAAAGCGCTTTAGTCCAGTTAAGTAGGAGTTTTTAATAATTTAGAAAAACGATTTTAAAACTATTTTCGGACACGTTTATGGGTTTAAAGTCCGACTCGCATGAACTTCTTTTTGTTAAAAGTTCCAGGTCAAAATACTTTTCAACTATGCCAAGAAACTATATTTCTTAAAAATAGGTTTATTACTTTAACGCAATGCGCGCCTTTTTATAAGTGACAATAAGAGAGTTTGATTAAGGGATAAACTCGGTTTTGAATACGCGAAAGCGGTTGTTCTCGTTAAACTAGTTCTTTTCATAAGTAGAAAACATTACCCCATTAGAAGTTCTACTTACACGCATTTTGAATACTACCCAGCTATGTGAATTACATTCAAGCCTGTTGTTTTAAATTAAATTTTATTTTCGTACTTTAATTTTACTTTGCACGCACGAACTCCCGATTGATTTAACTTAGATAAACATCGTAACAATAGAAATCGATAGATTGACGTTTGATCTCTATGGGATCGATAATCTTTTATATTACTCTGACGCGATTCGTATACTTGCGAAAATACAACATCAATAAACACATAACCAGCTGTAGATTTTTGATCCTTAGCATCACTACACCAGCTTGAGCCAGTGTAATCCACTAGCTTGCATTCTTTTCCTTCATCAACTGCAGGAAACAAAATGCCATAGTCAAGAGTTCCTTTTAAATACCTCAGTATCCTTTTCGTTGCTGCTAGGTGAGATACCTTTGGCTTCTGCATGAACCAGCTTACCATACCTACACTGTATGCTAGATCAGGCCTTGTGTGACAAAGACATCGAAGTGATTCAATGAGTCTTTTGTATTGCGTTGGGTCGACATCATCTTCATTCGTGCCTTCGGATGATTGCATTCTGGGCTCAACTGGAGTGAAAGTTGGGTTGCAATCTTGCATCTCAAATCTCTTGAGTATTTCACCGACATATATTCTTTGATGCATCATTAAACCTTTACAACTCTTGTAGAACTTGATGCAAAGAAAATATGAGAGACTTCCCACGTCTGACATTTCAAACTCCTCACTTAGGTCATGATTGAAATCTTTGATCTGCTTCTTGCAATTTCTTGTTATCAACAGGTCATCGACATTGAGACATAGTATAAGAAATTCATTATTGCTTCTCCTTACATATACTTCATGCTTAGTTATGCACTTCACAAATTATTTCTCCTTTAGAAAGCTATCCATCTTCTTATTCCAAACTCTTGGAGCTTGCTTAAGTCCATACAAGGCTTTATGCAGCATGTACACCTTTCTTTCTTCGCCTTGTTTCACAAACTCAGCTGGTTGTACAACATAAACTTCTTCATCAAAGGGGTCATTTAGAAATTCACATTTCACATCCATATGACACATGTACCAGTTGTTAATGTTGGATAGACCAAAAACTAACCTGATTATTCTGATTCTAGAAACTGGTGCAAAATTTTTGTCAAAGTTGATTCCTTCTTTTTGAAGAAATCCTTTCGCCAGAAGTATTTCCTTGTGTCAAGTTACTTCTCCTTTGGGATTCAACTTCATCTTGTATACCTCTCAATAGAGGAACTACCCCTCGACCAGAAAGAGGCTAACGTGATCATGCGCAGAGATTATGCCTACGTCTTGGTCGAGTATAAGTTGTACAGATGGGGAATCTCCATCCCTCTCCTAAAGTGTGTAGAGGAACCCAAGGTCGCTCATATCCTACACAAAATACACGAACGAATCAATGTCTGACACCTCGGAGGTAGTTCCCTTTCCTTGAACGCCCTGCGAACAGGATACTACTGGCCCTCCATGCAATATGACGGAAAAGAATATGTTAAAAAATGTGATAAATTCCAATGCCACAGAGACATGCACTTGGCACCACCCAATGAGCTTAAAATTCTCTCGTCCCTGTGGCCCTTCGCCTGGTGGGAAATAGACATCCTCAGGCCATTTACCACAGGGTCAAACCAGAACAAGTACCTGATAGTCGGTGTTGATTATTTCACAAAATGGATAGAGGCAAAAGCCCTCACCAAAATCACGACACACAATATACTCCGTTTCTATAAGAGAAACATACTTGCCTGAATCAGCATACCACAAGCACTCATCACCGATAACAAGACGCAATTCTCCGACTAAAATTTTCAGGAATTCATCGTCAAAATAGGCACCAAACAACATTTCACATTTTTCAAGCACCCACAAATAAATGGGCAGGCTGAAGCTGCGACTAGAGTGGTCCTACAAGGGCTGAAACGAAGATTAGGAGAGGCCAAAAAGAAAGGGGTTGAGGAGCTACACAGCATACTCTAGGCCTACAGAATGACACCTCACTCGATCATTGGGGAAACTCCATTCTGAATAGCCTACGGGATTAAGGTAGTAATCCTAGTGGAGATCAGAGAAACCTCAAGGCGAACTGAATTCCCCCTCGACGAGGAGACGAACGACGAGGAAATAAGAGTAGAGCTCGATCTTGTCGATGAAATTCTATCAGAGGCAGCCCTTCACGAAGCCTCGTTAAAATAAAAGATAACCATATGACATGACACCAAATTCATAAAACGAGAATTCAAAATTGGCAGCCTACTCTTGAGAAGAAATCACAAAGTTTCTCACGAGGGCAAACTCGCCGCGAAATGGGAAGGCCCCTATCGCATCTGAGCAAAATCGAAAAATGTGGCCTACGACCTCGAAAAATTGCATGGGGAAGAACTTGCTCAACCATGGAACACTGTGAAACTGACACAATGTTACAGTTAGGCCTGACTGTCAGTGTACCCCATTCAACAACGACAGGGTGCGTTCTGACCACGGTGGCGTGCTCGGGTACAAGCACAGTTTCCCAAGCTTAAACAAAAAGGCAAGTTTCCACTCTTTGGCGAGAACATTTTTGGCCTGACGGGGGAACCTCAACCAAGCTCTTCTGTCATTGTACCATTATGGCAGAACAACCAGATCGTGATGGGAGGTTCATGTTGTGAAGCTAAGATCCCGACCGAGATCATTCCACCTCTATTAGTATGGAACCCAACTTCAGTCACTCGACGAAGCTTCCTACACTGTCGAGCAATAAAGATGTCGAGCAAGATCCCTAAATATTCAACAAAAATAATTTGCAAACAAACATCATGTCATAAGCCGCCCAAATCGACGAGCATCTAGAACGCCTAACCGAGGAAAATAAGTATTTGGAAAACAAAGCATACAGGAAAGCAAAGACATGCACAAGCATGTCAAAAGAGTGAAGTGAAGTTAATATAATGATCACGAAGGCCGAGGATGTCACAATATTACAACAAAAAAAGGGCAACACCTACTATCTAACTTTTACAAAATCACGGAGTGTAGGCTTGAATAGGTACACACGAAATAAACAAAGTTAAACATTATGCTCCCTCTCATTATTGAGCTCTTCCTCATCATCATCAAAGGGATAGTCGGGAGGAGCGACTATCTGACCATCAGCCACCTTGTACAAGAACCCGGTCCCCTTAGTGACGAGCTCGACTCCAGAGTTCACGATTTGGATATGAACCACTGCATTTTTAAAGCTCATCTCGAGAGCATCCATACAATCCTGCCTGAGGCTTCTAATCCGGGAAACCAGCTCGGTACGGGTCAAGAAGGCTTTCATGTCGGCAGCCTCATCCACGGCGGGGGCCACAACAGTTTCCACGGAAGAAGCCTTACCCTCGAAGCTCTTCTTCTCGGTAGCACGCTCGTGCGTCAAAGCAGTCATGTTTGCAGTTTACTTGGCTAATTCATCTTTCTCATCACGCAACTCGATAACAATCTCAAACTGGATCTTATACTTCCTTTTATAGTCATCAAAAGCGGTCTCCGGCCTGAGCATCTCCGCTTCAAGCTTCGCATTTGTTATCCGCAGCTTCTCCAGCTCGTCAGCAGAGCAGGTGCCCTCGTCATTAAGGACCAAGGCCATTTCCAAGACCCTCTTCTAAGCAGCCGCATTCCGAACTAAGGCATTTTTCCTGCCTTCCGCATCAAGGCCCGGGATGGCCGAAGACTTTACCTGAGGCACAACTAGAGAATGACCCCCTCAAAAAAAAACCTTTTAGAATTGCAAGTGGGCATCCATGTCATCCTCTGTGAGATTTATATCCATGGAATCCTCTACACGCCGCCTTTTCTTGGTCGGGGTATCCTGCAGAGGGGAAGACTGGTTGCCCCTTGTGAAAAATAAGCACCGAGACTAGAGTCACCCTTGAATTGGTTCAGAACTTGGACAACATGATTCTTAGAGCTCCTCTTTTCAAACTTTGCATTATTACCTTTATTCATCGCCATCTTGATTACACGATCTTGAAGGTATGTCATTTTATTTGCGACAAACAAAGGGAACATGTTAATATACTGAGAAAGAATAAGCATACAAACAAGTTAAAAGGAAAAAAGCTACCTAAAAGCAACACAACATCCAACAATATCACACTTAAAGAGCTCCTTAGTGTTGATATATCGAGCCTCATAAATGGGTTGGCCATGCTCGTCGAGGGCAACCTCCCCGTTCTTAGTCTCCCATCGAACAGAAGCGAAGTTGTTAACAAACTTCACAAGCTTGTTGAAGCCACATTTGTCCTCGGAGTCCAACTCGTTAGGCTTAGTAATATAATAATCCGTACTCTCATCAAAGTGGGAACTATGCTAGAAAATGGGGAACCTCAAGACCATCCTCTTCATCTCATCATCGTCCTCGTCGAGACACACACTCCCATCTTCTTTGGTTACAACCACACACTCGAGCATAGAATTAATGGTTGCTCACGTCACGAGCTTAATTGTATAATACCTATCCTTAAAAGTGTGAACGGAGTCTATAAACATTTTGAACAAATTCTTCATCTACTTAAGGGACACCCAACTATGCTTCCCCTTCGAAGTACTTTGTCGAAGGTCGAAATAGCGGAAGAACAGAGGAATGGTGGCGCCGATCATAGGATATTGGTACTTGACCTCGAAGGCCCGAATAAATGAAATCGAGTTCAGATGCAGCTGAGAGGGAGTTAACTCTAACTGATAAAAAATTCCCACCTGTAGACCGCAGAATAACAACCAAAGCCCTAGCTCTTTAAAGGCATACTCATACATAGCAAAACGGTTCCCTAAGAAGTGCGAGCAAACTCGTTCCTCCCACTCAGTTTTATATATCGCCCAGTTCTCCGGAGCCTCCGGATACCACGCACCTTCTTCGAAGATCATAAATGCACTCTCCGGGATGTCAGCAAAAAACGAGGCTATCCCTCGTGGATCCAACCTGACCCAATCTAATTCAAGAATGCTAATTGTGTCGACCAAGCGAAAGCCCTCAGTGCTACGAGTCATACAAACCTGAAAAGCATAGGACAACAGTGAATTTGGTGATCAAATACAATCCACCATTCCATTGCAAATCAAGTGAAATAGCAAAGAGAGGCGCGAGGACGATGCCCTCGTCCAAACCCTTATTCAATGTAAAGCAAGGAAATTGCAAGGACCTTCTCCTCTATGGAGGTCTCAGTCGACTTACATACAAAACCACGGGAAAGATCCCATCGACAGGAAGGCTCGATGAGCAGTCTTCGTGTGGAAGAGCCTCCTCGACACAAATCTTCATCATAAAATTCATGAGCTCCACCAGCGCAAGTTCTATTCATTGCCTTAACGGTGGCGCCGAAGTGGCTATCAAAAGAGATAACACGAAAACACTAACTTTCCTACTTAAAAAACGTGGTTCTAGTAGAGGAACCCATCAATAGCCGACGTTTGGGAATGACCAAACCACCGCCAATCACCAACACCCACCGAAATCGAACACAAAGGGAAGGTAAATCGATATTCTAGAACTAGAACCAACATGCAAGCCAGGAGAAGAGGAAAAATTACTTGATTTGAGAAAGCAACGAAGGTTGATGACATTTTGGTGATGACAATGGCAGCGACGATGCTCTGCAACTCAGAGGAAAAGTAGAGGGAAAAAGAAGGAAAACTCTTCATATGTCCATTCACTCTTCCTATTTATAAGCCAACTCTAATGCATGGGCAAACGTGGCACCGTTTGGGCAAGCATGTCGCTGTTTGGCTTATAATTACCCCTATTCATAGGTCATCATTACATATCTAATAGTTGTGGTGCATGGCTTGAGGAGACGAAGCGTTTGTCTCTTCAAGTCCCATCAATCTTATGGATTCCAAGATGTCGAGTATCTCTTGTCGAACACAAGTGACAAACTTTTGCATTCACTCACGAGCATGGCCTCAGAGAAAAACTTGAAGCAAAATTATAGGCAACATGATAACTCACGAGCAAAGCCAAACGCTCATCGCGAGCGTAAGTTAAACTCTCGACCATAATCCATGCACAATGAGTCTTCCTCGTAAGCAAAACCCAAAGAGTTACGATCAAAACATCGTCCTCGTGGGTGTAAGCTCACGAACAAGATACGCCCATGGCGAGCACCGTCCACGATAACGCGAGCTTACAATCACAAGCTCGAATGAATGCTTTCATCGTGCAGAGTCCCTTGCTCCTCCTCGACACGCGAACTGACTCTAAGTCATTGATCCTCTTCTTGGGAGCAATGACTTGGGGTGCTCCTATTCTGGAATGGGCCTGTGGCTGACCCACCGTCAAGTACAGCCCAATCCAGTTCTATGTTGAGGATAACCCAGAATGCTGGCCCAACCCGTTGGGGCCAGTGAAGAACACATTCCCTACGTGCTCCTCACCCGAGGAAATATCACCAACTGAACTCACATACCTCGCGTTTAGATGTTCTTGTTTTATACTGAACACCAAAGAGAATCTTGGCAAATTATATTCTAAGTTACAAAAGTGCATCATGTAAGGATACTCTGAATGCTCAAAAGGCTACAAAGTGTATAACACAGAGACATAGATTGTTGAAGAATCAATCGATGTCAGATTTGATGATAAGCTAGACCCTAAAAAATCAAAGCTAATTGAGAAATTTGCAAATTTAAAGATAACCTATTCAAGTTCTAGAAAAAAAAAAGATTCTAGAAGCAAAAGAAGCTGAGGCCAAAGACTCTGAAGCTCCTTAACTAGAATCGGTTAAAGCACCTACTCCTCTGAGAATGCGCAGACAAGTATCTTCACACTCTAAAAAACTAATTATGGGTGGCAAAGTTGAACCAGTCAGAACCATATACTCTTTCAAACCCTCTAAGGAAACCCTTCTGGGTTTGGTGTCTCTGATAGGGCCTACATCAATTAATGAAGCACTTCAGGACTCAGAATGGATTCTGGCCATGCAAGAGAAACTCAATCAATTCTCCATAAATGACTTGTGGGATCTCGTGCCAAGACTCAAAGGCACTCATGTTATTGGAACCAAGTGGGTCTTCAGAAACAAGTTGAACAAACAAGGAGAGGTGGTAAGAAATAAGACTCAACTTGTTGCACAATGATATACTCAACAAGAAGGAATTGACTATACAGAAACCTTTACACCAGTTGCTAGATTATAGTTTATTTGTTTCTTAATCTCATTTTCTGTCAACCATAACATCATTTTATATCTGATGGATATTAAGAGTGCATTTCTGAATGTTACATTACAGAAGAAGTATATGTACACCAACCCCCTGGCTTTGAAAAATCTAAACATCCTGATTTTGTTTTCAAGCTTAAGAGATCCTTGTACGGTCTGAAATAGGCTCCCAGAGCATGGTATGAAAGACTGATCAAGTTTCTTCTTGAAAATGATTTCACCAAAGAGAAATTTGATATGACTCTTTTCTGTAGATCGTTCAATAATGATATTCTTATTGTTATGATTTATGTTGATACTTTGTGCAAGGAATTTTCTAAGTCTACGGAGGCAGATTTTGAGATAAGTATGATGGGAGAACTCAATTTCTTTATGGGGATTCAAATCAATCAGAATCCAGAAGGGACGTACATCCATCTGAGCAAGTACACCAAAGAACTTATGAAGAAGTTTGACATGTCATAATGCAAGGTGTCCAAGACTCTTATACACCCCACATGCATCCTTGGGAAGGATGAGGTAAGTGGTTAGGTAAATTAGAAGCTATACAGAGGTATGATTGGCTCTCTTTTGTACCTAGCTGCTCTTAGACCTTACATATTATTCTGTGTATAATTGTGTGCTCGCTTCCAATCGGATCCTAAAGAATCCCATTTAACTGCTGTTAAGAGGATCTTTAGGTATCTGAAAGGTACTATTATCCTTGACTTGTGTTATAGAAAATCCAAGGAATACAAGTTAGTAGGCTACTGTAACGCTGAATTTTCTGGAGATAGACTTGAAAGAAAAAGCACTTCTGGAAGTTGTCAGTTTCTAGGAGACAATCTGATCTCGTGGTCCAGCAAAAGACAATCAATAATATCACTGCCAACGACAGAAGCTGAATATATCGCAGCATATTGATGCCACACTCAGATGCTCTGGATGAAGAGTCAGCTAGAAGATTTCCAGATATATGAGAGTAACATTCATATACTATGTAATAATACTTCTACTATTTGTTTATCTGAAAATACTATTTTGCATTCTAAAGCAATATGTGACAATGTTCAGAAGGGAATTTTAGACCTAAAATTTACTGATACAGACCATCAACAGGCTGATATCTTTATCAAACTCATTGTCAAAGATAGATTTGTATTCATTATGAAGAATTTAAAATGAAATTATGCCCAGAATGAATTTGATGATTGTCTCAGAATGTAACTCTCTCATTATGGCAAAATTTGACTTTGAGATTTATTTTGATTTTGAGTGTGAGTTTCTAAAATGTGAAGTTCTCATATGTTCAGAGCTATCCAGTTAGCATTTTTAACAAATATGCTTTATGGATATTATACAGTCGCTTCATTAAATAGTTGTCAATCAACATTAAGAAACGAAACATTTAAAGACAGTTGTCTTAGAAAACTAAATTGGTTCTTAAATACAGAGTGACACATTAGGTTAAACATCTTCGCCTTACTCCTCCCTTATCAGATATGTATGATAATTGCTTATACGTGCTTTAGTTGCCATTATTATCTTTTATTGTTGTAATTACTCATTTCCCTATTTAAATCGAATTCACTCTCTTCACACACTTATGCAACTTTTCACTACTTGCACTTTATTGTTTTCAAATCGAAAAACCCTAAAACCATATTCTCTGCAAATTGCTTCACTTCAAAAAGAATCATCTTCATCACAACCTCAACAAGATCAACCTCAATAACAGCTACTTGTAGGTCTTCAAGAACTTACTCTAAACACTCACGTGGATAAGCTCTCTGTTCTATGTGAACTTCTAATCAACTTTGACAATATCTCAGTGCACGGGTTCAAGTCAGCTGAAACTATACCTTTTCAACAATGGGAAGGATATTTTGAGCGCCTCAAAGGACCGATGTATGAGAATTTGGTTAAGTAGTTTTAGATCTTTGCAGATGCCACCACACCTCATCTGATCAATTCACACGTTCTGGGTAACAAGATTTCTATCTCTGAGAAGTCTATTGCAAATCTTCTAGGACATGATAGTTTTGGAAAAACGTGCTTTGGTATGGTTACTAAGCCGAAGAGGATGGAAGAAATTTATAAAGTCATCTTTATGGACAAGAAACTATCTTCTAATCCTAAAATCTTCAATAGAATCTCATGATTTGGTTCAAGATCATTCTTGATTGTATCAAACCTCGACCCTCTTCTAATTCTCAAGATTACATCAATGTGGATTAGAAGTTCACGCTATACTATCTGGCCAGTAATATCAAGATGAATTTTCCCTTGATCTTGTTCAAATAATTGAGGGACATGGTAAAAGAAACAAGGAATGATGGTGCCAAGAAAAGACCTTGGATCCCTATGGGCAACCTACCTTTCTAACGAAGCTGATTTCGTCATTGGAAAACCCCTCAATGATCATACTGTGAAGAATATGTCTCTAATCTTAAATTTTGCTATTCCTCCCGCACGATTGGATAATACATCAATTGGTGATAGATCGACGCCTATGAAGGAATTCACTTTATTCTTTCAGGAAGAACCAAAGGAAGACTTAGCTTATTACAACAAGATTTGTATTGAAAGGGATGAGCGAGATACCATGCTCAGGCTTAAGGAAATTCAGGAAAGTTGTGAGGAGGTTGGACATCTGAAAAGAAATAGGAAGTCGAAACCTTCTGGTGAGGGAACTTCTAGCTCTCTCAAACCTTCTACCAAGGTTGCTAAAATCCCTAGACCCAATATTCTGGCCTACACAATGAGACCTGAAGTAAAATCTAATCCTCCTATATCCTCTGGTGTGACTTGTTTGAATTGTGGTTATAGGTGGGTTTTTGTTATCGTCTCCACGGGGATTTTCCGTTATCTTGACGCTTGCCTTTGAATAGTTTACAGTTCTAAGAAAAAGGGTTTCAAACTTTTGTTCATAAGTTGTCACGAGTTTTAGTAGCAAAGCTTATAAATTCTAAAGTGTTTGATTAACAAAATATATCAAAAGTAGTTTTCATCTAACTTAACTTATACGTATTATTTCAATCTTCATGTGAAGTCGGATCCGATTAATATCATCGCGTAGTCTCTCAACACTGTCTATCTCTAGAGTGGCATCGTGAGAAATATTGTATTCATCACTACACAATCTCTCTATATAACAACCAATATAGTAAGCTTTAAGTTTAATACAATGCAAATATCAACCATAGACCGATCTCTCCAATCTATAAATTGATAGATGAATATTTTAGGTCAAGTTCCATAAAATCTATGTCTAGAGTTTTACAAAACGAGAATGGATCATTAAGAATAGAAATATTCACCATATATTAATCATCACATGTTCACATATAAGGCCAATCAAAAGAAATACATAAAGCTAAGGTTGACTACCTCTACCTTTGATACAACGGAAGTAAGCTACCCATAACCATGGTAGCTTCTTTACAAGTAAAGAGAGAAGATGAATGAGCATCCATGTCGAAGAATAAAACTCGGATGTGAATCCAAATTCTATTTGCAAAATATCACTCTTTGGTGAATAAATGCTGAAAAATGAGGTTTATATGTGAAAATGGGTTATGATTTCCAAAAAGTGTGAAAATTACTTATATAGTACAACTAGAATCTTCCAAGTTCGCCCAACAAACTCATTTTTCACCCAGCGAACTCTACTTTATGGCACCTGAAGAGCCTCTTAACAGTTAAACCGCCTCTGAGGAAATATCTGAACTTTCCGACCAAACAATTATTCGCCCTATGAGATCTTCTCTACCAGTTTGCATAATGAGCTTATGACCCTTTAGTTACTACCTTAAATCTGGCGAACATTCGCTTCAACCTTGCCTAGCGAACCTTCACTACAACCTCACCTAATGAACATTCACTTCAAGTTCGCCCAACGAACTTAATGCCCTTTTTTTCTGCCTCTAATATAAGAGGGTTTGTTAGAGCTTCGCTGCTACTTTGCCCAGTGAACATTCGTTGTTGGTCCTCGCCGACTGTTCGCCTAGCGAACATGCTAAACCTTCACATTTTCTTTGGATTCCTTGTTAAGTTGCTTGTGTCTTGCACTTTGATGTTTTATGCCTAAATCCTACATAATAACGCACAAATAAAAGCAACCAAAGGTATTTGCAACATATTTGAAAAATAGCATGAAAACATGGAATAAATCTAATAAAACATGACAAATGAGATCGAAAATGCCAATAAATGTGAATTAAATTAAAGCAGGTTTGGCATTCAACAAACTCTCCCCAGCTAGATTTTTGCTTGTCCTCAAGAAAAGTATGCCTCTCATTGAAAACAAGAGGATTTTCTCAAGCATTTAATTCAACCTATAATAGATTTATGGCTCAAATTAAATAGCAAATGCGCACAAGCAATGTTTACCACTTCCTAGAATCGAACAATGCAAAAGAATTTAGTTCTTAAACAAATATCATGCAATGCTTCACATAACAACTAAATTTTCATGATTGAATCACTATAACACTCCTCTTCGAATAAGAATGAAAAAATAAGCGTGTTTGCAACCGCGGGGCAATTTCACTCACCTAGCAAATAACACAAATGACAACTTAATTTATACATTCATCTAATCAATCAAAATGAAATCATGAAAGAAAAAAGATCACTAAGGTTTTTAAAGGATGTAGCTTGGTTGGGTTCACAACAAAGGGACATATCTAAGGTCATGGATTCAAAGTTGTCAATACAAAAGAAACATTCATTATACAAGTTTATGTACACACTACAACTTCATCCACACTTTCTTTTCTCTATTTGTCACCTTTTCAAACTTCCTTCATGCACATTATTCATTATCTATTTTTTTCTTCTTTCAAACAAGCATACTTTTTTCTTTTTCTTTTTCACATTCATATTCACAATTTTATTTTCCAATGCTTGTTTGAAGTTTTTTCAAAATTTAGAGTAACCTTCCACTTTTCTTTTTACTCTTCCCAACTTGGTTTCAATGTAACCTCAAGTGAATGCTCCTTTCTTTTTATGACAAGGAAATCAATTTAAACAAATTTCAAAGGTTCAAGATCTTTTTTATAATTCCCACAAACTTCAATGATGAACTTACTTTAAAATTATGTACACATATCAAGTTCATCACTAAACTAGGATCTAACTATTTAGCTCAAAGGAGTTAGCAAATTCACACTACTCATGGGTAAGTTACTTTTTTAGGATATGGTTGTGCTTAATATCAACATATTCCTTGATCATATCTAATGCTTACACAAAATCAAAATAATCATAAGATTAAGCATGAATCAAATGTATTAAACAATGCTTATCATTCATCTTATCCATACAGTAAACAATGGAGGTTTCTCAGATATTTGTGGCTATTGGAACCTAACTGAAACAAGCATTCAAAGGCAGTTGTAAAATGAAAACAATTACATTTGCAAAAAGAAAACAAATTCTTAAGCATTCTAGCATCCTAGAAAGAGGTAACCATGTACCTTGTTTGTATTTACATGATCAAATACTATCATCACCATCCAAACTTGGGAGAATCTTTATTGGATACTTTTTACAAATAGCAACCAATCTAGAAGTTCTTGCATTCAACCACTAAAGCATTAAAGTAAAATAAGCTATCAATAACCGTAAAAAAAAACTAGAGTTGAACATTCCTAAACTGAAGAATTCAACTCTGAACAACATAAAAAAAACTAAAAACTAAAGTTGAACATTCGTAGACTGAAGAATTCAACTATTATAACACTAAAATATTATGGTGAAAAACACCAACAAAAGTACGAGGAACCAAAACTGGTACACAAATACAACATTATCCAAAATAATTCACCAAGTGGATATTGTACAACACCAAATAAATTACAATAGAATAATACATATATAGCAATGATATAAGTTAAACAGAAAACTTCACTTTGTAGAAACCAAAGGAAGTAGCCTAAGATCATGCTCCAAAACATCAAAAACTAGTTCTCATCAGGCTCAGTCTCCTCATCTAAATGACCTCCTCTCTACAATCAGAATCGACAACAGTACTAACATCCTCATCATCACCAGCCTCCTCAGCGTCATTGGCCTCATCAGTACCAGCTACACCCGACCCCTCTCCAAAGATTGGCATGACCTCAGGCTAACTAGCATGAGCTAAGAACTTCTCCCTAGTCATGATAGATCGAACCACCGAACGCTCTCGACACTGTAGTTGTAACACCTGAATAGAATCATGTATATCAATGATGGCCCGATGAGTAGCTGTCATCCAGTCCCAGTTGTAGTTTCAGATCTCCCCATGAAATGAGTCAAAGCCCTAGGAGCCTGCAACTCTAGAACCAGAAGCCTTCGCAGCTCCTGAAACTGTACCTGCAACATCACCATAAGTCTTCCCTCCTCTAATGCTCTTGAGCCTGAAAAACTTATCCATATAATTATCATCAATGGTAGCTAGGATGGTAACCTGACGACGGAAGGGTAGCTTCACCCTCGAATGCATACATAAAGCCATGATTAAATATGGGAAAACCAAGGGGAAATTAGCTCGCAACCTCGGTTTAATTCCACTCTCAACAACTACACGCATCTCATCAGCAATAATCCAAGCCACATTAATCTGTGTATTAATCAAGGTGTTATGGATCAAGTGTGCAACTGGAATGAGCATAGTAGAGGTATGCGACTTCGGCTTTATGTTTGTTAAAACCAAGAGAAGCACCAGTTGTGTTAGAGGTCACATATCCTCCTGCGATATCTTCATGGAACTCCATATGGGTTCAATTCCACCGATTTTTCTTCCTTCAACAAGGCATCATAAATCTCCTGAATGTCTCCGTTCAACCTTAATTTTCTATGGTACTCATCCAATTCATATTGCCCTAAGGTAAGAGGTCTACCTAACACATAGTTAATAGTATCCTTATCAAATCTCACCACTCTTTCGCAAACTTGCGTAGTCCAAGAAAAAAACTTGTTGTCGTCCGGAAGGCTATTAGTGTAAAACTCCCTTACGAGCTCCACTTTATAACTATCACAAGGTGTAATAACTTGCCCCACTTTTTAGCATGAAGAATCGCGGCTACCGCTCGGTAGGAACCTTGAGGATTGATGTTAAACCTTTTATCGGGAAAGATGCTCCTTTTCTCCAAAGCAACATATCTTGCAACCTTCTTCGCTACTTTGAATTGATTGGTATCAAATGAAATTGGTTGCGGACAGGATGAACTCCAACCTTTCTTTTCTTGAAAGGAGTTGTTCTTGGAGGTGCCATCAGCACAATCACCAAACATAACCAGCAAACAAAACACACGAAACCCATATTTCTTGTGTTTCTCTTTACCTTCAAATATAAGTCCAAGGATAACTTATTACTTCATTGGATTATCAAGTGCTAGCCTAGAGGCTATCAGGTGCTAGCTCTATGGGAGATCATATGCTAGCCCTGTGGGCGACCACCTTTGGGATATTAGGTGCTAGCCCTATGGGCAATCAGGTGCTAGCTTGGAGGTAGGCTCTCGTCCTTTATGTGGAACCTTTTTTTTGTAAATGATATGCTTTTAACAAGGACAATCATTTTACTTTTGATGATAACAAGCTTTGTCTAATAATGACAACTGATGATCTTAAATTCAATTATAAATAGTAAAGAATTTAAAGATGCAAACCAAAGAAGTAAGGTTTTTGTTGACTTGACTATCCAATGATGGCAAATTATTGGAGTTTAACTCAAGCGTCACGTCAAGTAAACTCACGCAAGTGTTTAGAGAAAGGAAAGTGAAATATCTCAGATACTCTTAAATGCCCAATTAGTTATCAATTGAGATAAATGAGTTCCGATGTACCCTATCTTTTGTCAGTTAGAACAATTAGAATTCCTATGTGCTCTAAATGTTGTCAGTTGGGACCAATAAAGTAATCATTTGACTCTGAAGGGATCAATCCTTATTAAAAAAGAAAGACTATTATTAATAAGTACAAGAGGGGACATTTTGGCAACATTAATAATTGGTCAATTAGTACTAGAAGAAAAAATATCAATTGAGATATTTTGTATCATTACCTAATATTATAATATTATATTATATGTTATATATTTATGTGGTGGAATGAAAAGTGTGGATAAGAAGAAAGAAAATCAGAAAAGAGAAAGGGAATAAAGGAAATAAGAGAAATAGAGGAAGAAAAATAAGAAGAAACTAATGGAAGAAGAAGGGTAAAGTTCATAAAGTCATCATCATCATCAACCCCGTCTCAATTTCTTAATTATCTCCTTCGATTGAGGTGACTTCCATAGATAGAACTAGCTTTGGGAGATGGTTTTTATGACTTGTGGATTCTAGGGTTTGTGTTGATTCTATGTGTTTACTGTCTTGATTATATATTATTGTTATCTTGCTTCCATGGTTGTTATGTTCTTCATATGATATAATGTTGTTGTTGCATGCCTATCAATGTTAAACCATGTTAATTTAGGTTATTGGATGCAATATGAACATATGTGTTGATGTGTATGCCCATTTTCACCTCCTAATCATGTTTCTGTATTTTATGCTTTCTGTCAACTTCACTGGGCGAGCCCAAGGCGAATTGGTCTCGCTGGACCTTCGTGGGGCGAGCACAGAGCATGTTGCCACCGACTTGTCTCCCCCCAGCTCATTGGGCGAGCATGACAAAATTGAGAAAAAATTTTGGTTTTTGTTTTCACCATAACTCAAGAACCGTAACTCCATTTGACGCATGGTTGGAATTGTTGCAAAGCTATTTCAATGCTCTATTTTGATAGTAAAGTAGAGACATGGATATATGCCATTTATGGATAGGATATTGATGAAATTTATGTGAATTTGAATACTATGGTTCTTATTTCCACCATAATTCATGAATCAAGAATCCGATGGATACAAGACTAGAGCGATTGGAAGGATAATCCAATGATCTATTGCATGGTGAAGAGAGACCATAAACTAACCAAGGATGCTTGGTAGAGGATAATAATGATTTATATGCCTTAAGTGAACTACTTATGGTTGATTATGTTGACTTGTTGTGCCTAATAACTTGAATGACCTAAAATAATGATGAGTGAGTTGTGAGATGGATTTGCCTAGGGTTATTATGACATGTTATGCTACTATGTGTGTTCATGTATGACATTGTGATATGCTAATGTACATGTTATAAATTGGTTAGAAATGTTTATGAATCATAGTATGTTATGTGTTTTATGTATAACATTATAATGTGAATGTATTAAATTGGGAAGTATATGTAAACGATTATATGGTTGCATTGAATGAGAAATAACTTGTTTAAAACCTTACGAAGATGAGTGAGGAAACCTAGGTTTATAATTAGGTAAATGGACTAGAAAGATAATTTAGGTAACGAATATGACTTATATAACATTAAACGACGATGTTTGTTTGGTATGATACCTAGGTGAGTATCATGGTTGGATGATCGCCATGGTTGAGAGTGAGATGATTTATATGGAACATCTGTTGCTATTGTATGATGAAGGGAATTTGATTTCCATGTGATTGTAGAATATAATCACATTATGTTATACCTAATCACATAGTCAGAAACAAACCTTGAGTGTGTCGTTCCAAGTAATGATACTTATATAGAGTAAGATTGGGATGAATGTATTGATACTTCGTATGAACCAAATGGGTTAGAGTCCCATATGTTCAACCAAATGGGTTAGAGTCCCATAGTAGAACCAAATGGGTTAGAGTCCCATAATGCAACCAAATAGGTTAGAGTCACATATGTTCAACCAAATGGGTTAGAGAAACATATGTTCAACCAAATGGGTTAGAGTCCCATAGTGCACCCAAATGGGTTAGAGTCCCATAGAAGAATTTGAAGTGCTCAAGAAAGTCAAATCATGATACAAGGATCGGTGACTCGTGTCGATAATCTGAGACATTGGGTTGGCCAGGGAAAGATACCTTGGTATGATTTTTGATTAGTGATTGTTTGAGTTGATGGAGATATGTTTCCATATATTGAGATTTTTGTGTTCTCAAGTCTTTTCCCCTTTTGAATTGAGTTAGGATTTGAATAGAACTCTATAGATCCGAGTGAACGCAAAGGATAGGAGAACTCACCGAGATTATCATCTCACCCTAATATTGTTATCACTTTTTAGTTATTGTTTGCAGGTTTAGTATACAAGAGGAGTTATGCATTGATGTTTCAAGGGGAGCTTTTATTGTGGCCTTCCGTAGTGGATTTTGTACAATTATAGATATTGTACATTGTTCTTAGATTTTTATTTAGGCATTATTGTATGACATGTGCCATATGTTGTATTTTATTTTATGGTCATGTATATAAAGATGTCGTTAGGCACTTATGGTGTGATAGTACCAAAAATTAACACTTGTATAATAATATTTTAGATATATATTATAAGGGTTGTTATAGAAAGTACCTGAAAAATTTTGAAAGAACAAGAAAAGTCATGCCTTAAGTAGTACGAGTGAAAACTTTGTAATGCATAAAGGGAAATTTCATAAAAGTGATTGGATAAATTGACACACACACATGAAAACATGTTTTAAACTGTTTTTCCTAAAATAAGTAGTTTCAATAATATCTTTGAGTCTCACAAGATGAATTGTAAGCTATATGAAAAGACTTGGGAAAAGTTTTGTCTTTGCTATAAATATTTCATTATCCTAATTGATTAGGAGACTTCAAAAATGCGCCCTAATCGATTAGGACAACATATTAAAGATAGTAACTGCTAAAAATATTTTATTTTCATTTTTAACTTGGTAATTGATTGTAAAGGAGCTAAACAATCAATTGAGACATGTTTCCAATCGATTAACAAGTCTTAAAATGCATTAAAAATATTTCCTTTTTAAGCCAACCTCTAGCTTATAAATAGAGGTCTCTTTCTAGAGTTGAGTTTCATTTTATACTTCTCTCTCTCTCTCTCTCTCTCTCTCTCTCTCTCTCTCTCTCTCTCTCTCTCTCTCTCTCTCTAAACATTTCTTTTACTTTCCCTCACTAATTATTAGCTGAAGTGCTTTTTGAGAAAGTTATTTTTGCAAGTGAGAAAATATATTTCTAGAAGGTAGTGTTGTAAATTCACTAAGTAATTCTTGTTTACACCTTGGTTGGACAATTTGTAAAATTAGGAATTTTTTGGGTTAGAAACTAAACCCGCAAAAGCTTTGGTTTGGAGATTACAGAATCAAACCCTTGTTTAGGTTTGAAAGTCTAGTCTATGATAAAACCTTTCATCGATTCTTGATTAGCCCATGGTAAAACCAAGGCAAGGTTAAAATTTAGCCCATGATAAAATCTTGTTAAGGTTTGAGGTTAGGCCGAAGTTAAAATCTCTAAGGTTATTAGTTATCCCATGGTTAAACAAAGGCTTAAGGATCGTGAGCTCAGGCGGTGGTAGACGCTCCCAAATTTTTTTTAGAAGCTGGAACACCATCCTCTCCAAGTTTCTCATGGAAAGGAGACTATCCGCTTCGATCTGCTGTTTAGAAGGAAGACTCACTACATCACTCCACTGTTTATTGTTTGGTTAAAAGTTAACCTTAAACTTTATTTTTCCTTGTATAAGGATGGTTTGTGAGTATATCCATCTAAAAGCTCTCAAGTTTATTGGATATTCTAAAGATCAACTCTTAGGGAGAGGAGTAGATCGTTTTCACTGTTAGGCCAAACCTCTATAATTTTCGGCGTTCTCTCTTTCCCTCAACACTTCACATTATGCAATTTATATTCCACAAATTGTATCCCTCCTCTGCTTTAATTTTAAAAATGAATTTACACTTTGACTCTAAACTGAAAAGTTGTTTAAAACCATATTTTTTCGAAACCATATAATTCACCCCCCTCTTGTGTGTGAAGTCACATGTTCAACACCTTCTTTGGGCTTTTAGGTGCTAGCCCAGGCGGAGGCTCCCTCGTCTTCTTTGGGCTATCAGGTGCTAGCTCTAGGTAGAGGTTCTCCTCCCCTTATTTGGGCCCAATAAAATATTACATTACATAGTTCCTCAAGCACAAATACTTAGTAAAGGGAGAAGTTTTTAATAAGAGTGCTCATATTCTTAAGACTTCCTCATACATATCTATACTAGGATGTTTTTTATTCATTAAGGCTTGTAACGAGTCCCTCAGGCGAGACTTAATAGTTGAGTTCCTTAGACGAGACTTAGTAGTTGAGTCCCTCACGCGAGATTTTTAAATTGAATCGTGCTTGATGAAAAATTTGAGTCCCTCTGACAATGAGTTTAATTAAACTTGATCAAGGGACTCTCAGTCCCCTAAGGCAAAGTTATACATACTTTAAGTCTCTTAGGCAGAGTGTTGGATCACTTGAGCAGGACATCTATCAAGCACTCAGCAAGACTTATGAGATAAGTTTCTCAGGAAAGACTTCAGTTGCGTCCCTTGGGCAATACTTTTAAGTTGGGTCCTGCCTAAGGAAACTTTAAGTCCCTCTGGAGAGGTGTTTATGTTAAGCCTGACTAATGAGACTATAATCACCTCAGGTAAGGCTCTAAAATTTGATGTCTCCCGAGGAAAAATTTGTGTCCCTTAGTCGAGGAGTTTAATTAAGTTTGTTCAAGGGACTCTCAGTCCCACGTGTGAGGTTATAGATTAAGCTTGACTGATGAGACAATAAGTCCCCCATGTGATGCATTCTGTCTCTTGGGACAGACTTTTATCAAGCCCTTAGAGAAGACTTATGAGGCAAATCTCTCTGGAAAGTCTTCGATCACGTTCCTTGAGAGAGACTTTAAGAGGAGTCCCTTTGGGAAAGATTATTTTAAGTATTGCTTATGGAAAGTTCAATTATTTGTATCATGCACGTTATTCATATATTTTGGTATTTAATGAATCACCTATTAAGGAGTCAATGATTCTCCTATGCCGATTTAATGATGTATTCGCCTTGTAGAGCGACAGGGATTTTCCAGTTGAAGTCTAGAATTCATATTCGCCTCGTAGGGCGGTAAGGATCTTTCGGTGGAAGTCCATAATTCATATTCGCGTCATAGGTGGAGATGATCTTTCGGTGGAAGTCCAATATTCCTATTTGTCTTGTAGGATGCCAAGGATCTTTCGATGGAAGTCCAACATTTTTATTCACCTCGTAGGTGGAAAAGATCTTCCGGTGGGAGTCCAACATTCCTATTGACCTCGTAGGGCAGCAAGAATCTTACAGTGGAAGTACAACATTTTTCCAAGGGTTTACCAACACTCTTCAACATAGAGCTTTACAAAATCCAAAACATAACAACAAGATGGGGTGCCTCATTAAGAAACCTATCCATGTAGGGAAGAGAGTGTCACCCTATTATTTATAACAAGTTAAAAGAGCTCTTAAAGATATTACAAATGGTAGAGACATTAGCTTGTCTTATCTAATAACAAAAATAATTAGCTAAAGCATAATTTCCACATCTTGATTTTTACCAGCGGTCTCGCTTGATAAACTCTTGTTTTCTAGATTAATGTCATACACTTGTATTTAGATACTCATGGCATATTTCTGACGCACTTGATCTTGGTGTGGGCGACTTGTCAAACATTATCCATTGGTGTGGTAGCCCAATTATCTTTGATCATTATGATTCACCAGGTCTATTTATAATATTGCATTGTGAGCTTAACAAAAAAATTTATATTTAGTCATCCGTTATTTAAAGCACCATATCATCATATTCAAAGACCATATATATTTTTGATATCATGTAAAGAATTTTTGCAATTTCAGAAGATATTAGTACATTGTAACATGACAACTAAAATAATTAATTATTTATATATCATCAATTATTAATGCATTTAAAGGGTCATAATTAACTAAAACTTTTTGTGCTTTCATGATTAACAAACACAAGGGGCTAGGCTTAAGGTTATAGGAGCATCACATGCTTTATGCGATGTGATGCTTCTAAGATTTAGGCAGCATGTAAAATAACTTACATTTATATGCTATTAGCTTTTAAAAACATTAGAAAACTAATATGTGCATTAAATTGGCCAATTAATTGGCCATAGAGGAAGATAGGGTACAGAAAGCAAGTTAAACCTTTTAATATCATTTAGTCAACACATTGTGAAACCATACTCAGTGAAGAAAGGGCTACAAATAAACATTAAACATGCACTAAATATAAACTTATGTTTTTCATGAATAATCATCACATAATAATGTTTAGCAAGTAAGTCCATTGATAGTGCACCTTGTGCAAGAGAAAGACCATCCAAACCATCGCATATATACCCTAAATCTCATCTCTCATATGACTCTAGACTCGTCTTTATTTACCACCAAGGAAGCTAAACCTGTTATTATTTTACAAGTATGACAAAATAATGAAAAAGGACTTTTCAAGATAATCATGAAGGAAAAGTTGCACAAATGAGCACTTATCACCAATATCACATTGACTTAGAATTATGTAGGAGATTCAAATAAGATGAATTATGGTATATTTTGCTGCAAGGTTAGGGGAACTCAGAGTCCTTAGTAGGTATATTACGCTATATGATTGTTAGGGTTTGTCCATGGTGATGAGAAGCCTGTACAATGGTGTTTTTATGGTGGTTTAGAGCCCTACCTGCGTGAGGTGGGATGTCATATTGTTGAGCAGTGTGTTTAGCTATAAGACTATGTTAGGGGTATTGATCTATATAGATTAAGATTCATCCCCTCTCCCCCTAGAGGAGAGGTATATATAGAGACTCTCTTGGGTCTGGATTGTAGAATTAGTAGAGGTTATGTCCTAGCTCCATGACTAAGGAAATGGTCAAGGGAAGACTTAGTCTTCCTAGAATTGTGGAAGAAATAGTTCCCTAACTTTTGTCTGGATTTCCCTTTCGGGTTTTCAATCCACCGGGATACTCATTTTTGCCAAAGTCGCCTTTTCAGGTTTTCAACTTTGCGGGTTTATTTTTTCCTTTATCCCTAATTTTTCCCCCAAACCTTTTCCTTTTATGGTTCGCTGGGATGCCCCATTTTTTCCTGAACTTTCTTTTTCTGTCCAGCGGGTCTCCTTCAAGCAAAATATTTTTCGACCACGTCTGCGTTCACAGAGGACGTAACATCTTCACCATCCATGGTTGACAGTTACAAGAATCCACCAGAGAAAACCTTTCTTACTACATATGGACCTTCATAGTTAGGAGTCCATTTCCCCCTGTGATCTGTTTGAGGAGGAAGGATCCTTTTCAACACCAAATCACGTGTCTGGAAGCACCGAGAACGCACTTTCTGATCAAAGGCTTTCTTCATCCTACTCTGGTATAACCGGATGTGAGCAATGGTTTCCAATCTCTTCTCGTCAATTAGGCTCAACTGATTCAACCTGGCTTGCACCCATTTAGCTTCGTCAAGCTTCACATCAGTCAATATTCGCAAAGCAGGAATCTCAACTTCCAATGGTAAGATTACTTCCATACCGTACACTAATGAGAAAGAAGTTGCCCCGGTTGATGTATGCGTCGAAGTACGATAACCGTGAAGAGAGAAAGGCAACATCTCATGCCAATCCTTATAGGTTACAACCATCTTTTGCACAATCTTCTTAATATTCTTGTTTGCTGCCTCAACATCGTCATTCATCTTCGGACGATATGGAGAAGAGTTGTGATGCTCAATCTTGAAACTCTGGCATAGTTCCTTCATCATCTTGTTGTTCAAATTTGAACCATTATCAGTAATGATTCTCTCTGGGATCCCATTATGACAAATGATGTCATTCTTTATGAATCAGGCTACCACCTATTTCGTGACATTAGTAAAGGAAGCTGCTTCTATCCATTTTGTAAAGTAATCAATGGCAACCAGAATGAAGCGATGCCCATTGAAAGCAGTCGGTTCAATCTTTCCAATCATATCAATACGCCACATAGCAAAGGGCCAAGGAGATGTCAACATATTCAGAGGTGTCGGTGGCACATGCACCTTATCAGCATAAATCTGGCATTTATGGCATTTTCTGGCGTATTTGTAACAATCGAACTCCATAGTCATCCAATAATATTCAGCTCATAACAATTTTCTAGCCATCGCATGCCCACCCGCATGAGTACCAAAAGACCCCTCGTGGACTTCTTCCATTAACAGGCCTGCTTCGTGTTTGTCAACACAATGCAACAAGACCATGTTGAAGTTTCTCCTGTACAAAACATCATCCTTGTTTAGGTAGAAGTTACCGGCTAGCCTTCTCAGAGTCTTCTTATCTTTGCTAGATGCTCCTGGTGGATACTTTTGAGTCTTGAGAAAATTTATGAGGTCAAAATACTAGGGCTTCCCATCTGACGCTTTTTCAACTGCCAATACAAAAATGGGTCTGTCAAGACGCATGATAGTGATTGTTGGAGCTTCATTCCAGAAATTCACTTTATACATCGATGATAACATTACCAAGGCATCTGCCATCTGATTTTCAGCTCTCGGTACATGATGAAACTCAACTCTATCAAAGAAAGGCATCAGCCTTCTTGCATAGTTCTTATAAGGCACCAGGTTGGCCTGACGAGTTTCCCACACTCTCTTGATTTGATTGATGACTAGTGTTGAATCACCATACACATCTAGATTCTTGATCCTCAATCGATGGCTTCTTCTAATCCCATGATGCACGCTTCATACTCAGCTTCATTATTTGTGCAAGCAAACGTCAATCGGGCGGTAAACGGTATATGTGAACCATGAGGAGTTGTAATAATTGCTCCGATTTCGTTGCCATGTGAATTAATAGTGCCGTCGAAAACTAGTTTCCACTGAGATCCAATCTCAAGACCCTCGTCCGGTAAAGGCTCATCATAGTCTTTCATATTTAAAAACATGACGTCTTCATCTGGAAATTCAAACTTCATCGGCTGATAATCCTCACTCGGTTGTTTAGCAAGATATTCTGACAGAATGCTTCCCTTAATGGCTTTCTGGGAAACATACTGAATATCATACTTTGTCAAAACTATTTGCCATCAGTAAATCCTTCCGGAGATTGCTTATTTTTCAAATACATACTTGATTGGATCCATCTTCGAAATCAACAGGGTTGTATGGTTTAGCATGTACTGCCTCAAATGCTTAGTAGCCTAAGCGAGTGCACAATATGTTTTCTCTAGAATTGAGTATCTCGACTCACAATTTGTGAATTTCTTACTCAGGTAGTAAATGGTGTGCTCTTTTCTACCTGACTCGTCATATTGACCGAGCACACATTCCATTGAATTATCAAGAACCGTAAGATACACTATCAGAGGTCTTATTGCTCTTGGAGACATGAGCATTAGAGGTTCCTGCAAATACTTTTTATCTTTTCAAACTCCTTGTGGCAATTTTCATTCCACCTGACCGTTTAATCTTTTCTCAGCAATTTGAAAATTGGTTCGAAAGTGGCTGTAAGATGAGATATGGACCTTGCAATGTAGTTCAACCTCCCTAGGAAACCACGAACCTCTTTTTCCATTCTCGGCTCATGCATTTATTGAATAGCTTTTATTTTGGCAGGTTCTACCTCAATACCCCTTTCGTTAACAATGAACCCCAGTAGCTTCCCAGATCTCACCCCGAAGGTGCACTTGTTAGGATTCAACCTCAGCTTGAATTTCCTCAACCTTTCAAACAATTTCAGAAGATATACCAGATGTCCTTCCTCCATTTGTGACTTAGCAATCATGTCATCAACATAGACCTCAATCTCTTTGTGAATCATATCATGAAAGAGTGTCATCATTGCCCGTTGATAAGTTACCCCAACATTCTTTAATCCAAAGGGCATAACTTTGTAGCAAAAAGTCCCCTACAGTGTAATAAAGGTAGTCTTCTCCATGTCCTCTAGGGCCATTTTGATTTGGTTATACCCAGAGAAGCCATCCATGAAGGAAAACACATAATATTGAGCGGTGTTATCAACCAACACGTCAATGTGGGGGAGCGGGAAATCGTCTTTCGGGCTTGCGCTATTCAGATCTCTGTAGTCAATGCACATCCTGACCTTTCCGTCATTCTTAGGCACATGAACAATGTTAGCAACCCATAGAGGGTAATTTGTGACAACAAGAAAACCAACATTCAACTGCTTCTGAACTTCTTCTTTGATCTTGACTGCCATATCAGACCTCGTCCTTCTCAACTTATGCTTGACTGGCAGAGCTTCCTCTCGAAGAGGCAACTGATGTACCATTATATCTGTATTCAGCCCAGGCATGTATTGGTAACACCAAGCGAAGATATCTTTATACTCGCAGAGCATTTCAATCAATCTTCTCTTGACACTATCTTCCAATGCAGCCCCAATTCTGACCTCTTTCTTGTCGTCTTCGGTACCCAGATTAATGACTTCAATATCCTCCTGATGAGGCATGATGACCCTTTCCTATTGCTTTAGAAGTCTGGCTAACTCTTTGGGCAGTTCACAGTCTTCATCAGTCTCTTCTTCGACTTGATAAATAGGATTATCAAAGTCATACGAAGCCATAGCTGAATCAGAATCGATGGTATATGATAGAAAAGACCTGCATGATGATGTTTATGTTTATTATGCGATGCAACAAACAGAGCACCTTGTCATTTTTTTGTTTAATATAATGCAAAAACAAGAAAAAGGAAAAATAGGGATCACAAAATTTGAATGTGAAAAATGTCCTTTATTTATGATAAAGTGTAAATAGAAAAGGGGCCCCACAGATTAGGTCACTACGCCTTGGGCAGACTGTATGATTGAACATAATCAAAACAATGAATATTACTCTGCAATAGAAACATGAATGACTTCTTCAGTAATCCAATTGCATAGTTTCTGGTCGAGAGTACATGGACGAATCCAAGCATCCATATCGCAGTCGCTGTCACCCTCATCATCCTCTATGGCGTGAATACTTTCAAATATAACACCACCACTGGTGAATTGGACAGGTCTCTTGTACCTCTTAGGATCTTGAGAAGAACTTGAGGGTTTGTATCCCAAGCCGAACTTGTCCTACTTGACAGGAACATTAAGAACTTGGCCCCACTTCTGAGAAGAACCGGATTCTACGATAGCATGGGCTTCTTTGAATAATGACATGGAAACGTCTGGGCCTTTGGCTTCTATAGGAGGCTTCTTCTGAATTTGGACTGTTTCAAAAGTCTGGCAGAGTGTTTCGTGGATCTCCCCATCCACTTCCACATATTTGAATGATGACAAATGGCTCACCATAATGTCTTCCTCTCCACACACGATAACCACTTTTCCCTCCATCATATACTTCAATTTCTAATGCAACGTCGAGGTAACTACTCCCGCAACACGTATCCAAGATCGACCAACCAGACAACTGTATGCTGGCTGGATATCCATAATGTAAAAAGTTGCGTCAAAAATCTCCGGCCCAACCTGTATAGGCATGGTGATCTCCCCAAACACTGATCTCTTGGAGCCATCAAAAGCTCTTATAACTAAGTCACTTGGCGTGCATATCAACCATTGAGTGTCTATTTTCATCAATGCCTTCTTCGGTAGTACATTAAGGGATGATCATGTATCAACTAGGACATGTGACAGTAAGGACTCTCTTCTCTCCATTGAAATATGTAGAGCATGGTTATGGTTCCTTCGAGCATGAGTTAAATCTAGGTTTGTAAAACCTAAACCATTGCCAACGTTAACATGCGCTACTACCCCTCCAACTGATTAACAAAAATCTCCTGGGGTACATATGCTAAACTCAATATTTTCAACAAAGCATTGTGGTGTGCCTCCGAACATAACAATAATGACATAATAGAAATCTTCGAAGGAGTCTGATTTAAGTGATCCACAATCTTGTAGTCACTTTTTCGAATGAGTCTCATAAATTCCTCCGCGCCTTTCGGAAAAACATCATTACCAGCCTGTTGTTGGATGTTCTCCTCAATCACTGCCTTACCCTTCCCTTTGTCGTTCCTATCAGTATTAACCTCCGGTGGGGAAAAGATCCTGCCACTTCTAGTGATACCGTCGGCACCAACTATATTCTCAACCAAAGAACCACCATACAACGACCCTTCAATTCCTGCTTTTGTCCATTACAAAACACCTCTGCCCCATAGTTCCATCAGAGGACTTTAGTTCTTTCGTACGACACAGGTCCAGGAACAGTAATGATAATCGGTGTTGGCCTAACAGGCGCTGAAATATTGATTGTCCGATAGGGAATTGAAATTGTAGCAACTTCGCTTCCATCATTACTCCCCTTATCCTCAACGTCTTCTCCTACAACCCTATCAAATTATAGACAACCGTCATCAATCATTTTCTGAATACCCTTCTTCAAAAGATCACAACCCTTAGGTTGCACTTCAAATTCTGAGCAGTCGGTAGAACACCCTAGAAACACTCCCTTCTTCAACAAATTAACCTTCACAAAACTCAACGGAGTCTTCAAATCCCCAACATCAGTTATCAAGTTCAAACTTTCTCCCTTAATAACAACATTAGCTCTCGCCACCCCATGATTCGACATCGGGTTTTAATTCACATTAGGCCCCTCGTTGGTGAAGTTGATAGCCTTTGAGTCAAGCAAGTCCTGATCTTTGTGCTTGAAGGCTTTGCAATTGTCAATATTATGCTTGGGGTGCCTGAATGGAATTCACATCTTGCATTCATAACAGGAGGCGGTGCACCAGTGAGAGGTGCCAAGGTTCTCTTCTGAATAAGTTGCAACTGCAACAGATGTTGTAACAATTGAGAATACGAAATCAAAGGAGTCTCGAACTTCCTGTTAGCCATTAAATGTCTGCCAACGTAAGGTCGCGCAACGTTAACTTGTTACTGAGGTGCAGCCGGGATAGCTACAGTAGAAACTTGTTGATGATAACGAGATTGTTTTCTACCTTTAACCTTGTGATAAATATCATTGGCATCCCTTCCCTCCTCTTAGGGTTTGCTGAATATGGTTTCTTCGTTCCTCCCGAAGAGGATCCACCACCATTTGGAATCTTCCCGGGCTTAATCCCACTTTCAATTCTTTCACCAGCCATCACCAGATCCGAAAAAACCGCAGAAATACATCCTATCAACTTCTCAAAATACACACCAGGCAATGAAGCCATGAACAATCGATCAATTCTCTTTCCACCATAGGAGGTTGCACCCTCGCTACTAAGTCTCACCATCTCTGGGCATACTCTTTAAAGCTCTCATTAATCTTCTGCGACAGACTCTGCAATTGTACCCTGTTTGGTGCCATATCATTGTTATACTGATAGTGGCAAAAAAAGGCCTCGACCAATTCTCTCCAACTGCGAATATGGGTTCTCTCAAGCCCATATACCATTCCAAAGACACCCCTACCAGACTGTCTTGGAAAAAGCGCATTAACAACTTTTCATCATCGGAGTATGTAGACATCTTTTTGAAATATGCCCGGAGATGTACTCTAAGACAGGTTGTCCCTTTGTACTTGTCAAAATCTGGTACCTTGAACTTTAGGGGAATCTTGACCCCTGGCACAAGTCCAAAATCTGACATGTCGAGCCCTAAATAATTCTGATTCTCGTAAGACTTCATTTTCTCCTCGATCAATTTAAACCTTCTATCAGCTTCAGTTGGCAAACCACCTTCCATATCGTTCATGGAAAATACATCATCCTGATGATCTTCCCAATGAGGATCAGCAGCCCCGTGCACTACGCACACACTTCCACTAATAACATTACCTGTTTCATTCACAGCACCTCCGCCCGGAGGTATGACAACAATAGTAATAGCTTGTGGAACAGACCCACCAACCAGTGGAGGATTAACACCAGAACCTCCATGAAAAACGCCCTTTTCGTCCACCCGTGTTATCACCGTTTGGACCATAGTTCTTAACTGTTCCTGCCGGTTGGCAACATTCTGCATTAGCTCCATAAACTAGGCCATGCAAGCTCTGACTTCCTACAATTAAGCCTGAACTTGATCCATTACTTTTTGCTTATTCCCTCGAGTTGGATATTTGTGGAAAGTAAACTCCACAATCCTGTCAACTGATATAGGAAACCAAGCAAAGATAAGATTGAAAGTTTCGGGAACACTTGCTATGCAAATGAAAAGGATAATGCAAAACGCAAACATGTATATGTGCTTCAAGGAGATCTCCCCCTTGATTCTAGTTCCACATATAATAACATAACAGTAGAGATAAATCGAAGGATCAAAAGCTTTTCTCATAACATGAGAATAAAAGTTAGTGTACACAAACCACCAAGAGGAAATACAACTACATACAAGCCTACGACCCCATCCAACAAGTCTGGTGATGGGCAAGATACAAGAAAAGAAAAGACTACTGAGATACAACATCAGGCAACTTTCTTTAACCACTGTAGTCTTTATACCTTGGTTGGGCTTCTTCTAGCAGCTTCTTGGTGTTTGGATGCTACGGTTGTCGCTACTCGAAAAATGCATCGCGCAACGACGGGGAGGCGAAAAGAAAGGACAGAAGAGTCGCCATCGAACTTTATTTATCCCATGAGGGGAAAGGAAAATATCGAGAAAACCTTAAGAAAAGAAAGGATAAGATGGTCTCGCAATCAAGACAGGGTTCGGAAGCCGGTTATGCGAGGGGAGATAAGTGGCAATCTCTTGGGAGAAGCTTATCCTTCATCAACGATAAGTGGCAATCTCTTCAGAGAAGCTTATCCATCTTCAGTGATAAGTGGCAATCTCTTCAGAGAAGCTTATCCTTCATCAACGATAAGTGGCAATCTCTTCAGAGAAGCTTATCCATCTTCAGTGATAAGTGGCAATCTCTTCAGAGAAGCTTATCCATCTTCAGTGATAAGTGGCAATCTCTTCAGAGAAGCTTATCCATCTTCAGTGATAAGTGGCAATCTCTTCAGAGAAGCTTATCCTTCATCAACGATAAGTGGCAATCTCTTCAGAGAAGCTTATCCATCTTCAGTGATAAGTGGCAATCTCTTCAGAGAAGCTTATCCTTCATCAACGATAAGTGGCAATCTCTTCAGAGAAGCTTATCCATCTTCAGCGATAAGTGGCAATCTCTTCAGAGAAGCTTATCTTTCTTCAGCGATAAGTGGCAATCTCTTCAGAGAAGCTTATCCATCTTCAGTGATAAGTGGCAATCTCTTCAGAGAAGCTTATCCATCTTCAGCGATAAGTGGCAATCTCTTCAGAGAAGCTTATCCATCTTCAGCGATAAGTGGCAATCTCTTCAGAGAAGCTTATCTTTCTTCAGTGATAAGTGGCAATCTCTTCAGAGAAGCTTATCCATCTTCAGCGATAAGTGGAAATCTCTTGGGAGAAGCTTA
Source organism: Lathyrus sativus (assembly GCA_963859935.3). Classification (NCBI taxonomy): domain Eukaryota; kingdom Viridiplantae; phylum Streptophyta; class Magnoliopsida; order Fabales; family Fabaceae; genus Lathyrus; species Lathyrus sativus. The sequence continues at coordinate 491,721,658 of OZ012736.1, forward strand.
TCCCCCTTACATCCTTTTGGTGTTAGGGTTGATTGTCTTTCCGCTCCATCATCCTTTTGGTGATGGGTCTGACATCCTTTCGATGTCATGACTAGCGTATTTTCCATTATCCTTTCGGTAATGGACTCCTTACATCCTTTTGGTGTCGGGTTTGCCTTGTTTCGCTCCATCATCCTTTAGGTGATGGGTCTAGCATCCTTTTGGTGTTATGACTAGAGTCTCTGCTCCATCATCCTTTTGGTGATGGGTCTGGCATCCTTTCGGTGTCATGACTAGCGTATTTTCCATTATCCTTTTGGTAATGGACTCCTTACATCCTTTTGGTGTTAGGGTCGATTGTGTTTTGCTCTATCATCCTTTTGGTGGTAGTAGCCGTGTGTGTTTTATCCCATCATCCTTTTGGTGATGATGACTTTTTTTTTTCCAGTTGCTTATAGCATACTCGGAAGCATACCTTATCAGGTATTTCAATTCCCGAGCATTCTTTCTCTTTTTCGGACAAATTCAGGGTCTTATTTATATCCAATTGTCTTCTACCTTGAAAGTGTGACCGCCATAGCCGTTCATATTTCTCGGTCTAAGCCAATTAGATAGGGGCATCTGTCTTACCCCAAATTTGTCCTACCTATTGTATATTACTATCATCTGTACATTCGTCCACTTGCTTTATTCAAAAAAAAAAGTCCAAAAATATGTTGCTAATTTTCACTTGAGAATGTCGGGTCAGGTGTATGGGTAATGTTGAATGAGAGATAGCTCATGTCATATGGTCGAAGCTGATTTCTGCAGAGTTTTCAGTACAATGCATATTTCAAGGCATTATTTGTTGGTTTCAAGGCAATGAGGCTTTTGGGTCATGGCAATATGATTTCACCCCCTATTTAGTATCAAGTTTGAAGATGGATTTATTATGGTGATTCTTTCAATTTTTATTCAGGGCCAATTTGGAATTATGATTTTCTCCGGGTTCATTCGAGTGTCATTCATTTTAAGATAATCGTGAATTCAAAATTGTAGTTATTTCAGTCAAAAGTACAAGAGCAAATTCTACAAAGCCCATATTCCCATGTCAAGAATAAAATTTACACGAGAAGCCCATTTACAAAGTATCATGGGAGTATTTCAATTTTTCTAGTCTTTGGTTATTAAGTTAAGGAAATATCCCCAGGTCACTAATCAAGGCCGACACGTTACAACGGGGGACTCATGTGGTACAAAGACTTCTAAGCCATGGATATGTCTCATTAAAATTGATGTTTTAATTTTGTGATTAAGAGCCAAGATTTCCAATTCATTAGTATAAGGATACAAAGGAAAATAAACTTTTTTCATTTAAAGCCCAAACGTGAGCCCATTGCCTTTCACCTTTTTTTTTCTCATATTGCAATTAAGAATTAAACAAAGGAAGCTGTAAAGTACAGCCGGTACAGCAACACGTGAATTCTCATCATGTTTTCAAGACCACCCACTCACTAGGATGTATATTATCCTCAGCAATAAGACCGTTCCAATTCACCATGGCCCCACCTTGTGCCAAGCCATAACTTCAAAAAAATACATGCTAATGAGACTGAGAACTCGTACGACAACGCTGCAGGTCCTTATTTCATTTCACGTCCACGTCTCGTACGAAAAAACACTACCAGCAGCAACCCATGCCTTCTACGCACACCAAACATTAACCTGTTATTACCTCCAATTTGCCCAACAAATCCCTGCTACAACTTGTACCACTACAACAAAAAAAACATAATCAACCACGCGCATGAGGAACCGGCAAAGGGACAAAATGTAAAAATATAGCTGCAGAGAAAAATGACAGGATAAAAGCCTGCTAGGCGATGCGATTTGAGGGGGGACGTGCTTCTGAAAGGGGAGATCTCCATCGTTTCTCAAAGAAAAAACATCTGGACACCGCTTCCCAAACCATTCGAAGACCTTCAAAATAGCTTCAGTAACCCTATCACCTTCCACAAAAAACCTGCAAGAACCCCAATCAAACAACAACAGAACTGGTTTCTCCAACCTTCCTCACTAACCACAACAAACCTGCACAAACCAACAACAACAACAGAGATTTGCATATTAAAACAGAACCATAAGAAGAGGAGACTCTATTCTGAAATACCGCCGCTTCTTTCATCGACTGAGAAAACCCTAATCCCTTTCGTTTCTTCACCTCTTTCGACTTCAGAAGTTCATGAAGGTTCTTCAAACGAGGGGCAGAAAAGGACCTCAAACCTCAACCACTTCTTCCTCACTCTTAAATTTCTTCCTCATCAACTATAACAAACCTTCAAACTTGAAACATGTTAATTCGAAACCCCAAACCCTCTACAGAGCTTCATTCAAACCATTCATCCACTCTTGATCTTCATGACATCGGAAAAGAAAACCTTTTTCATCATTAAACAAAACAGAAACCCCTTCATCGACTCTTCACACAACAACCTTCAAATCTGTCAACCCACATTTACAAAACCAAACCCTTCATCTCAAACACCTTCTTCCTCGCCCAACAGTAATTACAGATGAACCCACAAAACAATCTTGAGCTGCGTGAGCAAGACGGAGGGGAAGTTTGATTCGTCATCACGAGTTCTCGTAGTAAGACAGAAGGTTGTGCGATGCAAAGCATTCTACCGTGACTTTTGATCTCTTTTCCTCTCGATCCACTTTGTTGATGATCTTTTCTTGATGTGTTGTTTAAACCGTGATTTTAGAGGAGATGAAATTTGAGTTTTGGGTTTTGTTTAGACGGACGGTAACGTAGGTCGTCGTTTTTTTTTTCTCCGCTCTCTTTCTTTTTTTTTTTTTTTAGGGTTTGAGTTTGGGTGATGGGCCATTGGTAGGCCCATGTGACCCCAAGCTTTACCTTTTTCTTATACGTACCAGCTTCTGTACCCCCACACGATTTGGATGAGAGGTGATGGGCCTATGGCCCAGAGGATCCTCTTTTGCTTTCATTCACACCCCATATGTGCTTCCGCTACCCTCCTCTGTTTCTTTAAAAAAACATTTGTTATATATATATTATTTTAGAATGTATTATTATTAGTATATTTGTGTATATTATAGTTACATATTATTTAGTTCTAGTTTTAAAAACAGTTAATAGATTTGTTAATATGTATATATATTTATTTTAGAAATTGACAAATATTTTATATAACTTTAGCTTTGTAAATATTTTTTATATATTAATTTATTTTCATATTTCTTTAGAACAAACTATGCTTCTTTTAGAAGTTTTATATTATTTTCTTTATATTTATATTTTATTTTCTTTTAGAGGTTAATTTCATTTCGCATTTGTCGTTGGGCTTTTTGTCCCATTTTCATTTGTTTTGGTCGATGACGAGACCTCCGTAATTCATTACCAGTCAAATTATTGATGAGTAATGTTGGATCTGAGACCACCTATTTTCTCTCTTTATTTCTTGTCCCGACTCGATTCAAAAACATTGTCAAACCATCTTTTAAATCATATTCTTTGTATTGGATTAAACGAGGGGATTAAGTGTAGACTTTCTTCCTCTCCGAGTGTTGAGATGCTCACTGTAGTGTGGGTGGTTTAGACACTCGTCTTTCAATACGAAGACTTTTCCACCCCTTTTCCTCCTAAAACCTCGGTCCCGCACCGAGTGACTTTTCAAACCTTCCTTCCTAAAATCTCGGTCTCGTACCGAGTCCTTTTTCAAACTATTATAATTTGATTTCTCTTTGTATCGAATTAAAAAGAGGGGATTAAGTGTAGACTTTCTTCCTCTCCGAATGTTGGGATGCCCACTGTAGTGAGGGTGGTCTCGATATTCGTCTTTCAATACGAAGACACGCCTCCATCCACCACCTCTCCCTCTTTAACTTCATTCCGTAACCTTTCTCACCTAAAACCTCGGTCCCATAACGAGTGCATTTTCAAACCTTTTCATAACAAAAACTTGAATGGTCGTGGAGTGGTTAGGCGTAGGCCTTCTCCTATCCCGAGTGCTGACGTTTACCGTAGGGTTCTCTGTCGCAAAGCACTTACCATTCAAAACCAAAAACATCTTTAATAAGAGAATGAAGTTCTCTTTGTGTTGAACTAAAGAGAGAGGATTGAGTGTAGTCTTCTTCCTCTCCGAGTGTCAGGATACTCACTGTAGTGTGTGTGGTCTTGACGCTCGTCTTTCAATACAAAGACGCCTCGTTCGCTACACCTTTTTATAACAAAAACTTTGAGATAACGAATTGGGTACTACCCGTAGGGGTTACTATCCGAGGACCTGTCTCGCCCCCTAAAAAACAATCTCAACCAATCAAACATGACACCTTGCCTCGCATGGCGCAAACCAGTCTTTCAAAAAGGATATGTTACGTCTGTTCTACCGCAAACAGGTACGCATAAGTCTCCTCACATGCGAGCAGCAAAACACCCAAACTGCTAGAACGCGCACGATAACATCATCCCCAAACACACCGGTTATCCGCACCGTAGGCACGAACTACGTTGCTCTGATTTCTCATGCATATTGAGAATACGTAGGCATAGGATTGCGATATCCTAGCGAGCACCCTTTTTATTTTTCACCCTTTCCCAGAAAGGCATGCTACGTCCGTTCTACCGCAAACAGGTAACGCCTAAGTCTCCAACGAGCGAGCAGCAATACACCTAACTGCTAGAATGCGCACGATAGCATCGTCTACCAGAATTTCCCCGCAAACCGTAGGCCGAACTACGGCTGCTCTGATTCTTTACTTCGTTCAAGTAAAGATACGTAGGAACAAGGGCCATAATCCTTGTCGAGCACTTTCCCCCTATATCTGTAGCCCCGAACTACGTCGACTCTGACTTCCTCATATCTTTTGAGAATACGTAGGCCTAGGACCGCGAAGTCCTACCGAGTCTGTTCTTTCTCTTCTTCCCCCTGTTATCTCTCTTTTCCCAATTTCTAACCTTTCCCTCTATCCTTTGAAACACTTTTATAGCATAATATTTAAGCAAATAATTTCACACGTCGACAAACAAATGGTTCCCATCGAGTACGATGGATGCGAGGGGTGCTAATACCTTCCCCTCGCATAACCGGCTTCCGAACCCGATCTTGGTTGCGAGACCATTTTATCCATTCTTTCTTAAGGTTTTCTCGATATTTTCCTTTCCCCTCATGGGATAAATAAAATTCGGTGGCGACTCTTCTGTCTATCTTTTTGCCTCCCCGTCGTTGCGCGATGCATTTTTCGAGTAGCGACAACGATCTCGCAATCAGTTCCTGGATGAGGGAATCTCTTCTACAGGTGACATCCTTCAAACTTTGAACATATTCCTCCCAAGCATTCTCACCGAAGACATCTTCAAGCTTTGGTTTCTTTAATTTATCTCTCACCTTGAGTTCTTCTAATTCTGATAGAGTTTCTTGTAGCCTTTGCTCACTTGCACGTCTACGGAATGAATCTACTAAAACTTCTCTTTCTTTGGCTCTGAGCTGCATCTTTGATTTGTCAATCTGCTTGTGAAGCTCGTCCTCTCTTCCTTTATTGGCAGTTATCATAGTGTTCCATTGATCATTGAACTTAGATATCTCTAGATAAGCTTTATCTAGTTCCTTCTTTTTATGCTTTAGAATGTTATCAATCCTCTTTAGATCTTGGCCAACTCTTTCCCGTACTCGGATCTCTTCAGCTAACTTTTTCTCTCTTTTAGCCAAGATTTATGTCTTCACTTTAGCCGAGTAGACAACTTCGTTCTTGTCATGTTTCAACTGGCTGATCTCCTTTTTCAGCTCTTCGCTTTCTTTGTGCATCTCTTCCTTCTCTGCCCAAAGCTTGTTGTACTTCAGGATATCAACCATTGTAGGCTCTTCAATCATCAAAGGGTACAAAGGTTCTTTAACAGGAAAAGGAAACAATGCCTTCTCAACCCTCTTCTGGATCCACTATTTGTAAAGGTCATAAGCTCTGCAGTCACCCTTACCCCAACGAGAGTTTCCCTCTTTTATGAACCTTTCCCCATGCTTCCACCAATCTGGCTAAAATATCATGATCAGCTACTCCGGTGAAGTACTGAGATTCCTGTAATTCCTCATCCTTCGGGGGTCCTCTCAAAGCATACCCAAAATGTCTAACAATAAAAGAAGGGTTATAATTGATTCCCCCTTTTCTTCCCATCAAAGGTACATTGGGAAAGCCACCACAACTGAAGATAATCTCTACGCCGAGCAGATCTCGGTTGAAACAGATAATATCTTTAGCTGTCAAGCCCATAAGTCTTTTAGACCATTCAGATGTGACCCTTGTATCAATAAAAGCTCTGATATGAGGAAGGTGATCTATGAACCACTTGTGGAAAAGCGGTGTACAACAAGAAAGATAGGGTAAAACCAGAAGCTCAAATAGCGCTAAAATAATATAATACCATATATGCATAGAGCTAAAATAGCGATGAAAACTACCCAATAACCTTTCTTAGCAAATTTTTGGGCTTTACCCACCAAGAAAGATAGGGTAAAACCAGAAGCTCTAGGACTGGAACTCCCAACAGAAAAGCAAACTCCTCCAAAGTGGGAACTAAGACATAATATGGAAAAGTGAAGCAGCATAATGAAGGGTCATAAAACTGTAGTAAAGCATCAACGGCTCCTTGCTCGTAGTTTATGACTTTATGGACGAAACTTAGAATCCTCCCATAATCCTTTCTGAAGTCTTCTAGAACACCAGGATCAGCTATAGAAATCAGACCAAATAAAGGTCCCAACTCAGGTAATGGAAATTTGTATATGATTGTCTTCTTTATTTTGGCCTCCATCTCAATAGCATATCAGATCACTAGAATCAAAGGAAAGACGAAAACATGAGAACATATACACATGCAATGCTAATATGCAAGATGATTATGCAAATCCAGACAAGGGGATCAAGGTATCCAATGTTGTTATGTTGTTGACTGAATACAATCAGAGTTGCACTTTAATTAGAATACCAAGACATCCAAAACTCTGACAGAAAACTATAATATCCAAGGTCAACGGTCCGCTTTGACTAGAAAACCGGGTTGGTTGGAGGTCAAAGTTTCCTGCAAAACCCATCCCTTTCACAAGTAGGTTCTAGTCTTGAAAGGTACGACATCCTATGCAGGTCGTCAGTTTCATTGACTCTCAGGTTGAGAAACGATGATACGTTCACTATTTCTGGTTTGGCATCATGGTCAATCAAGGAGGTCTCAACTGACTTCCCAATGAACGGTCTCCAGAGTCATTAGCTTTCAGATCTAACACCCCATCAACTATCCAAGATGCACATGATAGGATGTCTTCAAAGAAAACCTCATCTGGACGCGAATTTCCTGTAGGCTCTTGCGTGTAAAGATGCCACACAAGTCCACATTACTCTCCACACTAATCCTATGTGTATACTCAAGCCTGGGTATTTGGCTTATCTCTCATGTAACAACCCATCCAAGAACACAGCAACATAATATGATAACAATGATAAGGTGCAGAAAGTAAAATGCAAATACAATAATGTACAACAGTAAATGCTCAAATACAACATACATATGCATAAAAATAACACGCAAGGATATAAAATAGAAAAGTGCTATGAGTAACTCGCGTAGGGAACTAGTAGTCCCCAGCAGAGTCACCAGTTGTCACAATTGCAAAAACACCCGGTGGAAAAACAGAAGAGTCACCACCGAATGTTATTTATCCCAAAGAGAGGGAAAGGAAACAATCAAAGAAATCCTGAAGAACGGGAAAAGACAAGGTCATCGTAACCAAATCTTGGGTTCAGAAGTCGGTTACGTAAGGGGAAGGTATGAGCGCCCCTCACGTCCGTTGTACACAACGAGATCCACGCTTGTTGTCTAATTAAAGGGTGTGTTATCTAAAAGCTACTGCTAAACAGAAACGAGAACAAAAGAAAAAGAAAGAGACTTGATAGGATATCGCCACCCTATGCCTATGTATTCCCTCGTACAATGGGAAAATCATAGTCAACGTAGTTCAGAAAACTATGTGTGATGGGGGAAGGTTGCTCGCCAAGACATCGTCGTCTAGTGCCTACGTCCTCATCTGGTATGAGAAATCAGAGCAAACGTAGTTCGGGTAACGACGAAACCACAAGTTGGTTAAGTTTTTTTATGAGCGATGTTAAGTTCCCATTCCAGCAGCTATGGTCGATGCCTATTCGCGGTAGAACGGAAAAGTAACGTACTCTTTTCAAAAATGAGTTTGAAACACAAAACCTGAAGGGTAAAAGGTTTGACTTTTGTTTATGAGTTTTAGTGAAGTGAATTAGTTTACTTTGTGATTCACGTTGCACTAAAGACTATGATATATGAGTGAATGCGTCGCATATCGCCCAAAGGGCATACACTAAACACTCTACACAAGTAAAGAGAAACCCCCATATCATCATTTCCCATATACTTAAGGCTCGTGGCGCACAACGTTCATCATTATTTATTAAGTGTCTTTGAGTTGTTTGAGATGAGAAGAGAGACACAAAACAAAACACTAAAGGGAAACTGAAAGCCCTAATGCTATCATACAAAATGGTCCTAAGGTTAGAATTAAAAGGAAGTCTACCTAATGTTATCATACAAAAGATGGACCTAAGTTCGAGGTAAAAAAAAGGGTTAGCCTACTCGTTATCATGCCTGGATTGCACTCCTAATGTATATCCTACTCCAAATTTAATCAGAAATTAAATTGGAATAAGAATCCTAAGGGAACATGCAAAAGCAAGGCAAAAAGAAATAAAACAAGGTAAAAACAGCAACTACAACAACACTTCCTGCATAAAACAGCAGTAAAATCCAGCAAGGCAGCACAACAACATTTAACAACTACTAATTCAGCACAAAAGTAGGTGTAAAAGGCAGGCAGCATAGACAACATGCAAATTTCAGAATAACAACAGCTATAGAAAGTAGGACAACAAGCATGTGTGAATCCAATCAATCAAACGAAAACATCAATCATGAACAAGCATCATGCAAGTATGAACATGCATCGACAATCAAACACAAATGATCAACAACATTGCATCAACAAGAAATCAACAATATCGTCATGCTTTTCAATTCAAATCAACAATTAAACGGTCAAACGAACATGTAACCAACAGAATCGGAAGCAAACGCAAACCTGTATCACAAATCCAACAAGATAATCATCAATGATAATCAATTAACATGATGCAAGCAAGCAAAGCATATGATCATCATGAAGGTGAGATAATACTTAGAAAGGGGGGGGGATTGAATAAGTATGGAAAATTAATACTTGCAAATAATCACACAATTATTTTTATCCTGGTTCGTTAAACAACTACTCCAGTCCACCCTTCCAGAGTGATTTGCCTTTCTCAACAAGGACTTAATCCACTATTAAATCAAACTGATTACAATAGTATCACCTAAGAACAACAGTTCTTAGTCTTCTCAAGAGCTACTGATTCTAACTGAATCCTCTTAAGGAATATCCTTTACAATCAATGTAAATTAAATACAAGAGTTTTTAATGCTTCTATAAAGCTATAATCACAACAGTGATTTTTCTCTTAAGTTTAAGTACAATGAGATTCTATGAAGAATTTAAGAATGAGAGCTTATAGAATATTATGATTTCTTTTCAGCAAGCGAGTAGCCCTGAAGAATGAAGTGAAGATATCCTTTTATAGGCAGCTGAATCATGCAAGCTGAACATTGAAAAGAGAGTCCAAAAGGTCTGAGCCTTTTTTTGTCTTCACATGCACTGACCTTTCCTTGAAATAGATGACACAGAAAAATCCTTTTTGTCTGTGTAAGAGTGTCTAGCACAAATAAGGAAAGAGACGTTGAATAATTCCAACGGATATATTCTTGAAAATACTTCTTCAGTTTCAGCAAGTTCTTCAGAGTCTGAATGGATCAGAGTCTTCTAATGAAATTCAGAACTGTGCTGTATCAGAGTCTTCTGCAGCGTGTGTGCTTCTAGCGTGTTTATCATCAGAGCATTTTGACACAGAACTTCAGTACTTGGCAGCGTAGGTACTTTCAGAAACTTCTGTAGACTAATGCTTTGAGAAACTCTTCAATCAATATTCTTCTATACTTCTGATGCTTCAGCTTCAGATGCTTCTGATTATCTTCAGATGCTTCTGACTATCTTCAGATGCTTCTGACTATCTTCAGATGCTTCTGACTCAGAATGTTCTGGAGCTTCTTGCTTCAAATCCTTCTGGAGACTACGCTCAGGATCTTCTGTAAGGAGCAAACAGATTCTTCTGTGAGGTGCATCTGGCACTTCAGAGTCAGAATAACTTCTTGTATTCAAGGCAGATTTGCTTCTAGAGAGTTAATATAATATTAATCTGCAATAAAACTTTCAAACAAATTTTAGAGTATATAATTCTTAAATATAAATTTCCTAACAGTTATCATCAAAACAAAGAGTAATTATTAAGAACCAATCTGTGTTCTAACAATCTCCCCCTTTTTGATGATGACAAAAAGTATCAGAAATTTTATTTAATTGAACATAAAGAATTATAACTCCCCCTGAGATGATGAATCTCCCCCTGAGTTAAATATGAAAAAGGAATAGAAACTTCCCTTTTTATCTTGAGTAATCTTCAGAGTCAGATCTTGTTTGTCTTTGTAGTAATCAAGGGTCAGACTATCTTGCAGATATGAGATTCAAAGTTTGATAAAATATAAATGATCTGAGAAATGATCTGAGAAACTCAGAGATTCTTTTATAGAGTGTTCTTATCAAAAGTTCTGAAATAGTCAATTTAGATATTAGAAAGATTAGATATGTCTGAAGATTCATTCTAGTGAAATTATATTAAATAGTTCAGATCTTTATTTTCTCCCCCTTTTTTGTCATAAGCAAAAAGAAAAAAACTTTTAATAAAGACAAATAAAAGGAACAACAGCAGATAATTCAATGGAGAATAACAAAATGATTCATTAAATCATAACAGAGCAAAAGTACATTGGAAAATATTGTTGCACCCCAAAATTTGACCAACATCTATTCATTCATTGAGTGTTTGGAAGTTGATACCTTCATCAGAAAGTTCAAGAGATCCCCAGAGAAGTGGTTTGAAACCAGGGTTGTGTGCTTCACAGTTTGAAAGTTGTGAGTGCTCCTCAGATGATTCTGAGACTTTGAGAATGAACTTGATGTCTTGAGAAAGCTTATGAGATGCCTTGATAGCCTTCATGAAGCCCAGAGAAGTCATTATGTAAGAACTCAGAAGATTCAACCATGAATGGTAGAATTAGGGTTTTGACTGGGTCAACCCTAGATCAGCTGAAGATTTGGAGAAGGTTGAGACTTAATCCAAGGGCCATGAGATCATGGAATGATGCATAGAGATGTTATAAAGATGATTCCTAGACCAACTCATCATGATTGAGGAGTTTTGAGAAGTTTCAAGTTAGGGTTTCTGAGGATTGTCAGTGGAAAAACCCTAATTCGATCCCTATCTTCCAGGCAGTTAGCACTAGATGTGTTTGATATCTCATTTTCCCCACAACATGAATGTTGTAGAGCTTGTTCTAAGCTTTAATTTGAGTGGTGGAAGTCCTTGATAGGAGTTACAGAGCTCAAGTTATGGTTTTGACAAATTACAGGTCAGTTGATGTGTGTGAATCTGGGTCCTTGAAAGTCACCCAACTTGCAGACAACTTTTGCCCTAGTAGGTTGATTCCTATGGTTTCTTGGTCAACATGAATGTTGAAGAGGATCTTCTTAGCTTTAATTTGAGTGGTAGAAGTCCTTGATTGGATTTGTGGAACTCAACTTATGGTTTGAACAAGGCAGGGGTATTTTGGTCATTTGTCAGTTATAGGTCATTTTAGCCAATGCCTAAAACTCCTATTTCCAAGCCTCAAATGGAAAAACTCAAAACATGAAAGTTGCTCAAAATGTGATTTTAAGTCTAGAAAGAAGGTCACAAATTGTTGAAAAGGCTCATAGCACAAGATTCCATGATTGGTCAAAAATGAACTAAAAATGACTTATAACTTTGAAAAGTTGAAGTTGAAAAGTGTTTTGGAAGATCTACAAACCCAAAATAGGTCATCCAATATATCATTTTGATTGGAAAAAACATTTTGAGAAGATTGGTTTAAGTAGAATTTTCATTTGAGGCTTAAAAAATGAGGTTCCTTTGGAAATTTGTTACTTAAGAAAGAAGGCAATGTTAGAAAACCCTACACAAGCAACCAATACACTTGTTTTTCACTCATCCTCATTCAATAACTCACATAAGGACATTTTGAGACCAAATTGAAGGCTTGAAGCATGGGAGATGAGATAACCAACTTCTCATTCAAGGAGAAATTCATGAAACTTCCACATCATTCTAGATGAATCTAGAGACTTCCATGGATTGTTATAAAAAGAGTGCATTATGGAGAGTCTATGGTTGGTGAAAGTTGGAATCAAGTCAGAGGAGAGAGAAGGAGAGATAGCCATTGAAGCCCTTTCTTCAACTTGAAGCAACTCAAGAATTCTGCCATTACAAGTCTTCTCCTTCAAGAATTGTGCAAACAGAAGGTTAACCATCATCAAAGGATCATCCTGAAGGATTTACAAGCCTTGGTTCGAGCCATAGCATCACTCACCATAGCTTCTTGACAGGTTGGTGAACTCCCCTCTTTCTCTTTATTTATGCTTAGATAGATCATTTTATAGGTATAGAATGATTGTGTTAGGGTAGATGAATAAGCCCTAGAAGTTATAGCTCATTCCATGAGGTTCCATGGCAGAACCTTAAAACTTTAATTTGCAAGAACTGACTGTTTGATGAGTTCTAGTTAGCATGAATTGGTTTAGAATAGCAAGGGGAGCGTGTAGTGCATCTGTAGATCATTATAATGAAGTTTAGTAAGGATTGATATCAGTTGGAAACTGTGAACCGTGTTTGTACCCAGATGTTCAAGGGTTTTGTTTGGATTATTCAAGAAGAGTTAGAAGAAACTGGTCGTACCATTGTAATCTAGGAATGTAGTAGGCCATTTTTCATTTTTAAATCGAGTCCAACCGTGGCGTGTGGAGGAAGATAGGAGAACTCGAAGGTTTGCGCATGGAGGTGGGGGTTCTGAAACCCTAGGTCCCATTTGGGGACGATGAAGAGCAGCCATTGGATCCTCTCTAATATTTGACCATTTATTCCAATCGTGCGGTCGTGGATGCGTCTGAGAAAGAGAGGGAAGATTTGAATCTAAATGAAACGCCGCGTTTCATTTAGAGGGCGCTGGGCCCAGACTTCTATCCCCACCCCCCTTATTTGTTGGCCCAATCCATATAACTAGCGAGGAGTGCTATTCTGACCCCCCCTCCCTTTATTCATTTAATTTGTTTTAATTTTCTTTTTTAATATTTCTGTTTTGAATAATTCATTAGAAAATGATAGAAAATGATTTTTAAATGCTTCTTTTTTTCATGAGTAGATTAAAATGAGTAGAAAATTATAAAAATAAAATTGAGATTTTATTTTTAGGTTTAATATTTTTAGTAGATTTTCCAATTCAATAGCTTTTTAATTGTTTCATTTTGATATTTGATTTTGTAGGAATTGTTTTAGTACTTTCCATTAATCTTTTTTACCCATTCTTTTTGGTGCAATTAGATGATTAGTCATACTTCCCCATAGGATTTTTTCTAGATTTTTTAGAATTGATCTTGATTAGTTTAATTAGGGTTGACTTAGGATAGTCTAATTAGGGTTAGAATTGTGCATAGGTGATGATTCCTTTCTTTGATTGAGTTTTATCTTGATTTTTAGGTAGAAACCTTTATAGATGTTATGAGAAGGTGTTGAGGACCCTTGTGATTAATTGTTAGATTTTTTCTCATTAGTCTAGTATTTTTAGGTATTGGCTGAAGTTGCCTGATGATTTGGTTTGTTCAGTGGGTTATCTGTTCATCTGTGGGGATCTTTCTGAGGAATTTGCTGAAGGGCTTGTGTTGCCTTGAGGATATTGATGGAGAGCATCATGAAGAGGAGCTTGTAGATCAAGATTCAGAGACCCAGAGCTTGTCTCATCTCCTGTCTGTGAGGTTTGAGAGCCTGAAGTTTGAAGGAAGTTCATGGTACTTTCCTGAGGAAGGCACTATGAATGACTTTCATCCTTCCTTCTCACCTCTTTCTTAAGTATCCAATGATGTTGGAGCCAACTTGTGAGTTTAATTTCTCCTGAGGAGGAATGTAAACTGATCACATGTTGTTGAGCCACATGGGATACAACTCCTAAGTGGAAGCCTCCTAGTACTTTCCTGAGGAAAGTCCTATGGGTCTATTCACTTAGTTCCACTAGTTTGTCTAGGATTTCTCAAGTATCCAATGATGTTGGAGCCAACTTGTGAGTTTAATTTCTCCTGAGGAGGAATGTAAACTGATCACATGTTGTTGAGCCACATGGGATACAACTCCTAAGTGGAAGCCTCCTAGTACTTTCCTGAGGAAGGTCCTATGAGTCTATTCATTTAGTTCCACTAGCTTAAATAGGATTTCCTAAATATCCAGTGATGTTGGAGCCTGCTTGTGAGTTTAATCTCTCCTGAGGAGGGATGTAAACTGATCACAGTGGTTGAGCCACATAGGGTATGATTCCTGAGTATACACCTCCTAGTGCTTTCCTGAGGAAGACACTATGAGTCTGATTGCTTAGCTCCCTTTCTTTGGCAAGCTTATTCTGAAGCTTGAAGACTGGGAATGATTTCTCCTGCTTAGAGTTTTGCTTGAGAGCTTTGCTTAGATTTGATTAGGACTCTGTGATTGGGATTATGGTTAGAGAATAGATGATTCTTTCTCATGTGTTTTGTTTACCTGATGGTACTTCATTTCCTTTATCTGTATGATTGCAGTTTACTGTTTTGCTTGATAGCATGTTGTTGATCTTCAGTATGATTACTGTTATTTCATGACTGGCTTGAGGTTGAGACGAGCTTGTGGAGGCTGAAGCCCCACACACATTTCCTCCCTCACTTGCATTGCATGCATTTTACTGTTTAAACTGATGTTTTTGTCTGTATTCTATGTATCATTAACATGATCCCTTAGGACTCTCATTTCTTCTGATGAGGATTTGATGATAGACTTTTAGGTTGAAACCTATGCATGATAATATCTAGGAGTTCCCTGTTCAAACCTCAACCATAGGATGAATCCATGGCATGATAACAGTAGGACTTGATGGTCTCCCTCCTAGTTGAACCATTCTTCCCGTAGTTAGCTGAACTACGTTGACTCTGATTTCTCATTCTCTGATGAGAATACGTAGGCATAAAGCGCGACGCTTTGCCGAGTCATTTTTCTTTTCTTTTTTCAGCCAGCCTTGATAGGTAGATAGATTATAACCAACCCGTCCAAGTAAACAAACAAGCGAGGATCCCGTCGAGTACGACGGACGTGAGGGGTGCTAATACCTTCCCCTTGCGTAACCGACTCCCGAACCCAGACAATGGTTGCGATGACCTTGTCTTACCCTTTTTCGTCAGGTTTTTCCGATCGTTTCCTTTCCCGCTCTGAGGGATAAATAACGAAAGGTGGCGACTCTTCTGTCATGCCGGCACCTTATTTTCGCGCAAGCGACAGCTGGCGACTCTGCTGGGGACGAATGGCATCTAGGGACTTTTCCTATCCCTTATGCTGGGACCGTTTCCCATCCCCTATGCGAGTCAATCCTATCGTTTGTGTGTTTGCTTGTTGGGTTGCGTTTATTTATCGCATTTTTACTTCCCGCACTTTACTTCCCGCATTTTATTTCCCGCATTTTATTTCCAGTAGATATGATTATCTGTGCTGCTGTGGGAGAGGGATGTTACTGTGAGTGAAAAGCCGGACCTGGGCTTGAGTACACACCTAGATATAGTTGCGGAGAAGTAGTAGACGAACCTGTCTGTTGAACAGGCACAGTTCCCTACGAAAATCTGCGCTCAGACGAGATTCTTGCAGAGGTGCTCCTTTCCGGTCCTGAGGATCTGAGGGGAGTCCAGACGTAAGGATTGTCGACTCTGGGGACCGATCATTTGGAAGTCAGCTAAGAGAGGCCTCTTCATGACTTGACGATGCCACTCCTTCTGGGAATCGTATTGTCACTCATGAATGTCTGTGACGCTGACGACCGCATAGGATGCCGTACCTTTGTCCGTGGATTAGGTCCACCATACCTGTGAGTGGGGTCGGGATATTGCAGGAAACTTATACCTTCAGACCACCTGGTTTTCTTGACAGTGAATCAGTTATGTTGGGTTCTCAGTTGCAGATATGTTCTTGACAGAACGAGAATTTGATCAGAGGATCTTATCATCAGGTGTTTGTTTGTTCTTGATAGAGCAGGTTCCGATCAGAGTATTGTTATCAGAGGTTTGTTCTTGATGGAACAGATTTTTGAGTGAGGTCTGAGGATCTCGTCAGCAGTTGTTATTTTGTTCTTGATAGGGCAGGTTTTGAGTGAGGTTTGAAGATCTCATCAGCAGCCGTGTATTTGTTCTTGAGAGGGCAGATTTGTGATTTGGGGTCTGAAGACTTCTCCAACAGATATTCCTTGATCTTGCATCCAGGGTTTTTCATTATCAGGCCTTCGTTCTTGTCAGAGCAGAATCTTGATCTCGATCCTACCAGATGGTTATTCACAACAGATCAGATCAGTGGGTTTACACCGGGGTTTCCTTCTCAGCAGTGACTGTTGACATCGAATCTCCACAGCAGCCACCTGGATATATTATTGCATACCTGCATTTTGCATTAGCTTGCATAATCATTCCATTAGCGTGTGTCTGTGACAGGTACCATTTCCCTGATCCAAAATCTCTCATTGTGTTACTGCAGCCGTTCTCAGAAAGACTGATGCGTATGAGTTCTCGGTCCTTGATATGTCGAATCTGACTATTGCTATGTGAGGTTACTATTTCCATGATTGGGCCCAGATTCCTCTCCTTACTATTGTCAGCAGATGCCAGGACCGGGGAAATCTCTCAAGCACACAGACACACGCATGCATTTGCATGAAGCATTCTTGCATGACATACATTCTGTTGCTTTTCCTAACCTTTAATCTTGACAGGTTTTTCAGGTACTCAGGTTCCGAGCTGCTTTCAGGATTGATCAAAGATTCATCCACCGCTACTCGACTCGCGCCAATCAAACGAGAATCATGGACCAGGTACAATCAGATGTTCAGGAGCTTCGTGAAAGGATGGATCGTTTTATGGAGTTGATGCAAGTAGTTGCGAACGGGCAAGAGCAACTTCGTACTTTGGTTCAACCTCTCATCTCCAGGGTTGACAGCAATGGAATTCTTCACGGCGGGGCCGTACCCACTCCTCCTCCTCAAGTGGATACTCCTCAGAACGTTGTTCCTGCTGCCGGGGGCAACGGTAGTGCTAACGGCAATCTTATGAATAATCTCGGACTTAACGCGGCGGGCGCCGTCAATGGTGGTTTGGGAGCCAATGTCAATGTTGGTGCAGGAAATATGGTGGTGCCTCAACCGTGGCTGGAGGACCATCAGGACGACATTTTCTCTCAGAGAGGTGTAGAGGCTGAGTTGACTGCTGAAGCTAGACTCAGGTTCAAGGCACTGGAAGATAAAATGAGAGATATAGAAAATCAGAATACATTGGGCGTTGACATGTCCAAACTTGGGCTGATTGCTGACTTTAAAGTACCTCACAAGTTTAAGGTACCTATCTTTGAGAAGTATAGAGGCACCACTTGTCCCCGTGTTCACCTCCGATCTTATTACAGGAAGATGTCTGCTTACTCTGATGATGAGAAGTTGCTGATGCACTTCTTTCAGGATAGTCTTTCTGGCCCATCGCTTGAATGGTATATGGGTTTGGAACCCGCTGCTGTGCGAACGTGGAAAGATCTCGCTGAAGCATTTGTTCTCCACTATCAGTATAATAGCGACTTGGCTCCCAACCGAGTTCAGCTTCAGAATCTCTCGCAGCGTAGCAATGAAAGCTTCAAAGAGTACGCTCAGCGGTGGCGTGAATTGGCTGCTCGGGTTCAACCGCCGATGGTTGAGCGTGAGTTGGTACAGATGTTCGTGGCTACTCTTCCCGGAGTCTATTATGAGAAGTTGGTTAGTGGCATGTCCGGGACATTCTCGGCCCTCATCACTTTGGGCGAGCATGTTGAAAATGGTATAAAGATCGGCAAGATTCAAGGCGAATCATCCTCATCTGGAGGAGCCAGCAAGAAACCTTATACTGGCAAACGCCGAGAGGGCGATGCCAGTGCTGTCTCTAATGCTAGGAGAAAGGGCAAGGGCCCTCAGTCTCAGATCGCTAGCATAAACATCCCAGTTGCTCCCCCACAGCCGCAGCAGCAGCCTCAGCAACAGAATAATCCGGGATATAAGAAATATCAGCATCGGGGTCCCCTGGCAAACCGTCATTTGGAAACTCCTCCTATGTCGTATGCCCAGCTTCTGCAGACGTTGCTTCAGCTCCAACTGGTTCAGAAAAGGACGCTAGCTCCCTTGACAGGGGCACCACCACCCGGGTACGATGCTAATGCTACATGTGAATTTCATTCTGGGGCACCTGGCCATACAGTTGAGAACTGCAAAGCTTTTAAGCATAAGGTCCAGGACATGATTGACGCCAAGATAATAAATTTTTCTGACAACGTGCCCAACGTCACCAAGAATCCGATGCCTCATCATAGGGGGGCGGAGTAAATGCTATTATCTCTGAAGAGAATTCAGACCTGCTGACTGATGTCAGAGAGTTGAAGACGCCGTTGGTTTTTGTTAAAGCTAAGCTGCTGAAGAAAGGTTTCTTTCCCGGATGTGGGGAATTTTGTATGGCATGTGCTACGCTTCCTGACGGGTGTGAGCAGTTGAGTGAAGGTATCCAGAGTCTGATGACCGAGGGCATTCTGCAGTTTAGTCGAAGCGTTGAGAATGCGTCGGGAGAAGTCGTGCTGAAGCAGGCTGACGAAGTTGCTACCATCACCATTCCTCGCCACCCTATCACCATTTCTGCACCTCGTCCTCCTACTATTACCATCACCAGGGCTGGACCAATCCCATTTGAGAGTACCAATGCCGTTCCATGGCATTATGGCGCTGAAGTGTATTGTAATGGCCAGAAGGTAGAGATTGAGCCGCCCAGATCGACTGCGCAGAATCTTGCTGAGGCCAGTGGCATCACCAGAAGTGGCAGAGTGTTCGCGCCGGCAGAGGGTGCGGCAGAGAAGGTAGTCAGGGCTGATGCTGCTGATAAGGGCAAAGGTAAAGCCGTTGAAGAGGTTCCTGCGGGGGCAGAGAAAGACTTGTTGGTTAAAGACGCAGAAGAGTTCATGCGACTGATCAGGAAAAGTGACTACAAGATTGTAGATCACCTTCACCAGACTCCGTCGAAGATCTCAATTCTCAACCTGTTGCTGTGTTCTGAAGCACACCGCAACGCGTTGCTGAAAGTATTGAATGCTGCGTACGTGCCGCAGGAGATATCCGTTAATCAACTTGAAGAAGTAGTAGCCCATGTCAACGCTGGTAATGGGCTGGGCTTTACAGATTTGGAGCTGACGCCCAAAGGAAGAGATCACAACCATGCCTTGCACATCTCGATAGAGTGCAGGGGCACGATTATGTCACATGTCCTAGTAGATACGGGCTCCTCGCTGAATGTGCTTCCGAAGAAAGCACTAATGAAGTTGGATACCCGGGGACTGCTGTGCACGCCCAGTGATCTGGTCGTAAAGGCTTTTGACGGAACCAAGCGCCACGTCTTTGGAGAATTGACCCTGCCAATTCAGGTTGGACCAGAGACGTTTAATGCAGTGTTCTATATTATGGATATCATGCCCGCCTATAGTTGCCTCTTAGGTCGGCCGTGGATTCATTCTGCTGGTGCCGTGACGTCCACGTTGCATCAGAAGCTTAAATATGCTGTTGGGGGCAGCATAGTGACAGTTTGCGGAGAGGAGGACATCATGGTAAGCCACCTGTCGTCCTTCAAGTATGTCGAAATGGATGGCGAGATCCATGAGACTCTTTGCCAGGCGTTTGAGACCGTCAAGGTGAAGGAGGTAGCTCCCGTTGTTGCAGAGAAGCAGGAGGTGAACCTCTCTTCGTTTAAGGAAGCTAGAGCCGTTGTCGAAGCTGGTTCTACCCCAGGCTGGGGGCATGTCTTGGATATACCATTCAAACAGGATAAGTTTGGATTGGGATATTCTCCTGAAGCTGAAGCTTCAACTTCTTCTGGTAGCTCATCTCGTGGAAAGGGGCCGATCCTATTCACCAAAGGAGGAGTAATATTCGAAAGTGTCAACGCAGCGTCAGAGGACAGCGGAGACAGTGACTGTGACCTCGATGCCTGGATTCAACCGAGCAAGCCAGGCGAGCGCCTTCACAACTGGACCATCAAGGAGATTATCGAACTGACAAGTGAAGAGTAATGATTTGCTTTTTACAATCTTTGTACAACCCTATGTCCTGCCCGGGGCATAGTGGTTTTACTGTCAGGGCCTTGTTGGATTATGTGTATACATTTTATCAATAAATAAAAAGGCGTTTTCTTCGTAATCAAATATTGTGTTCTCTGTTATTCATATTTTATGCTTGTTTTGAAAAACAGCAAAAGGGCGACGAGGCTCGTGCTAACCTGCATATTCCTGCTTTAAACTTAACCCTTGTTATTGCAGGATCCACGTAACAGACGACATCGACTCTGGACCCTCTACGGCTCACTACGACTTTGATTGCCCGATCTATCAAGCCGAGGATGAGATTGATGAAGACGAAGACCTTCCGGAAGAATTGGCCCGCTTGTTGAAACAAGAGGAGAAGGTTATTCTGCCTCATGAGGAGGAGATTGAGATCATAAATCTGGGTTCTGAGGAGCTTATCAGGAATGTCAGGGTTGGGGCTGCGCTGCAGAATGATGTCAAGCATAGACTGGTCGAGATGCTTCGAGAGTATAGTGACGTCTTTGCTTGGTCGTATGAGGATATGCCCGGACTTGACACAGATATCGTGGTTCATCGCTTGCCGTTGCGAGAAGATTGCCCTCCAGTCAAGCAGAAGCTCAGGAGGACGAGACCAGACATGGCTGTAAAAATCAAAGAGGAGGTCCAGAAGCAGTTGGACGCAGGATTTCTAGCCGTCACCACCTACCCTCCGTGGGTCGCCAACATAGTGCCTGTACCGAAGAAGGACGGTAAGGTACGCATGTGCGTCGATTATCGGGATTTGAATAGGGCGAGCCCTAAGGATGATTTCCCGTTGCCTCATATCGATGTGTTGGTCGACAATACAGCCCAGTTTTCCGTGTTTTCGTTCATGGATGGCTTCTCCGGTTACAATCAGATTAAGATGGCGCCGGAGGACATGGAGAAAACAACGTTTATTACCCCCTGGGGCACGTTTTGCTACAAGGTAATGCCCTTCGGTCTGAAGAACGCAGGGGCCACTTACCAGCGAGCAATGGTAACTTTGTTTCATGATATGATTCATCATGAGATCGAGGTCTATGTTGATGACATGATTGCAAAGTCCCAAACGGAGGATGAGCATCTGGTCAATTTGCTGAAGCTGTTTGAAAGGCTTAGGAAGTTCAAGCTGAGGCTGAATCCTAACAAGTGCACTTTCGGGGTGCGGTCCGGAAAGTTATTGGGGTTTATCGTTAGTGAACGAGGTATCGAAGTTGATCCTGCAAAGATAAAAGCTATCCAAGAGATGCCAGCGCCGAGAACGGAAAAAGAAGTTCGTGGTTTCTTGGGCCGAATAAACTACATTGCGAGGTTTATCTCCCAGCTCACGGCCACTTGTGAACCGATGTTCAAGTTGTTAAAGAAAAATCAGGCGATTACTTGGAATGAAGATTGCCAGAAGGCATTCGATAAGATAAAGCAGTATCTTCAAGAACCTCCGATCTTGATACCCCCAGTGGCTGGACGGCCATTAATCATGTACTTGACAGTTCTGGAGAATAGCATGGGGTGTGTTCTCGGTCAGCACGACGAGACGGGCAGAAAGGAGCATGCCATTTATTATTTGAGTAAAAAGTTCACTGAGTGTGAATCTCGATACTCGATGCTGGAGAAGACGTGTTGTGCATTAGCTTGGGCTGCCAAACGTCTACGACAGTATATGCTCAATCACACCACTATGCTGATTTCGAAGATGGATCCGATCAAGTACGTCTTCGAGAAGCAGGCTCTTTCGGGCAGGATTGCCAGATGGCAAATGGTGTTAACAGAATATGATATTCAGTACGTCTCTCAGAAAGCCATCAAAGGGAGCGTATTGTCTGATTACCTTGCCGAACAGCCAATCGAAGACTATCAGCCGATGAAGTTCGAGTTCCCTGATGAGGACATTATGTTTCTCAAAGCAAAGGATTGCGAAGAGCCATTGCCCGACGAGGGGCCGGATAGGAAGTCTCAGTGGAAGTTGATATTCGACGGAGCAGTCAATTCCTATGGAAGTGGTATCGGGGCTATCATCACGACTCCTCACGGATCCCACATCCCGTTTACTGCGAGACTGACGTTTCCAGTTACCAACAACGAAGCCGAGTACGAAGCATGTATTATGGGTCTAGAAGAGGCAATTGATTTGAGAATCAAGAATCTAGACATATACGGTGACTCAGCACTTGTGATCAATCAGATCAAAGGGGAGTGGGAAACTCGTCAACCGAATCTAGTGCCGTACATGAATTACGCCAGAAGGCTGCTTCCGTTCTTCGACCGAGTAGAACTTCATCATGTACCCCGGGCTGAAAATCAAATGGCTGATGCTTTAGCCACGTTGGCTTCTATGTATAAGGTCAATCTTTGGAATGAGGCTCCAAGCATTGTACTTTCGCGTCTTGACAGACCAGCATATGTGTTCGCAATCGAGGATGCCACTGACGGCAAGCCATGGTTCCACGACATCCAGACCTTCCTTATGACTAAGGAGTATCCGGCGGGTGCGTCAACCCAGGATAAGAAGACTCTGAGGAGGCTATCTGGAAACTTTTATCTCAACCCTGATGGAGTGCTGTATAGAAGAAACCACGATCTCGTGCTACTCAGATGTGTAGATGAGAAAGAGGCCAGTATGCTCATGGAGGAAGTCCATGAGGGCACATTTGGTACGCACGCCGGCGGGCATGCCATGACGAGGAAGATCCTGAGAGCAGGATATTACTGGTTGACTATGGAGTCGGATTGCTTCAGATTCGCGAGGAAATGTCATAAATGCCAGATTTATGCTGATAGAGTTCATGTGCCGCCGTGCCCCTTGAATGTCATGTCCTCCCCTTGGCCGTTCTCCATGTGGGGCATTGACATGATAGGCAAGATCGAGCCCACCGCATCCAATGGTCATCGTTTTATTCTGGTAGCTATCGACTACTTCACCAAGTGGGTGGAGGCAGCCTCGTACGCTAATGTGACCAAGCAGGTGGTTGCTAAATTCATTAAGAGGGACATCATCTGTCGCTATGGAATTCCCGAGCGGATCATTACTGATAATGGTTCGAATTTGAATAACAAGATGATGAAGGAGCTGTGCCAGAGCTTCAAGATTGAACACCACAACTCATCTCCTTATCGGCCGAAGATGAATGGCGCTGTTGAAGCGGCCAACAAGAACATCAAGAAGATTGTTCAGAAGATGGTTGTGACGTATAAAGATTGGCACGAGATGCTGCCGTTTGCCTTGCATGGTTATCGTACGACGGTGCGTACGTCGACCGGGGCAACTCCTTTCTCCTTGGTGTACGGTATGGAAGCTGTCCTACCGCTAGAAGTGGAGATTCCCTCTTTGCGAGTTTTGGTTGATGTGAAACTTGATGAGGCAGAATGGGTGACGAATCGCCTGAACCAGCTCAGCCTGATGGACGAGAAGAGGCTAGCATCGATTGCATTTGGTCGCCTGTACCAAAGCCGAATGAAGAAAGCTTATGATAAGAAGGTGCGTCCTCGAAGCTTTCAGACGGGTGATCTCGTCCTGAAGAAGATTCTTCCACCACACTCCGATCACCGGGGCAAGTGGACTCCGAATTACGAAGGGCCGTATGTCGTCAGCAAGGTCTTCTCGGGAGGAGCTTTGTTGTTGTCCACGATGGATGGTGAAGATTTTGCATCCCCGGTGAACGCGGACGCAGTTAAAAAATACTTTGCTTGAAAGCGACCCGCTGGACAAAAAAGAAAGAGTCCAGGCAAAAAAGGGGCATCCCGGCGAACCAAAAACAGAATAAAAGGTTCGGGCAAAAATTAGGGATATATTGAAAAAATGTACACCCGCGAAGTCGAAAACCTACACTGGGCGGCTTCGGCAAAAAAGGGTATCCCGGTGAACTGAAAACCCGAAAGGGCGGTTCACGCAAAAGTTAGGGATTTAAATAAGCAAATGACTGCGTTCCGCGTATGGACTTTCATTGTTTAGTGGTTCGGAAGACCTGAGGGCCGTTTATCTGAATCAATCTCTTCCAAAGCTGAAGCGTCGGAGAAGTATCGAAGTCGAGTGGGTCTTAGAGGGATTAACTCATGGTGTTCGTCTACGCCTCGATTGCCGACATTTGTATATACTGATGTATATTTATGTTTTCCTTTTGCGCGGCTTCCTCATTCCAGGAGCTTGCCTCTGTTGTAAAACATCTTTGCCCATTCAGGGGTTCATTATCAATAAAATGCACATTATTCAGCAATTCTACTTGTCTGTTTAGCATTTATCTGTTTTGTTTGCGAATGATAACGCCGATGTGTTTTTGATAAAATGCGCATACATAAACTTGCGGGCCTAAGCCCATTGATTGTTGAAACAATTAACTAACTGAACAATGTCACGAGATGATAACCTAGATAGGCCCCTTTGAGGAGGGTATCTTGTCTGTTTGTTTGTGTTGTTGCAGGTGTAGCACCTCGCCAGAAGATGTGCCGTGCGTATCCCCGAAGCAGGATGAGTCCTCCTTCTTCAGCAGAGTTCAGTAGTCTCTCTTCCGCAGAATCTGAACGCAAGATGGCAAGCATTGATATGTCTTCCCCGGGTAGAGGTGATTCTCTTCCCCAAGCAGGCGCATCCTGAAGGAATGTCACCTCATCGGCGGAATCAAGCATCGAAGAATGATGTCGTCTCTCCCCAGCACCGGGTCACAAGTACAGAGTTCATAGAAATGATTGAGAGCTGAAGCTCGTGTTTCCCCAGTAAAGTCACTAAAGCAGGATTTTCCCCCGCACCGGGTCACAAGTGCAGGTTTCGCAGGAAGCTAGTCGTATGCCGAAGTATGCAGTAACTGATAGTGCCAGACTGAAGTCTCCAGCAGAATTGAGATTCCCCATCAGAGCCGTATTCTCTCCTGAAGTTGGACGATTCCTTCTTCCCCAGTAGAGTGTTGGAACAGCTGATGTTGTATTCCCCGGCAGAGTTGTACTCTCCCCCGAAGTCAGATGGTTCTTTCTTCCCCAGCAGAATTGAAATTCCCCATCAGGGTCGTACTCTTCAGTGAAGTAGAATGATTTCTCTCCCCGGCTGAGTCCGCAGAAAAGCAGAATCCTTGGAGGTTGATCAGATCATGATTAATTCTCCCCAGAAGAGCATGGAGCAGCCGATGCTGTATTTCCCCAGAGTCGTACTCTATCCAGTAAAGCAGAATGATTTCTCCCTCCTCAGCCGAGTTTGCAGATGTCCAAGAGATCCGAGTCCTTGGAAGTTGATCAGATCATGATTGGTTTTTCCCCAGTGGAGTGTTGAGCAGCTGAAGTTGGTTCCCCACAGAGGTGGTATCCCCAGAAGAGTAGCCGCGACGGCCGCACATTTCATTCTCGCGTTTGGTATCAGCAGATCCAAGTTCTCGTAGAGCTTCATCCCCTGCAGCAGTCAGCTGAAGTTATTCCCCTGCAGCAGTTCGCGGAAGATTGATTCCCCAGGCAGAGCCTAATTGATATTGGCGTGTTCACATTCTCCTCAGCAGGATGATTCCTCTACCTGAGTGGTTCTTTCTCCTTGACAGGAGGATTCCCCCCTCGGCATTTATTTTGCTGACGGGATCGTATCATTGTGCATGGCTGCATAGCATTCAACACTGCATAGCATTGTGCATGATTGCATGGCATTTAGCATAAATACATGTCATTCCCACTGTATGGGGCGTAGTGCAGAAGCATACGCATCATAAGCATGACCTAGGTCATTATCATCCTTGTTGAACAGGTGTATCCCCAAAAGACCAGTTGCTCAGGACGATTCCTGATATTCTCTCCAACAAGGTCGCTTTCTTAAGATGATTCTTAAAGACCCCGGTGTGATCCCCGCAGTCGCTCGCTCAAGATGATTTTTGAGATCCCCAGCGAAGTCTTCAGTTCAAGATGATTCTCGAATTCCTCAGCAGGGCCGTTTGCTTAAGGTGATTCTTAAGACCCCAGTACAGCTTCCCGAGTTGTTCGCTCAGGATGATACTTGAGCTCCCCGAAAGCGTCCCCAGTAAGAGTTGCCCAGGAAGATTCCTGGAATACCCAACAGAATGTTTGCTCCAGAAAGGTTATTAGTTCAGGACGATTCTTGAAGATACCCGACGGATCTGTTTGTTCAAGATGATTCTTGAAGTCCAGAGTAGCATGATATGTATGCTCCAACAACGATGTCTAATCTGAAGATGGATTTCGTAAGCGCCAGAGGGCGATACCAGAAGGTTCCTGTGAAGCCAGATTTCCGTGTGGATGAAGCAACGGGTGGCTGAAGATAAGGTTCCAAAGGTTGTAGATACAACAGAGTGATTCGTGTGAGTCTGAAGACCAAGTCAGTTGTCCGGAGGTGATGATTGAGCGCGATCAAGTGAATGATACGTCTTCTGATTGAAGTCGAAGATGTTTTTCCAGCTGAAGCGGAGTTTTGCCTGTAGGCAAAGCGTTTGAATCCCCGTAGAGTCATGAATGGCTCAGGATACCAGTTCTCTGACTGAAGTCACAGATTTCTTAAGCTGAAGCGAAGGTGCCTAAGGGCAAGGTTATCCCCCAAGGTCGTGAATGACCTAGGATTCATTTTTCGGACTGAAGGCCGAAGTATATCCCTGACTGAAGTCACGGATGCTCTATAGCAGAGGCGGAGTTGCCCGAAGGCAGATCCATGTATCCTTGAAGGCCAAGGACCATTTCTTCAGACTGAAGTCGAAGATACCTCCTGCAGAGTTGCCGATGGGCAAAGTTTATATCCTTGAAGGCCAAGGATGTTTTTCTAGCTGAAGCTGGAATAGCCAACGGGCAGGGTTTCATCTTTCTTCATAAATACTTAAAGATTCTCCAGCGGATCTGGAGTGGCCAGGGGCCAGGGTTCCATCTATCTTTAGAAATACTTAAAGATTTTTCTAGCTGAAGCTGGAAGTGGCCAGGGGCCAGGGTTTCATATATCTTTAATGTTGAAGTTCTACGGCGGGCAGTGTGCAGCAGTATTCCGATATTCGTCATGGTTCTGAGGGTGAACCCCAGATCAGAGTGTGCTCGGTTAAG
Organism: Lathyrus sativus; assembly: GCA_963859935.3. Taxonomy (NCBI): domain Eukaryota; kingdom Viridiplantae; phylum Streptophyta; class Magnoliopsida; order Fabales; family Fabaceae; genus Lathyrus; species Lathyrus sativus. The sequence goes on from OZ012736.1 coordinate 491,749,090, forward strand.
TCTCTCCTTCCCAGCGGAGTAGCTTCAGGCAGCGAGGTTGGATGTTTGTTTGACGGCAATGTCAGATTCCTTAAATCCCCAGCAGAGATGATGTTGGTACGACGGCGATGTTGAGTGTCTCTCAGAATGATGTTTGTTTCTGGCAGCGATGTCAGATCAGTATCTCTCCAGCTAGTTGTTGAGCAGCTAGTGTTGCAGTGTTCAAAGATTTGTTCTCCGCAGAGTACCGTGTGCTTGTGCAGTTGGCAAATTTTCGGGTTTACCGATATTCAACCGTCTCGTACCTTGATTGGTTGAGAGCCGTTCGCTTCTCACCCAGTCAGGTCCAAGCCGTTTGAATAGGGGCAGCTGTTGCACCCCAAAATTTGACCAACATCTATTCATTCATTGAGTGTTTGGAAGTTGATACCTTCATCAGAAAGTTCAAGAGATCCCCAGAGAAGTGGTTTGAAACCAGGGTTGTGTGCTTCACAGTTTGAAAGTTGTGAGTGCTCCTCAGATGATTCTGAGACTTTGAGAATGAACTTGATGTCTTGAGAAAGCTTATGAGATGCCTTGATAGCCTTCATGAAGCCCAGAGAAGTCATTATGTAAGAACTCAGAAGATTCAACCATGAATGGTAGAATTAGGGTTTTGACTGGGTCAACCCTAGATCAGCTGAAGATTTGGAGAAGGTTGAGACTTAATCCAAGGGCCATGAGATCATGGAATGATGCATAGAGATGTTATAAAGATGATTCCTAGACCAACTCATCATGATTGAGGAGTTTTGAGAAGTTTCAAGTTAGGGTTTCTGAGGATTGTCAGTGGAAAAACCCTAATTCGATCCCTATCTTCCAGGCAGTTAGCACTAGATGTGTTTGATATCTCATTTTCCCCACAACATGAATGTTGTAGAGCTTGTTCTAAGCTTTAATTTGAGTGGTGGAAGTCCTTGATAGGAGTTACAGAGCTCAAGTTATGGTTTTGACAAATTACAGGTCAGTTGATGTGTGTGAATCTGGGTCCTTGAAAGTCACCCAACTTGCAGACAACTTTTGCCCTAGTAGGTTGATTCCTATGGTTTCTTGGTAAACATGAATGTTGAAGAGGATCTTCTTAGCTTTAATTTGAGTGGTAGAAGTCCTTGATTGGATTTGTGGAACTCAACTTATGGTTTGAACAAGGCAGGGGTATTTTGGTCATTTGTCAGTTATAGGTCATTTTAGCCAATGCCTAAAACTCCTATTTCCAAGCCTCAAATGGAAAAACTCAAAACATGAAAGTTGCTCAAAATGTGATTTTAAGTCTAGAAAGAAGGTCACAAATTGTTGAAAAGGCTCATAGCACAAGATTCCATGATTGGTCAAAAATGAACTAAAAATGACTTATAACTTTGAAAAGTTGAAGTTGAAAAGTGTTTTGGAAGATCTACAAACCCAAAATAGGTCATCCAATATATCATTTTGATTGGAAAAAACATTTTGAGAAGATTGGTTTAAGTAGAATTTTCATTTGAGGCTTAAAAAATGAGGTTCCTTTGGAAATTTGTTACTTAAGAAAGAAGGCAATGTTAGAAAACCCTACACAAGCAACCAATACACTTGTTTTTCACTCATCCTCATTCAATAACTCACATAAGGACATTTTGAGACCAAATTGAAGGCTTGAAGCATGGGAGATGAGATAACCAACTTCTCATTCAAGGAGAAATTCATGAAACTTCCACATCATTCTAGATGAATCTAGAGACTTCCATGGATTGTTATAAAAAGAGTGCATTATGGAGAGTCTATGGTTGGTGAAAGTTGGAATCAAGTCAGAGGAGAGAGAAGGAGAGATAGCCATTGAAGCCCTTTCTTCAACTTGAAGCAACTCAAGAATTCTGCCATTACAAGTCTTCTCCTTCAAGAATTGTGCAAACAGAAGGTTAACCATCATCAAAGGATCATCCTGAAGGATTTACAAGCCTTGGTTCGAGCCATAGCATCACTCACCATAGCTTCTTGACAGGTTGGTGAACTCCCCTCTTTCTCTTTATTTATGCTTAGATAGATCATTTTATAGGTATAGAATGATTGTGTTAGGGTAGATGAATAAGCCCTAGAAGTTATAGCTCATTCCATGAGGTTCCATGGCAGAACCTTAAAACTTTAATTTGCAAGAACTGACTGTTTGATGAGTTCTAGTTAGCATGAATTGGTTTAGAATAGCAAGGGGAGCGTGTAGTGCATCTGTAGATCATTATAATGAAGTTTAGTAAGGATTGATATCAGTTGGAAACTGTGAACCGTGTTTGTACCCAGATGTTCAAGGGTTTTGTTTGGATTATTCAAGAAGAGTTAGAAGAAACTGGTCGTACCATTGTAATCTAGGAATGTAGTAGGCCATTTTTCATTTTTAAATCGAGTCCAACCGTGGCGTGTGGAGGAAGATAGGAGAACTCGAAGGTTTGCGCATGGAGGTGGGGGTTCTGAAACCCTAGGTCCCATTTGGGGACGATGAAGAGCAGCCATTGGATCCTCTCTAATATTTGACCATTTATTCCAATCGTGCGGTCGTGGATGCGTCTGAGAAAGAGAGGGAAGATTTGAATCTCAATGAAACGCCGCGTTTCATTTAGAGGGCGCTGGGCCCAGACTTCTATCCCCACCCCCCTTATTTGTTGGCCCAATCCATATAACTAGCGAGGAGTGCTATTCTGACCCCCCCCTCCCTTTATTCATTTAATTTGTTTTAATTTTCTTTTTTAATATTTCTGTTTTGAATAATTCATTAGAAAATGATAGAAAATGATTTTTAAATGCTTCTTTTTTTCATGAGTAGATTAAAATGAGTAGAAAATTATAAAAATAAAATTGAGATTTTATTTTTAGGTTTAATATTTTTAGTAGATTTTCCAATTCAATAGCTTTTTAATTGTTTCATTTTGATATTTGATTTTGTAGGAATTGTTTTAGTACTTTCCATTAATCTTTTTTACCCATTCTTTTTGGTGCAATTAGATGATTAGTCATACTTCCCCATAGGATTTTTTCTAGATTTTTTAGAATTGATCTTGATTAGTTTAATTAGGGTTGACTTAGGATAGTCTAATTAGGGTTAGAATTGTGCATAGGTGATGATTCCTTTCTTTGATTGAGTTTTATCTTGATTTTTAGGTAGAAACCTTTATAGATGTTATGAGAAGGTGTTGAGGACCCTTGTGATTAATTGTTAGATTTTTTCTCATTAGTCTAGTATTTTTAGGTATTGGCTGAAGTTGCCTGATGATTTGGTTTGTTCAGTGGGTTATCTGTTCATCTGTGGGGATCTTTCTGAGGAATTTGCTGAAGGGCTTGTGTTGCCTTGAGGATATTGATGGAGAGCATCATGAAGAGGAGCTTGTAGATCAAGATTCAGAGACCCAGAGCTTGTCTCATCTCCTGTCTGTGAGGTTTGAGAGCCTGAAGTTTGAAGGAAGTTCATGGTACTTTCCTGAGGAAGGCACTATGAATGACTTTCATCCTTCCTTCTCACCTCTTTCTTAAGTATCCAATGATGTTGGAGCCAACTTGTGAGTTTAATTTCTCCTGAGGAGGAATGTAAACTGATCACATGTTGTTGAGCCACATGGGATACAACTCCTAAGTGGAAGCCTCCTAGTACTTTCCTGAGGAAAGTCCTATGGGTCTATTCACTTAGTTCCACTAGTTTGTCTAGGATTTCTCAAGTATCCAATGATGTTGGAGCCAACTTGTGAGTTTAATTTCTCCTGAGGAGGAATGTAAACTGATCACATGTTGTTGAGCCACATGGGATACAACTCCTAAGTGGAAGCCTCCTAGTACTTTCCTGAGGAAGGTCCTATGAGTCTATTCATTTAGTTCCACTAGCTTAAATAGGATTTCCTAAATATCCAGTGATGTTGGAGCCTGCTTGTGAGTTTAATCTCTCCTGAGGAGGGATGTAAACTGATCACAGTGGTTGAGCCACATAGGGTATGATTCCTGAGTATACACCTCCTAGTGCTTTCCTGAGGAAGACACTATGAGTCTGATTGCTTAGCTCCCTTTCTTTGGCAAGCTTATTCTGAAGCTTGAAGACTGGGAATGATTTCTCCTGCTTAGAGTTTTGCTTGAGAGCTTTGCTTAGATTTGATTAGGACTCTGTGATTGGGATTATGGTTAGAGAATAGATGATTCTTTCTCATGTGTTTTGTTTACCTGATGGTACTTCATTTCCTTTATCTGTATGATTGCAGTTTACTGTTTTGCTTGATAGCATGTTGTTGATCTTCAGTATGATTACTGTTATTTCATGACTGGCTTGAGGTTGAGACGAGCTTGTGGAGGCTGAAGCCCCACACACATTTCCTCCCTCACTTGCATTGCATGCATTTTACTGTTTAAACTGATGTTTTTGTCTGTATTCTATGTATCATTAACATGATCCCTTAGGACTCTCATTTCTTCTGATGAGGATTTGATGATAGACTTTTAGGTTGAAACCTATGCATGATAATATCTAGGAGTTCCCTGTTCAAACCTCAACCATAGGATGAATCCATGGCATGATAACAGTAGGACTTGATGGTCTCCCTCCTAGTTGAACCATTCTTCCCGTAGTTAGCTGAACTACGTTGACTCTGATTTCTCATTCTCTGATGAGAATACGTAGGCATAAAGCGCGACGCTTTGCCGAGTCATTTTTCTTTTCTTTTTTCAGCCAGCCTTGATAGGTAGATAGATTATAACCAACCCGTCCAAGTAAACAAACAAGCGAGGATCCCGTCGAGTACGACGGACGTGAGGGGTGCTAATACCTTCCCCTTGCGTAACCGACTCCCGAACCCAGACAATGGTTGCGATGACCTTGTCTTACCCTTTTTCGTCAGGTTTTTCCGATCGTTTCCTTTCCCGCTCTGAGGGATAAATAACGAAAGGTGGCGACTCTTCTGTCATGCCGGCACCTTATTTTCGCGCAAGCGACAAATATCAGAAGATATAACACTAACATTCAGATGTAAAAACAACAGATGCACAAACATGAGAAAAAAAATCTAAGAATGTTTTTACAAAAGCATCTTCAATAGGTCTGTGATCTCAGATTGTGATTGCTCTTGCTTTGACATGAACTTAGTTATTGTCTCATTCTTCTCATCTTGTTTAGACATCCACTCTAACATGTCCTCAGATTTCTTCTCTTGCTTCGCCATCCAAGATCTGATTTCAGATTGACCAGCTTCCAGAGCAGCAATCTTGTCTCCCAAATCTGGATTTTCTGTCTTTATCTCTGATGATGGAGGTTCTGTATCCTGAACAGAGTCAATTGCCATATGTTCTGGAGATCCTGAAGAGGGTTCTACCAGAGTCATAGTTAGTGTAGTGGCAGTTGGTTCTGGTGGTGGAGGAGGAGGAGCATCCAAACATAGCAGAGGTTCAGTCTTGTTTACAATCCAGAATTGAGTTCTTTCAGCTCTGAGCTTTGCATCATCAGAACAGATGTTCTTCAGATTAGAAGCTACTGTATTGAATCTATTGACAAAACCTTTCCAGATGATATCAGTCTCATTTGCATCCATAGTTTCAGAGCATCTCTTCTGAACAGTACCTAAAGACATCTGTATTTCTTGCAAAAACGTTTGAAATAAATGATCAATATTAAGTCTGGGTGGTGGTTTAAGCAAGGTTTCCAGAGTCATCTGTTTAGGTTTGGGAGTTGGTGGTATCAGTGATTTTGAGATGGAAATCAGAGGTGGGGGAACATATGGAAAGAATGGAATTTCTGGTTTTTGAGGTAAAGATCTGTTTAATGCATTAAGCAGAGTTGGTTGAGGTCTTGTGCGTGGGTAAACAATATCAAAAGATGCATTGGAGTATGGTACGAATGCAGAGTTTGATGGCTTATCAGATGCAACTGTGTTATCAGATGCAGGATGCAGAGCTGAAACAGCAGCTTTACCAGATGTAGCAGATATGGTGGCTAATGATCCTTCATTGTTCATAGATTGAATATATGAAAGGATAACAGATGGAAGGGCCTGAGTGAGCTTTGGTTTCAGAGGTTCCAAAGGTTCAGAAGGCTCAACTCTATCATAAAAATCTTTTAGTTTGAAACCATAAGATAAATTATGATAAAGAGAAGACACTTGGGCACAAGTTATTCCAGATGATGATGGATTGGTAGAGGGAACAATCATCTCAGATGATGTTGCTGGTTGAGGCATAGGGTCTTGGATAGTAGATTTAGCAGGTAAGGTTGATTCAGGTTCAGGGTCATGGACAGGATATTTGTCAGAAGGATTAATCAGAAAATCAGGATGAATTTCTGATTCAGATGAATTGGAAGATGTTTCAGGTGTACAGGAGGTAGAAGAAACTTGAAACACTGTTTTTAATGGAGTGATGTCAAGAACTTCTGTCTCAGGGATATGAGATGGTTCTGAAGGAATATCAGGTTGTTGAGATGGTGGTTCAGATGAAACAGGAGCAGAAGTTACTTTAGAGGGTTCAGAAGTAACAGGTGCTACAGGTTCAGAAGATGGAATTGTTGATGGTGGAATGACAGAGTCTTTTTGTGGTTGATCTTCTGTGGTTTGTTTTTCTGGATGATTTTCTGTTTGCGGTTGTGCAGAGTTTTGTTTATCAGAATTTTGTGGTAGTTCTGATGGTTGTGGTTCTGTTTGTTGTGGTTCTGTTTGTTGTAGTTCTGTTGGTTGTGATTCTGTTGGTTGTGATTTTGTTGGTTGTAGAACAGTTGGTGAAGGACGTGGAGTGAAGTGTTTGATGTGTATTTTAGGTTGAGGTGGTTTTGATACAGAAGCAGTTGGTTGTTTCTGAGGTGAGACAGAACTAGGGGCAGCAACAGATGTTGTTTGAGTGACAGGGGGTTTGGGTACATACTTAATAGATGAATCATTAATAACAACATTTTTAGAAGTAACAGAAGCTTTAGTACCTTTGAGTTTAATCCTCTTAGCAGATGCAGAGGCAGCTTCTCCAGAGTCCTTTCTCTTCAGAAGATCCTTGGATTTCTCAGCAATCTTTGCCTTCTTCTGGACAGGTTCAGATTCTGCTGCAGGCTGAGATCTTTTCCTTTGAAGTGGAACTTCTTCTTCTTCTTCTTCTTCTTCTGCATCTGGCAGTGGTTGCTTGACAAGTTGAAATACATTGGCTGGAACAGGCACTCCTTCCCTTTTGCATTCCTCTATATACATCAGAACAATGTGTCTTGGTTCTTCAGCAAAGAATAGAGGAAAATCTGATACAGGAATTCTCTTATTCAAATCAGCCATATTTAACCTCTTTGGAGCAGTAGTAAGTTCATCTACAATCTTAAGTCTCAGAAGGCTTTTAGCGTTCAGAGGCTTTCCCATAATGAACTATAGTTCCTCTGTAACACCAGCATCATACAGAGCAGCCACTAAACCATTTTCAGTGAGAAGATCTGATAGCAGCCTTCCAAAAGGTATCCAAGTCCTGATCTTCTGGCCCTTTTCTTTGACAGATTCTCTAGATGCATTGATGTGATTCCACAGATGCATGAACAATAAGTAAGGAAGATCTACCTTATTACTCTGACTAAGGCAGTACATAAAATAGATCTGTTCATTGTTGACATAATCTGGGGAATTTGTTGACTTTCTGTGATGTATGCATCCCATGAAGATCTTGGCCCAGATCTTGTAGTCAGGCTTCAGATCTTTGAATCTGTTAGAGGCTTGTCCAGCAGTCATAACCTCCTCATAAACTTCATCCATATCAACACGCCCAGCTGGCAGATGTGAAACACCATCTGTTTCTTCATAACCAATCAGTCTTCTAATCAGATCCTCTGTGATGATGATTTCCTTTCCCAGCACAGATGATAAAATGAACTTTGGATACACAGATGCATGAATCCAGAATTCTTTAACAAGCAGAGGATAAACTGGTCCAAACAGTCTATCAAAGTATTTTACCCAACCTTGAGCTCTAACAATGGAGCGAAAATCAAACCCATTGTCAGCCAAAGAATCAAATTCCACCATAGATTCACACAATACTTCTAGTTTATCAACTGGTGTGAGAAGAGTTCTCTGTGGAGGAGTATATGGAGCAGCACCTAGGTTATCTGAAGTCACAGCAGCCATTGTTGATTGAAACTGTGCAGTTGTTGATGAAGAAGACGCCATTGAAGAATGCTTTTTAGAACACTTAGGTTTTGATTTTTTATGCAGAGAGAACAGAAGATGAAAATGCATATAAATTCTGAGAGTGAAAAGTGTGAAAGTGAATACACATCAAGTATTTATACTAATCACATAGGCACACCAAGAGACAGAAATAACACACGTTTGAGCAGCATTAAATGAAGAGAATAAAATCATTTCAAATAATAAATGCTTCTGACAGATTTGGGGGGAAAACCAAGATATTTACTATTCAAATTTCACCTCAAACGTCTTTTCAGTTGTCCACACGCCACCTCTTCAGATTTTGTGGGACACGTGTTTGCTTGCATGTTGTTCTGAATTCTCTCAAGAAATGAAACGTTAGCCACGTTCAGATCTTCTAAAGATGGTTAGTTCAGATATTCACATCAGAAATAATAATCAGAATAGAATAAATGAACAGAAGAAATACTTCAGATCATTAAACATTTTGCATCTGAGAGGTTGCCTCTGATAAATATTACTCTGGACAAAAACCCATACAAATATTTTTCAGAATGAACTTAAATCTATCTTCAGCAAGGGGTTTTGTGAAAATATCAGCCCATTGATGATCTGTATCAACAAAAGCTAAATTAATTACACCCTTCTGAACATAGTCTCTGATGAAGTGATGTTTAATTTCTATATGTTTTGCCTTAGAATGCAAGATTGGATTTTTTGACAAACATATAGCAGAAGTATTATCACAAAAGATAGAAAGATTACTCTCATAGATTTGATAATCTTCTAATTGACTCTTCATCCAGAGCATCTGAGTACAACATCCAGCAGCAGCAATGTATTCTGCCTCTGTAGTTGATAGTGCAATGGTAGGTTGCTTCTTGCTGTACCATGAGATCAGATGACTTCCAAGAAACTGACAGCTTCCAGAAGTGCTTTTATGTTCAACTCTGTCTCCAGCATAGTCAGCATCACAGAATCCAACTAATGAAAATTCATCAGATCTTCTGTGACACAAACCCATGTTAGCAGTACCTTTCAGATACCTTAGAATCCTCTTAACAGCTGTTAAGTGTGATTCTCTAGGATCTGATTGGAATCTAGCACATAAGCAGACACTAAACAGAATATCTGGTCTAGAAGCAGTCAAGTATAGAAGAGATCATATCATACCTCTGTAGAGTTTTTGATCTACCTTCTTACTTACCTCTTCCTTACCTAGAGTGCTTGTAGGATGCATTGGAGTTTTTGCCATTTTGCTATCAACCATGTTGAACTTCTTCAGAATCTCTTTAACATATTTGGTTTGATGTATGTAGGTGCATTTTGGAGTCTGGTTGACTTGGATTCCCAAGAAGAATCTCAATTCTCCCATCATGCTCATTTCAAATTCTTCCTGCATACATTTAGCAAACTCCTTTCCAAGCGTAATATTTGTTGATCCAAAAATAATGTCATCTACATAAATTTGACAAATCAACAGATCTTTCTTAACAGTTTTACAGAATAAAGTTGTATCCACTTTTCCTCTGATAAAATTTTTCTTCAGAAGAAAGTTGCTCAACCTCTCATACCAAGCTCTGGGAGCTTGTTTTAATCCATAAAGGGATTTCTTTAATTTGAAAACATGATTTGGAAAGTTTTCACTTTCAAAACCAGGAGGTTGGTGGACATATACTTCTTCTTCTATAATTCCATTAAGAAAAGCACTTTTAACATCCATCTGATACAGAGTGATGTTATTCTGTGCAGCAAAAGAAATAAGATGGCGTATAGATTCTAACCTTGCCACTGGAGCATATGTCTCAGTGTAATCAATACCTTCTTGCTGACTGTATCCTTGAGCAACCAGCCTTGCCTTATTCCTTTCTACTTCTCCCTTTTCATTCAGCTTATTCCTGAAGACCCATTTTGTTCCAATAATATTGAATCCTTTAGGTCTAGGAACCAGATCCCAAACTTCATTTCTGGTGAATTGATTCAGCCCTTCTTGCATAGCTATAATCCATTCATTATCTTCCAGAGCCTCATCTACAGATGTTGGTTCTATTATTGACACTAAGCCAAATAAAGAAGATTCAGAAGTTCTGAGAAATGATCTTGTCCTTATTGGATCATCTTTCTTTCCAATTATCACATCTTCTGGATGAGAAGCTTTGATTCTGGAAGAAGATCCTCTGACAGTTGGTCTTTCAGAAATATGCAATTTGTCTAGTTGGGAGGTCAAAGGTGTAGCATCTGGGGTTGCTTCAGATTCTTTGATCTTTGCCTTTTCTTCCTCTGAGGCTTCAGAGTCTGTGAGAATCACTTCTCTATCTGCAGAACTTTCAAGCTGCTTTGGCTTTTCATAGCCAAGCTTATCATCAAATCTAACATGAATAGATTCTTCAACAATCTGTGTTTCAGTATTGAATACTCTGTAGCCTTTAGAGCGTTCAGAATAACCAAGCATGAAACACTTCTGTGCTTTGGAATCAAACTTGTTCAGATTATCTTTAGTATTAAGCATATAACAAATACATCCAAAAGGATGAAAATAAGAAATGTTAGGCTTTCTGTTTCTCCACAATTCATAGGGAGTCTTTTCCAGAAGAGGTCTTACAGACACTCTGTTCTGAATATAACAAGCTGTGTTAATTGCTTCTGCCCAAAAATGTTTTGCCAGATTTGTCTCATTGATCATGGTTCTGGCCATCTCTTGCAATGTTCTATTTTTCCTCTCTACAACTCCATTTTGTTGTGGAGTTCTAGGGCAGGAGAAATCATGTGCAATGCCTTTTTCAGAAAAGTATTTTTCAAAATGTTTATTTTCAAATTCTCCACCATGATCACTTCTGACTTTAATAATTTTGGAATCTTTTTCAGTCTGGACTTGATTGCAGAAGTCAAAGAACACAGAATGAGACTCATCCTTGTGTTTTAGAAACTTTACCCATGTCCATCTGTTGTAGTCATCTACAATGACTAACCCATACTTCTTGCCTCTGATGGATGCAATTTTCACTGGTCCAAACAGATCAATGTGAAGTAATTCCAATGGTCTGGAGGTAGAAACAACATTTTTTGATTTAAAATGAGATTTTGAAAATTTACCTCTTTGACATGCTTCACACAGAGCATCTGAGTTGAACTTCAACTTAGGAAGTCCTCTGACCAGATTGAGTTTATTAATCTGAGATATACGTCTCATATTAATATGCCCCAATCTTCTATGCCAGACCCATTGCTCATCATTCACAGATAAGAGGCATTTTACATTTTGAACTTTAAGTTCTGAAAGGTTAATTTTATAAATGTTGTGTTTCCTCTTTCCACTGAATAGGATAGAGCCATCCTTTTGACATACAGCTTTGCAACATTTTTGATTAAAGATTATATCATAACCATTGTCACTTAATTGACTTATGGACAATAGATTATGTTTCAATCCTTCAACTAACAGAACATTAGTAATAGAGGGAAGTTTACCATTTCCAATAGTGCCAGATCCAATGATCTTGCCCTTCTGGTTCCCTCCAAACTTCACGTCCCCTCCAGATCTAAGTTCCAGGCTTTGGAACATAGACCTTTCTCCTGTCATGTGTCGTGAGCATCCAGAGTCCAGGTACCATGATTGGTGTCCTGACCTTGCTGCTAAGAACATCTGCAACAGGAATTATTTTGTTTTTAGGTACCCAGATCTTCTTGGGTCCTTTGGGGTTAGTTGGTTTGCAGGTTTGTCTAAACTTCTGTTTTGCAACATAATATTTATTCTGACTTGCCTTTGGTTTAAACACATAAGTACTTTTCTCAGAGCTTGTGTGTTTAATGTCATTCAGATGACCAAATTTGAATTGAGAATACAGAGGTGTCTTCCTGATGAAAAGTTTGTCAACAGGTTTTGGATTGCTTCCAGATGAAGACTCATATCCAATGCCTCTTCTGTTGTTTCCACTAACACCATAGATCATGGAAGCCATCTTGCTTCTGTCTAAGCTCTTAGTGAGAAATCTCTTAAAACTAGAGTCATATTTTTCTAAAATATTTTCACAAGACTTAGTTTCAGATTCAGATTCTTGTTGAGTTCTATCAAAGTCATTTTTGATTTTTAAATTTATTTCTTTCTGCTCAACAAGTTCTGTTTTCAGAAGATCAATCTCAGATTCAAGATTGCTTTTCAGCTTCTTGTATTTGAGTTTGATGTTGTTATAACTTTTAAGAACTTCTGTAACAACTTTAATGAGTTCTTCTTTGGTAAGTTTAGCCATTACCTCTTCTGCATCATCATCAGATTCAGATTCTGATTCATATCCAGAGGTACCTTCCTCTTGATCCTCTGTCCTGGCCATCAGTGCAACGTTTGCACATTCTTCTTCTGATTCAGAAGATGACTCACACTCATATGAGTCATCCCATGTTGCCATCATAACCTTCTTCTTCTTGTTGAACTTCTTCTTAGGTTTTTCTTTCAGAAGTTTAGGGCAGTCATTCTTGTAGTGCCCAGGTTCTTTGCACTCATAGCACACCACTTCTTTCTTGGCAGATCTTCTGTGACTAGAAGATTCCTTTCTGTTGTCAGATCTTCTGAAGTTGTTAAACTTCTTTCCCTTGTGCTTCCAGAGTTTGTTAATCCTTCTGGACAGCATGGATAGCTCATCTTCTTCTTCAGAAGAAGATTCTTCAGAGCTTTCATGAATGACCTGCAAAGCTTTAGCAGTTTTGTTAGATTTTAAAGCTATGGATTTACCTTTATCTTTCTTCTGGGGTTCATCTTCCTCCAGCTCAATCTCATGGCTCCTCAATGAACTAATGAGTTCTTCTAGAGAGATCTTGTTCAGATCTTTCGCCATCTTCAGGGCAGTCACCATTGGTCTCCATCTGATGGGCAGACTTCTGATGATTTTCTTTACATGATCTGACGTGGAATATCCCTTGTCCAGAACTTTCAGCCCAGCAGTGAGTATCTGGAATCTGGAGAACATGGCTTCAACAGATTCTGAGTCTTCCATTTTGAAAGCCTCATACTTCTGGATCAGAGCCAGAGCTTTTGTCTCCTTAACTTGAGAATTTCCCTCATGGGTCACTTTGAGTGACTCAAACATGTCATGAGCAGTATCTCTGTTAGTAATCTTCTCATACTCAGTATGAGAGATTGCATTAAGCAATATAGTTCTGGCTTTGTGGTGATTCTTGAAATCTCTTTTCTGCACTTCAGTCATTGATTTTCTATCAATCTTTTTGCCATCCTCATCAGTAGGATGTTCATATCCATCAATGACCAAATCCCAAAGATCAGCATCATACCCAAGAAAAAAACTTTCTATTCTATCTTTCCAATAGTCAAATTTTTCTCCATCAAACATTGGAGGTTTGGTGTTGATCCTATCCCTCTCTTCATATTTATTGTTGATATTTGACATTGAATTATCAGCCATGATAACAAATAAATATATTGATCAAAGTATATCTCTCTGGATCTTTACTGACACTGTTAAGTGATAGCACACTCAGAACCGGAGCTCTGATGCCAACTGAAGGTGAGATAATACTTAGAAAGGGGGGGATTGAATAAGTATGGAAAATTAATACTTGCAAATAATCACACAATTATTTTTATCCTGGTTCGTTAAACAACTACTCCAGTCCACCCTTCCAGAGTGATTTGCCTTTCTCAACAAGGACTTAATCCACTATTAAATCAAACTGATTACAATAGTATCACCTAAGAACAACAGTTCTTAGTCTTCTCAAGAGCTACTGATTCTAACTGAATCCTCTTAAGGAATATCCTTTACAATCAATGTAAATTAAATACAAGAGTTTTTAATGCTTCTATAAAGCTATAATCACAACAGTGATTTTTCTCTTAAGTTTAAGTACAATGAGATTCTATGAAGAATTTAAGAATGAGAGCTTATAGAATATTATGATTTCTTTTCAGCAAGCGAGTAGCCCTGAAGAATGAAGTGAAGATCTCCTTCTATAGGCAGCTGAATCATGCAAGCTGAACATTGAAAAGAGAGTCCAAAAGGTCTGAGCCTTTTTTTTGTCTTCACATGCACTGACCTTTCCTTGAAATAGATGACACAGAAAAATCCTTTTTGTCTGTGTAAGAGTGTCTAGCACAAATAAGCAAAGAGACGTTGAATAATTCCAACGAATATATTCTTGAAAATACTTCTTCAGTTTCAGCAAGTTCTTCAGAGTCTGAATGGATCAGAGTCTTCTAATGAAATTCAGAACTGTGCTGTATCAGAGTCTTCTGCAGCGTGTGTGCTTCTAGCGTGTTTATCATCAGAGCATTTTGACACAGAACTTCAGTACTTGGCAGCGTAGGTACTTTCAGAAACTTCTGTAGACTAATGCTTTGAGAAACTCTTCAATCAATATTCTTCTATACTTCTGATGCTTCAGCTTCAGATGCTTCTGATTATCTTCAGATGCTTCTGACTATCTTCAGATGCTTCTGACTATCTTCAGATGCTTCTGACTCAGAATGTTCTGGAGCTTCTTGCTTCAAATCCTTCTGGAGACTACGCTCAGGATCTTCTGTAAGGAGCAAACAGATTCTTTTGTGAGGTGCATCTGGCACTTCAGAGTCAGAATAACTTCTTGTATTAAAGGCAGATTTGCTTCTAGAGAGTTAATATAATATTAATCTGCAATAAAACTCTCAAACAAATTTTAGAGTATATAATTCTTAAATATAAATTTCCTAACAGTTATCATCAAAACAAAGAGTAATTATTAAGAACCAATCTGTGTTCTAACACATCACATCAATCAAGCAACATGAACATGTTAAGCATTCAAACGGAAATTAGAAGTTGTGTGTCGAAGAATCCAAATCAAACATTCAAGAATGATGAAATAGGTCAAAAACAATCCACATAAACGCATCATACCAATCCATGAAGGGTAGGGGCGAAAAGGAGCCCAAACAAAAAAAGAAAATGAAAGAAAAAGGCAAATTGTCCCAGAAACTTGAAAATTAGGCAAGGTAATCGATTACCACTGTGACATAGGACAAAAATCAGCTTCCAAAATCACTTTTCAGCAGTAAATAATTTATCCAATCATCCACATGAACAAGTAATCAATTATGCACGAATTTAACACCAAAAATCAGTGATCAAACATCAATTAAACTTGATCAAACATTGAGATCACAAATTACAAAGATCAAATCCAAACAAATGGATCAAAATGCAGCAAAAACCATGGATCTACATTGTGATTATTCAAATAAGCTTAAAACAGAATTGGATCTAGGATTAACCAACCTTCAAACCTGAGATTTGCATTGGTAAGTGTTAGTTCACTGTAAATTAATAGATCCAAGCTAGAAACCCAAAGAATCATCAAGAACCAAGAGCTTCCTTATAGTAGAAGTGAATAACAAGCAAAATCAAGCCAAAATTGATCCAAGAATCACTTCATATCTTGCTTCCAAAATCAGATCCAAATCCAAATGAAAATTAAGTGATGAATTGAAGGTAATGGAGATGAATGAAGGAGGTTTAGCTCTAGAATTCAAGAATTGCAATGAAAAATCAATGAACTCAAGTGAAAAGAGCTTTAATGGAGGTTTTGGGAGTGAAAAAGTTCAGAGCCAATTCTCAAGAATGAGTGTGAAATCTGAAAATGAAGGTAATTTTCTTGAGGTTTAGAGCAAATTCACTTAAATAAGCTCTTGGTTAGGAGTCAAATATGGCTCGGAGTGTGGGTTAGTGTTTGGAATGGAAATTAGGAGTGGGATTAGGAATGGAGTGTTTGAAATTTGGAGGGAAATGGTGAAAATTGAATCAATTCTAGATCCTTCCAATGATGCACATGTGAAATCAAGGGTTGAAAATGATTGGAAATTCTGCAGCGAGGATGCTTGAGATTACCATATGTGGTAACGGATTACCATATTCAAAAATTGCCAAATTTGGCGCCATGTGGAGGGAAACTTGTGTAATCATCTGTTGCCACCTGTTTTGAGCTCTGTTAAGCCTATGAAACTTGCCCTTGGATATTATAACTGTGAGGATGCTTGAGATATCTTATGACCTATTCCTTGAGCTGAAAATAACCTGTTGAATAAAATAAAATCGATCGCTCGAATGCTGGACAAAATAAATGTCGGAGCCTTTGATGCTCGCTGTTTAAATTCTTGCAATAAAAGAGAGCCCTGAGCCATAGAAACACCTTGATCCCATGTCTCGAGAATCAATGCTATGATATACAGAAATGCAAAATGCAGAGAAATATAAGCCAATAAATTAAGAAACGATGAGGCAAATTTTGGGGTGCTACAGTAGTCACATAGATTTATTCTGGAGTTTTCTTCATAATCCTTTTCTTTTCGCTTTTCATATTTGACATTTTTTCTTAATTTTTTCCTAGACCAATTCTTTTGAAATTTTGATGTCCAGCGGGATGCCCTAATGTTTTCCTAAGTCACTTGTTTTCAAGTTTTACGACTTAGCGGGCTTTTTATTTATTATTATTATTTGAACAAATCATGTGACATTGACTTATCTGATTTGATAAAAGGGTTGTGACTGCCTCTTCCTTTGGAATGAGGGATAACCATTGTGGTTGGTCCTTATATACACGCTCATTTTGGAAATTTGAATACTTGGTCAAATTAACTGAAGACTATCCTGCCCCGGTTAAAATGTAAGGGTTTTTTCATTTAGAAAGGATACTCCTACTTCAAGGCTCAAAGGGGTTAACAATTGATTATCTTCCTTATATCTCTGGTGCTTGGGAATTTGAAACAACGCCTTACATCATTAGCAGGGACTTACTCAAAAGCATATTACCAGAAATTTTACGTTTTCACCTCATCATCCTCCCTCCAAGACTTTAAATAAGAAGTTGGTATTGCAAATGAAGGAAAAAAAATTTATGAGCGAATGTGAATGGATTACTTCAAGGCAAACATACTCATTGCATTATGATTAATATTCAAAATCGAACAAGTTTCTATGTGCAAACAAAGCAATAACAATCATAAAAGATTACAAATAAAATTGCAGTAATAAAGTAATGATCTGATGAGACTATCTCAATCTGAGCTTGAAAGAACATCCTCAAATTTCTTTGGAGACACAGAAGAAAATGTATGACCACTACGGGTCACTCCACTAACATCAGCAATATGAATTTCCTCGAGTTTTTATATTTATCAGCATAAACATGTTCTGTTCACAAATGGGCTTCCTCCCTTGAAGGCCAACATCTCATCATCGATCATCTCTTGAACCTTTTCCTAGAAAACCTTGCAATCCTCAATCGGATGCCCCATTACTCCATCATGAAACTCACAAATGGTATTTGGATTGTACCAGTGAGGACGAGATTTCATGACTCTGGTCTTTCTATGTGTCGTTACCGAGTTTTAGGAAAAATAAGACCACAATTGACTGGAAGTCATCGGGATTATATCAAACTGGAGAGTCTCTCCTTTTAGATTATTCAGAGGTTTATGCTGATTCTGGAATTGATTTTGATATTGGTGATAAGGCACCGGAGCTGGATTTAGCTGAATCTGAGGAGAATCCTGAATTACATCAACTTCAACATTTTCTTCTACTTGGGAATCACTAACAGATTTTTCTTCAGTAGCTTGGTCACTTGAAACATCTTGGATTCTTCCACTTTTGAATGTGTTCTCGATGTTTACTCTGACTTCCACAATTTTGGAGAACTCTAGAGGCACAACGCCTACCATCCCGACATAATAAGAGTCTCACAGCTTTCTTAGAAACATTTTAGCCTGTTCCTTCTCTAAGAATGGTGGATGAACTTGGGCTGCCAATTATTTGCACCGTTGTGCATACTCTTTGAAGGATTCGCTATCTTTATGACTCATACTCATCAATTGATCGCTGTCTGGAGCCATGTCCAAATTGTAATTATACTGTTTCACAAAAGCGTCAGCTAGGTCTTCTCAAGACTGAATATGGTTCCTTTCTAGCTTCATATACCACATCAAGGATCCCCCATATTAACTTTCTTGAAAGCAGTGAATCATCAACTTATCGTTGTCGACATGCACGGTCATCTTTCGATAGCACATCGTCAAATGGTGCCTTGGACAACAAACACCCTTGTATATTTCAAAGACATACATTTTGAACTTTGGGGGAATAGCCATGCCCGAAACCAGACACAAGTCATGAGCCTTAAGACCATATGAATTGCATCCTTTAATCATCTTCAATTTTTCCTTGAGATCACGAACCCCTTCAATTTCCACAACTCTAGGATCATTCATCTTTGTCACATAGTGGATATTCTGAGGATTTGGCATATACCTCAGAAATCGGGAATCTCTTTCATCGACTTGAATATCAAGGTTATTTTGCATAGGTTGAGATTGAGTAGTGTAACACCCCAAATTTATTGGAATATTTATTTAATTCATTTAAATATAAATATTCGTATATTTGGTGATTTTCGGTGGTTGGTGTGAAATATTGAAAATTATGGATTTTAGGTTTTTTATTTAAATAATAGTATATAATATGAATATATTAGTATTATTATTAATTTAAATAAATATAAGTTAACTAAGGGCGAATTGGACAATTAAGGAGGAATTAGTGAGGGTAATATTGGAAAAGCCCAATTTATAGGCCCAAAGTTAGGTTTAACAAAAAGGAACTTTGAGAGAATTATGATTCATTCTTGTTAGACCGTGAAAAGGGAAGAAATAGAGGCCAGAGCTCTGGGGAAGAGGATTGAGGCAAAAGTTTCGTGAGGTTTCCAAGAATCAAGGAGAAAAACTTAGACTCAACAATTAAGGTATGGGGAGTATTGCCTTCATTGTTTTCAATATGTGATTCAATGTATTTAAAGCTGATTTAAGGATTTAAAGGGTTTGAGGCTGATTTGAGATAAAGGAAATTAGGCCTTCATGGCCAAAATATATTTATTGAGGTTTTAACCGTATAGGGGTTTGAACTGATGGTCTGATAGGTTTGAGGTCGATTTGGGTTTGAGGGAAAGTAGGCGTTCATGCCTAAAATCTATTATTGAGGTTTTAACCGTATAGGGGTTTGAACTGATGGTCTGATAGGTTTGAGGTTGATTTCAGAGTAAAGGAAATTAGGCCTTTGTGGCCAAAATCTGTTGTTGAGGTTTTACCCTGTAGGGTAATTAGATAGTGAGTACTCTAATGACCGTGGTGTAGTTGTAAGGAAATTATGGGAATTAGAGGCGTAAATATGATACGGGATTGAACCTATATCCCTTAATTTCAAAGGTTTTAGGCATAATCTTAAAACAATGATTAGATGGTTTAATTGTGTTAAAATTGTAAATTTACTTGAGATAATTACAATGATAAATGGGTTGTAATTTTCTGAAAGTTTGGGTTTTTACATAATCAAAATCGGAGGTCCAGAAGGCCTCCAATGGTGAAAAACGCATAAAATTCTACATGTTGTTCGTCACGACTGTTCATGTTTTCAGTCAAAATTGTTTTGGACGTAACTTTTGATCCGTATGTCCACTTTGGTTCCTGTTTGAAGCATTAGAAAGCTAATGAACAGGGATATAACATGGTATAGATAAGAGAGTTGGTTTCCCAATATTTTTATATCTAATATGTTTGGGAAGTCAATTATGTCCTGGTCCAGTGATGTCTTGATGCTTTGATGCTGTGATTTTCTAGGTGAATTACCATGAATGTAACTGTGATTCCTATGTGATTAAATGAATGTATGATGAATTAACATGAGTATAACTGTGATTCCTATGTGATTAAATGAATTTATTATGAATTACCATGAGTATAACTGTGATTTATATGTGATTAATACATGATTGCATGATGAATTCCCATGAGGAACTGTGATGATTTGTGTTGTTGATTCCATGAGTTTTGATGATTCTATGATGACGTGATTCTTATGATTTTTTTGATGAATGATGATGCACCTAATGAGATTATTATGAGGATGATATTGATGTGTGCATCATGCACTCATGTGCATCCGGACTTCGGTTCAGGACCTAGATTTCTTTGGCTTCAGTCCTATTATGCGGATGTGAGGTATTTTGATGTGCTCCAGTTATTGTATAGAGTCGATCCTATTGATGGGGATCTATGGAGAGTTGATAGCCCAGTGTCCATCGAGCTATAATGATTGGTACCACATGCATGAGTCTTGTGGCATTTGCATTTATGTGACAATTTGGTGTAATTTATAATGTTTTGACTTTTGATGTTCCTTGATGATTATGATGATGTTGAATATGAAAATGATATTGTTTTATATATTGATTCCTATATTGATTATTATGAATCATTTTACTCACCCTGCTTGTTTGAATGTTGCCTCCACGTGGGTAACGTGCAGATGACCAGGTTTAGCCGTGGATGCCATCGAGGATTTTTGAAGTTTTTGGGTCTTTGGACATTGTGGTTGACTTATAGGGTCTTGCTCTAATAGTGTAACATCGGGTTGGGGTCTTTGAGTCAAACTATTTTATTGAGTTTTTGTTATGTTGATTTCCTTGCGATAAAAGAAAAACTTTGGATTTTTGTCTTTTTGAGTTCCGCTGCCATTTGAGCACTTTTGAGTAATTTGGAGAAAACCCGTTGCTTACGGAGCATTGACCTTGATTTGAACTTATTGAAAAATGTACGCCCTTTGAGGTGATAAATTCTATTATTTTTCCATAATATTTGTGGGGTAGAAAAAGGTGTTACAAGAAGAAACATCCACTAGTGGAGCATTGTCGTCCGGAGGAAAACCGTACATCGGATTAGTCATCACTCTAAAGCCTGACATAGGATCCACATCCTCTGTTCGTTCCATTGTTCTTCAATAACTACAAATTCAGTATGAATGCCAGCAAATCAGCTAATTTATTTTAGTTCTTTGATTAGCCCGATTATTATAGTGATGTGAAATAAGACACCCGGGAAAGGCAAGATCCAATTCAGAATGATGCTTGATGTGCAAATGCAAATGCAAGTTTTCAAGGAACTATAAAAGATTTTGCAAACATTACATTAAGATAACACATTAGATATACCAAAAATCTCATTTCATTAATATTGAAAGAATTACAGCTTTGAAGTACAGTTTCATCAATCTTACAACACAAGAGAAAATGAAATCTAGTTCTAAGGAATCATGTCTGAAAACGACTCAACTCTAAGCTGATACTTCTTACAAAGTCTCTTGATTTATCTTACATAGCTGACCTTTCTGGTGTCTTTCTCTTTCACAAGTCAATCCACAACACCCTTCCAAGAACCGGAGGTAGGAAGATGAGAAGATGATGATGTGCTAGAGGAAAATAAATCCTTTGGATCCCTTGATCTCTTTATGACATGTCGCTCAAGAAACTCAATGAAGACGGGAACACCCATAAGATAGACATACTCCTCCAAGGTTGGCATCAGCTGATAATCTGGGAAAGTAAATCAACAATGCAACAAATCATAGAACTGGACCAAGGTATTAAGAATCCCTTCTTCAACATAAGTCCTAAGAATAAACAAGAGTTTTCCAAACAGCCTTTAAAATCCACAGGAATAGAAACCAAAGATCCAAGCTTTCTCAACTCTTGTAAGTCAAGACTCATGAAAGTGTACTTCTTAGTGTTACTTCTTTTAATATCCATGATTCTAAAAAAATCGATATTTACAAAAAGAAATCTCTGAGTTCCTTGAAAACTAAGAAAAAATGCTCATGAATGCACGAATGTCAGTATGCAACAACCACAAACAAGATAACACAAGGCACACATGTTCAAAGGTTCCGAGTCACGAGCATGGAGCCAAAGGTACAAGAACCAACCCACAATGGTATGTACTAAGGTTATATAAGCCTGTAGAACAAGGTTCTAAAAAGTTCTCAGAGTCATAATTCCATCTTTTAGATATTATCATCTTAAACGACTACTCATCGGCCAACAATATTCTCAAGAGAAACTCATTTGAATGTGGTACTGCGTAACAACTAATTCAAGTCTACACCTGAATAGCCACCGAACCACGTCTTAATAAGGCCAATATGGGTTAAAGGGTTCTAAGGTACTAAACTTCTCAGGCTCCCAGGTCGGAAAAAGTAATTTCAAATACGACTACTCGTAAGACATCAGTAATCCCAAAGGGGCCTCCATTGAGCAGGGGACCTTAAGTCAGCTTAGTAAAGACTACTCCACGTAAGCCAACAAGACTATACCACCCTCCTATCATAAGTGCACTCAAGTCCGGTATAGGACTTATCTCACCATACAGATCACCAGGAACCAAACAAAACAAACAATAACAAACAAATCAAACAAAAAGTGATAAATAAATCAAAGTAAGAGAAACCCACTAGGAACCGAATTTCCCCAACAGAGTCGTCACTTTTCTGTAGCAGGGAAATTTATGAGTGTAAGTTATTGATTAACTTAACTCAAAAATGCAATAGTCACCACAACACTTTTATTTTATCTAAAAGGAAAGGAATAAGAGCGAACAAAACCTATCAGTTCTAAAACAAGAACAAATAGACAGAGATCTGGGTAAGGGGGTTGGTTACGCAATGGAAAGGTGTTAGCACCCAAAACTTCTATAGTACTTTATAGGAGTCCTTTGAAATATCTACGCCTTTTGAATTGAAAAAGTTTTCTTTGAAAAGAGATTGGGGAGATGAGAAGAGAATTATTTTAAAGATTTTTGTGTTTGAAGAGAATTATTGTCTCATGTCTACGTACCCACAAAGTGCAATATAGGATCAAAACCTCGTTGTTTGTGGTACAAACAACAAAAATTTGTTGGTTTTTATTGATTTTAAATGTAAAACAAGTCGTCATTTTAAGGAGAAAACTACGACTAGTCGCCCACAAGTATAAGACAACATTTGCATCACCTAAAGATGGAGGATTTTGTTTGGATTAAAATCAACAAGTCTATCACTCAACAGCTAAGTGAAAAATGTCAACATCTTAATACTATGGGGAGTAGGAGAATTGTATCTCAATTATGGAAATGACTCATGTCTATACTTTATGAAAAGTTTTAAAATGAAAAGTGTGGAAAGGCACAAAAAGTTTGAATGAGGTTGATCTTTTTTAAAGTCTTTTTGAAATTTGTTAAAATATGATTAACATTGATTGACATTTATTAAAGAAAACAAAGTTTGAAAATCACTTGACAAAATTCAAAGTTTTACTATGAAAGAGGTTTTAAGTTTGAAAGCAAGAAATTTTTTGAAAAAGGTACGAGATTTTGAAATTTTAAGAAGGGGAGAAGAGGAAGTGACTATCCTAGAAAGCAAAATAAAAGCTATAAGAAGGATATAACCAACTTGTAGCACACTCCATAACAAGCTAAATAAGAATTCCATCCATTTTGAAGCATAAGCAATTGAGCAAGCCAAATAAAGGAAAAGATTCATAATACTTTAAGCATAGGGAAAGAGT
This sequence comes from Lathyrus sativus, assembly GCA_963859935.3. Taxonomy (NCBI): domain Eukaryota; kingdom Viridiplantae; phylum Streptophyta; class Magnoliopsida; order Fabales; family Fabaceae; genus Lathyrus; species Lathyrus sativus. Next base: position 491,772,612 of record OZ012736.1, read on the forward strand.
CATAATTCTAAGTCCAAGGGTCCAAGAATAGTCAAAGAGCATAACCACAAAATTAAGAGTACCAAGTTTTTTATAGGTTTAATCCTTTATTAGTGTTTCAAACAAGATATGGTCCAAGTGGACAAAAGAAAACAGCGGAAACATAAACATGTGTCCAACGGACAAAAGAAAAATAATGGAAGCATAAACAATAATATGATATAAGATGATAATAATGGAGTATAAAGATAAAAGAGAGATAGGGAGCAAGAAGGAAACATAAACAAAATTAGTATAATGATATCGTTAGTGAGTTAGTGATTAGTTGTTAGAGTAAATGGTCAACGATGGTTAACTCATGCAGTTAAGCCAACATTAATGAAAACTTATTAGAGGATTGATAAAATCAAAGCCTCCTAACAACAAGTTTCATAGGTGATGGACCTAAGACAAATAATCAACCATACTTGGACTTTCAAACATAAGTTTCAGCCATGAATGATCGCTTTCCGATTACGGGACAATTTAGCACTATGTTAACCAATTGTAATCGGGTTTATGTAGAAACCACAACTATCTGAGGCTGGTCAATAACAATGTTAGTGCTAATGCATGTTAGAGAAGTGATACGTAGGTCACTCTCCGAAAGCAATACCGCATGAAAAGAAAATAGGTAACAGTCTCATCTTCATCATGAACTAGAAACAAGTTTAAATGATATTGAAGATTTTCATCGATCAAAAGAAAAAAGAGAAGAGGAAAGAGAATGCAAAATTGGATTACAAGTTCAAGGTCATTTCGTCTTTAAGTTCATCCACTCATCTTGGTGGATTAAAGCACTAAACATATCATTAACTCAAAGCACGTAAAATGAATTGAACAATTCACTTTAAAGATAGATTTGAATTAGTGAATGTTTATCCAACTTCATCTACACTCTAAGTCCAATGAATTTAAAGAGGAAAAGGACCTCTAAAAGTGAATTCCAAGGAAAAAATCAAAAGGAAATGGAAGAAGAAGAAGAAGAAATAACCAAAATAGTCCGAAAACAGAGCCAAAAGGCAAAATGGTCTGAAAATATGCAGAAACTTGACCAATCATTTCTTCAAACACCTCATGATCAAGGATGCAATTGAGCACAAAAATTCAAGTAAAATAACAGCAATCAACACCAGTATAGCTGTCGCTACTGCGAAAATCGGCGCCGGCTATGACAGAAGAGTCGCCACCGTACGTTATTCATCCCAACAGATGGAAAGGAAACGCTCAGAGAAAACCTAACGCAAAGAGGGAAAGGAATGGTCATCGCAACCAAATCCTGGATTCGGGAGTCGGTTACGCAAGGGGAAGATATTAGCACCCCTCACGTCCGTCGTACTCGACGGGATCCACGCTTGTTTTCTATCTAAGGGTGTGTTTATCTATCTACTCTAAAGGTCTAGTCTAAAAAGAAAAGAAAATGACTCGGCAAAGTATCGCACTTTATGCCTACGTATTCCCGTCTAGAACGAGAAATCAGAGTCAACGTCGTTCGCCTAACTACGGGTTATGGGGGAAGGTTGCTCGCCGAGATGTCGCATCTCGTGCCTACGTACTTTCATACGGCATGAAAGATCAGAGCAAACGTAGTTCGGGCTACGGAAGACACAAGTTTGTCTGACATTTTTTTTATCTCCTTAAGAAAGGGTTTTCCAAATTAAGGGTCCAAGAGGACAAAAACAGAGTTTGAATGTTTGTTTGAGTCTTTTACGAAAGAACTGTTTTTTAGGATGTTCGCAATCTCCATCGCACTAGAGACTATGACCCAGGAGTGAACATTTCGTATGTCACCCAAAGGGTACCACACTAAACATCCAAATTACTGGAGAGAGACCCTCCACCAACCTTTTCCAAGATAGCTTAAGGCTCGTAACGTACGACTTTAATTAACCTTATTACTATATTTTTGAATTGTTTTGAGATGAGAAGAGAATGACGCCCTAAAACTATGGTTGAAAGGGAATCTACCTACAGTTATCATGCATGGTTTAAAAACCTAATGTTTGTCATAATTCTCTCTTGCACAGAAGAAATCATAGATCCTAGGGGAAAACAGCAAAAGAAAGCAAGCAGTAAACAGTAAAATGCATGCTATGCAACAGTACAAGCGAGGCAAGGGAGTCCGGCTCAACCTCAAACCTAAGAAAACAACAGGCAAGGGGAGACAAGCTCCACCTCAAACCTAAAGGTAAGCAACACAAGCAAACAGACAATACAACAAAAGAAAAATAGAGGAAGCAGCCCAAGCAGCAACAACAATCTTCTACAGGCAGCAACTTCAATCTTCAACAGTAGCTCTGGTCAGCAAAGTTGAATTGACAGCAAAGAGTCTTCATCTTCAAACTAGTTCTATCTTCAAGCTTCTTCAAGTCTTCATCTTCAAACTCTAGCAAGCTCCACAAGAAGAGAAATCATCATTGAGATCAAGTTACAATTCTAGGAAACCTAATGAAAACCAAAGGAATTCATCAGGAACCAACATGAAAAGAAAGTGCATCCTCAAAAGTTCTACTCATTAAGGCATGCCACTCATCCCTCCAAAGGAGAGATGAATCTTCCTTAAGAGGACTTTGCATCATAGGATGAGGATAGAAGCAAACAATGCATTCTATTTTTGAGGAAAAGAAAAAAGAAATAGTTCTAATGGCTCTTCCTAAAACCCTAATCCTATAAGCTCCTAAAAGAGAAATAAAACTCCAAATCCAAGCTCCACAAGCCAAGCCACAGCAGCTACAAGATGTCCAGAAGATCCTCCAAAAAGGAATCCAAGCACTTCAAGCTCCAAAGCCACCAACAAGACCAAACAAAGCAAGGCACCAAAGATGGAACACCACATGCACAACCAACTTGCAAATTCTACCTAAAATAGAAAATTAAGTTGTAAAATTCTAATAAATTTCCTAGGGAAACATGCATGTTTTAACATTCTAGGGTTCAAATATTAAAGCCTAAATCAACTTCTAGGTCTACTAAACAATTCCTAAGTTGAGATATGTCAAGGTAAACCACAAGTTTGGGAAGGCTCTAAACATCTCACCTAAACCAGAACCTATAATTGTTGAAAAAATCTAATAAAAATCCTAAGGGAGCATGCACATCTAACCTAAAACATACTCAAAAATCAAAGCCAAATTCAATACCAAAAGATCACACCAAAATCAACAAAACAGATGAACAATTATGCAAAAATTAAAGAAATAAACAAAATGAGAAAAATCAAATAAAATTGAAAAATGCATGAAAATGCAATTTATTGATCCCAGAAAATCACAAATTTAATCAGGAGCATGGATATATTTTTAAAATATTTTTTGGATCAAAAATGGATTTATTGTGTTTTTAGGAATCAATTTGCATTAAAATAAAATCAAAATGAAATAAAACAAATTAAAAACTAAGAAAATAACATGAGCGTTGGATGAATTGACAAGGTATGCATATCCAAGGTCAGTGAGCGTGTCCACGTGAGCGTCCCAGTCACACGCTGACTGGGATTAATGAAACGCAGCGTTTCATTCCTTTAGAGGCAAATCTTCAGATCAAACATGAGCCACACGATGCGCATAATAAGTCAATCTTCAACAAGATCTAATGGCCAGAACCTCATCTTCTTCCTTGGACCTCCGGTAGGGCTTCAAACTCAGACGGTGGCCCAGACATTGGCGCCACCGTCTTCTCCGATGAGAGTCAATTGTAGGCAACCAAAAACTACAAACCTTATATCAATTCCACTCAAATTTACACGTAGATCAGGAATCTCCTATTCAAATCACTTAACTCTCAACAAGTTTCAAAATTCGCATCAAAGTTCAGACATCACATCCAAATTTATCATCACCAATTCCAAATCTAAAACCATAGGATTGATCCTCATGCTTCATGCATCACTCTGATCTATCCAAATTGTGTTCTAGCCTTAAGATCAGGTCAAACCGTGCCCAAATACAAATCACATGTCACCTAAGTTTGTCTCTAATTGTCCAAAATTCTGTCCAGAAACGATTTAATCCTTAACTAGATCCTAACCACATGCATAACATGAACTACATCTCCCTTTATCAAGAGGAATTTTGAAGTTTACTAACCTGATATAGATCCACTAACAGAGGTAGCTAGGGCTTGCTTATTGCTTCAAAACTCTCCAGACACGATCAGTGATGCAAGAGGAAGAGTCTTCTACCTTCAATTTGCTCTGAACTAGCTTGAAAATGAAAACCCGATTCTCACTTGCTCCCTTGAAATTTCAAATGCAATCTCAGCTTCCACCATGAAATGAGCTCCAACCTGAGTATGGAATCAATGATATGCTTATATAGAGTGAGTTTGTGGGCTTTTGAAGCTTGAATGAAGCCCAATCCAGCAATTCACCAATTCTGATTTTTTTCTTCAAAGTGCACATGACAGTCGTGCATTCTGGCCGTGTAGCTTGCTCTAGAATCTTCTAATCACTTGCAAAATCCCTTGTGAATAAATTCAGATCAAAAAGAAAGCCTGAATTGCCTTGGTGAAGGATTTGGATGTGTAACTTGCACATGAAGCAACACCATTGTAACTTGTGAAAATTGGCCTAAACTCAAAAATCCACCAATGTCATTGTGCTTGAAATGAAATTTCCAATCAAAATGAGTACTTATTTGACATGTTTTGGTCACTTAACCAATTATTTGAATTTTCCCCCTTTTAATCCTTTTAAAACTTTCTTTTTCAAGCCATTTCAAACCAAGTCTTGCTATGAGCCCAATCAATCCATAATGACTTCCTTGTTAGCCTAAAAACCACATTTTGAACAAGTTTCATGTTGAACAAAAATCCATTTGACAAGTGCAAGTTGGAGATTTTGACCTATGATTGAAAATGGCCTATAATCTCACTTTCCCAAAATACCCCTGACTTGTAAACCTCATAACTTGATTTCTACAAATCAGATGGAAGACTTATAGTACAATTTAGAAATCTAAGATCATGAGGAACAACTTTCATGTTGGTCAAAAGTTTAGGTGAAACATCCTTCTAGGTCAAAAATAGCTTTGAAGTCAGATGATTTTCACAGACAAGTTTCAGAGGCATTTGAGGACTTGTAACTTGTCTGGACCATAACTTGAGTTCTATAAATCCCCTTTAGGACTTCTAGTACTCAAATTAAAGGTATTGAGATGCTCTACCAGTTTCAGGTTGGCCAAGGATCCATTTGAAACTTTCATCTTGACTTATGTGGTCTTGAAGTTAGGCACTAAACAGGGGATTTTACACTGAAACCCTAATTTAGCAACTTCCCACACTCTTGACTCTTCTTGACTTGATCTTGGCAAAACACCACAAATGTTTCATCATATCATTTCATGAACTCCATGACCTAAAAAGTAGGCTTTGATACTCTTCAATTGCACAGTTGACCTAGGATTGACCCAGATGAAACCCTAATTGCTTGCACCTCAACTGTGGCTCTTGCATTTGACACAATGACTTGATTGAGCTCTCCCATGGCCCTATAGGCATTCTATGAGCTCCATACACATCCTCTTCTCATATTTAACACTTCACATCCCTCTGATGGTCTTCAATTGATCCTCAAGTTAGGAGAAAATCTTCATGCGAGCATCTAAACTCTTAGGCACTCAAATCACCTCCTGATGACTTTGATAACTTCTCAATCTTGAATAAGACCTCTTGCTAGGATTCTCTTGATAAGAATCACACTTGATCCCCTTCTATATGAATGATATCATTATATGCAAATGATATAACCATGCAAATGTTAATGCAATGAAACATAAACCAAGTAAGAAAAGGTTGAGCAAATTTTGGGGTGCAACAATAACACAATTTGCAAGATCCAAAGATAAATCAACAAGAATCAACAATATATCGTATTGTGGAATATGAATCAAAAACAACAATAGTGGATCAAGAAATTACCACTCCAAATCTGGAAATTCTTCAAATCAGCTCTACAAACCACACTTCAAATCCTCGACCTACTAGAATTGATGATGAAAAAGTGAATGGATGAAGGTTTAGCTCAAATATTAGTAAGTTCTAATGATGAACTTACTAACTTTCAAAGGAAGAAAGAGCTTTGGTGAATTTGGTAATTGGAGAAAATTTTGACAAGGTGAATTTGGCTTTCAAAAGCTTATGAAATGAGAGAAACGAGGCCTTTATTTATAGGATTTAGGCTTGGAAAATTTGGTGGATTGGAGTTTGGTTTGGAATCAAAATTCGGCTTGGAATTTGAATTTGGAGGGAAATTAATGATCAAGTGGGGATTAGTGAAGGTGTATGGTGAGAATTAATTCTGATGAGGTAGGAAATTAAAATGAAGTGATCTAGAATATTCTCATGTTGCAATATTCGAATTTGGTGCCAAAAATGATGCAAAATTTGAATTTGCCCAATTTTCACAAAACTCGCACAGGGTAATCGATTACCCAATACTGGTAATCGATTACCACAGGCAAAAATGGTAAAATTTTGCCTTTTTGATGTATTGTCTTGGCTCTGGCTCGATTATTTTGCTTGTCAATAAAGGCATGGAAATAAACAAACGAACCTTGGAGTCTCTTGAATAAAAGTCAATCAAATCTTGGGAAACTCTTGATGAGATGATTTTGAAATGGTTGCAGATCAACTTTGACTTTGTTCAGATGAAATTCATTTGAGCTGAGGGACTGATATTGGATATCTTTGATCCAAGTTTTTCCTGAAAAATTTAGTAAAGGAAAGACAAACATTTTTTGAATTTTGAATAATGGTTAGTAAACATAAACATAGACGAATATCAAAAAACAAGAAAACAAGGGTGCCTAGTGATCTCTCAAGAACAAACCTGCAGAGGAAGGCAAGAGAACCAAAGCTTGCAATCTTGTTTGTGGAATGAGATACAAATGATATGTGGGATCTTAGGGGTAAAAACTAGGGTATTTCACCACTCAAGATAGTTCTTTTAGAACCAGATCCCTAACACTTCCTCTTACTAGTTTAGGGTCCCAACCAAACACCTTTATCAAAGATAAACCCCCATTCTTTTTCTTCCTTTTCAAAGGTTCCTAAATTGAACCTACTTCCTCTCTATCTTTCTCCTTAGATCCCTCCCTAGTGGTCATCTCTCTTATGAGGCTAAGATTTTGGTTCTGGGCATCAAAAAGTTGTTGGTCGTTAGGAAAATAGAACCCAACTTATCTTCCTCTACCTTAAAGGTCAGTACTCCTTACTTAACATAGATAACTGTTTTGGCTGTAGCCATGAAGGGTCTCCCTAGAATAACGGGTATATTACGGCTCTCTTCCACATCCATGACCACAAAGTTGGTGGGTATGAATAAATTCTCGACTTTAACGGGAACATCTTCTAAAATCCCTATCACGGGTTTCACCATCTCGTCAGCAAGTTGTAGGCGAATGCTACAAAGTTTTAGCTCTCCTAAATTCAACCTTCTATGGATAGATAGAGGTATCACGCTAACACTAGCCCCAAGGTCACACAGGGCATTAGGATAGTTCAATGTTCTTATCTCACAAGGGATTGAGAAGTCTCCAGGGTCTCCTAACTTAGGGGGAATTCCGTGTTGGATCAAGGCACCACATTTGGAAGTATGTTTTATTGTCCCATGGTTTTTCAATTTCCCTTTCTTGGAAAGGACCCTCTTTAGGATTTCCTCAAAGGAGGGAACTTAAGATAGGGTCTCGGGAATAGGGATATTGTTGTAGAGCTTTTTCAATATCTCCACGAAAGTTCCTAGAGGGGTTTTCTTCCTAATCTCTTCTTTTCTGTTTCGAGGAAGAATTTGGATCTCAAAAGGGGTGGGGTAGTGAAATCCCCTTCTCCACAACATAATTTTCAAGTGGAGTTGTTTGTCCCTTCTCAATTTCATTTACTCTCAATTTAACATATTCCTCAACCTTTATTTCCTTCTCTTTTAAATCGGCCAACTTTTTGTCACTTAAGATGGTCATAGCATTTAAATGTCCCCTAGGATTCTGTTCGGGTTTCCCCAGGAAGGCTCCTGGAGGGACTGATGTGGATGCTTGTTGTTGAGCAACCTGGGAGATTTGAATCTCAAGCTCTTACAGTGTGTGGTTATCCCACAAGTTTTGATTTTTGAAATCCTCGTTTAGGCGAGTTTGAGATGCCACAAAGTTTTCCAACATCAACTCAAGATTAGATTTCTTTTGGGGAGTTAGTGCAACATTTTGGAAGCCAAGTGCTCCAACAGCTTGTTGGGGTTGATTGGTCTTATAAGAGAAATTTAGGTGATTTTTCCACCCAGGGTTGTAGGTATTAGAATAGGGATTATTCCTTTGATTGTTTAGGAAATTCATATTCTCTTGTGTGGATCCTCCAACAAGAATCATTTGGCAACCACTACCAGTATGCCCATTCACTCCGTAAATTTCACAGTTGAGTGAAGCGGGGGACACAGAAGCTACAGGTGTAAAGGAAGCAGGACTTATGATTAACTCATCAATTTTCTTATAAAGAGCATCAAGCTTAGCATTCATATGATCAAAATCATTCACTTCATACATCCCTTCAATTTTCGGGGTGGGTTTAGAGGCGACCTCTCACACGCTACCCCAGGAATGATAATTTTTGGCCATCTCCTCAATAAGGTTGTAGGCTACGTCCTTAGGACTGTTCATGAAGGCTTCACCCAAAGCCGCATCAAGGGTCAACCTAATGGAATGTAAAAGACCATTCTAAAAGATATGGATAATAATCCACTCTTCAAGCCCATGAAAAAGGCAAAGTCTCAGCAAATCTTTGAAACATTCTCAAGTATCAAACAAAGACTCCTCATCCTCTGGCTTAAAGTTGTTAATCTTATTCTTTACCCAAGTGGTTTTACTTGGCAGAAAGTATCGCGCAAGAAAAGCGGCTTTCAACTTAGGCCAAGAAGTAATAGAGTTGGCAGGTAAAGATTGGAGCCAAGCATGTCCTCAGTCTCTTAGGTAGAATGGGAAAAGTATAAGGCGAATGGCGTTTTGGTCGATGCCATTTTCTTTCACTGTATCACAATTTTCAACAAGTATTGATAGGTGAAGGTTTGGATTTTCCGAAGGTAATCTAGAAAACTGGTTTTGCTGAACCAAACCTATCAACGACGGCTTAAGTTCAAATTGTTTCCCTCAATAGGCGGGTGTACAATGCTACAATGTGGTTCCTCATTGGTGTTAATTGCATAGTCTTTCAAAGGATTGGTATCAACGAAAGGGGCAACCATTACAAGCTGTCCCTGAGCTCGACGTCGCTATCGCAAGAAACACTCGATTTCTTTAACGGGTTCAACTGAAATATCAGCAGAACGTATTCTTCTCATTAACAAGAAAATAAGACCCTAGTATTTACGGTGATAAAATAGAATTCCAATATTAACGCAATGGATCCCCGTCAACGGCGCAAAAAACTTGACGCGTCGCAAGTGCACGACTAATGCTAGAGTAGTAAAAAGAATGTCGAACCACAAGGATCAATGGTTAACTACCTGTTTCTATTTTATTGATGTAAAGATAGAGCAATCGAAAGGTTGAAAACAGATAAACTTAAGTGAAAAAGCACTTAAGCCGAAATAGCTTATTTGAATAAGCACTTTTGAAAATAGCTTAAATGAGTAAAAAAGGGAAAAAATAATCAAAACAAGCAGGATTTATGGTCATAATCCCTTACTCTAACATCTTTATATGATTAAATTAGTCGTGCTACAAGGATTTTCACGTGAATTATAGAAAAAAAATAGATTTTGTAGATAACACCTGCTTTCGCCAGTGTATTATCTTAGTTTCGATAAATAATTCGATAATTTTCGCTTATTTGAAGTTATTTATCGAAACCTCATTACTATCACACAATATATTACGATAGAACATTTCTCAACCTCTTCCGAGTACTTTCGTAACATCGGAATCAATTGTTTAAAAATTCGTTTTCGGGTATTGATACAAGTCCTTTCGGAACACTATCAATACCTAAGAACTTTTCACTTTCGTAACTAAGTTAGGCAAAAACTCAGAATTTCAAAATAAAAACGGTTCAATCCTTGTATCATATAAAGATGATCATATAGATAGTCATGAGTTAGGTCTCATGACCCTTAATCCTTAAGAGACTACTCATTCATGGTGAGAAACGACATAAATAATGAAATTATACGATTGATAAACATAATAGTAATGAAAATAAAAGGAATAGAGAAAATTAAATTAACCTAATTAATATTACTTGCAATAGATGAAGAGAAAAAAAAGATCCATCGGCTCAAAGGAGACTTTTACAGTAAAGTTGTAGAGAAATTAAAATGGTACGATAAAAGCTTGACGCCTAAAACTCCTACTACCAATGAGTTTTATAACATTCAAAATAAAACATGGGAATAATGTTCAGTAAATGCCCTCATAATATCATATTCATAAGATCATCTATATGTCGGATATCCCAAACGGTATCAAATCACGCCGAGAAAGGAAACAAAAAAATTGGTTTTTCGCACTCCTATTACGGGGGGTAACATGTGTTACAAGCGCCCATAACAGACCCCTGGTTTTTGTACTAGGGACTTCTGATTTTCGCACTTTTCTTTGTTTTTCACCCTATTTGATCCCCTTTTCTACCGGTATGATCATATGGACCTGAAAATGATAGGAACATAATATCAAGGCATAAAATATAGAAAAAAACAAAGAAAAGTATGTGAAACATAATGAAATGATACAAAAAAATGCTAAATAAAATCGATACAGAATACACTTATAAAATATAGTCATGTCTTTGTATTGAAAGACGAGTATCGAGACCGCACACTCTAAAGTGAGCATCTTAATACTCGGAGACAAAGAAGTCTTCACTCACTCATCTCTTTTTAGTTCACTACAAGGAGAACATTATTTGTTTTTTATTTAAGAGGTATTTTAATTTGGAAGGTAAGTGTTTAGACAGTGAACCCCGACGATAATGTCAAACACTCAGAATAAGATAAGGCCTTCTCCTAACCACTTCACAAACAATCCAAGTTTATATAGAAAATAGTTTTGAAAATGATCTTGGCACAAAATCAAGGGTTTTTCTTAGGAAGAAAAGATGAGAAAAGGGAGTGAAATGAAACGGTAATTATTAGATTATGGTAGGTTGGTGGCAATGTGTAAGGCGATCAACTTATGGTGAAATCATACAAGGCTTGCTTGGGGTTAATGGAATGATTGGGTAAAGGTAAATTTGAAATGTGGGAGAAACCTAAGGTGAGGTGTGAGAAACAATCCAAGTTAATAAGTTTGAAAAGTGGCTTGACATTGGATCAAACCTTATTTATATTTGTTTTGAAATTGTTTTCTAAACGCTTTCATTTTTATCTTTCCTAACTTATACACATGCGAGCATATAAGCATTAAAGGAAGTAAAGTCATAAAGTATTACATTGTAAATGGGGAAGGGGAAGTATGAAAAACCCACCAAAGGGGAGACCTAATCTAAAAGGAAATTTGTAGAGTGAGCCATAAAAGTACTATAACATTATTAAAATTCTAAATGCCCAAATGTGTGAAGTTCCTCAAGTGTTACCTCCCAAAACAAAGCAAAATAATTAGTATATGAAATAAGGTAATGAATGTATGAGATGCACAAGATGAATTAAGATTGAACTTGAAAAGGGAAAACCTCTAATGTTGTCATGCTAAAAGTTAACCTAAAGTCTACTTTTGATTTAACTTAATCAAATTAAATTTTTTAACTAAATTAAATCAAGGGACTCCTAGGGGAACACATGAATCATACAAGCACAAATAAGCAATGAGCATTAAGATTAATCAATTAAGATCAAGGTTCATATATCCTAAAAACTCATTCCTATTAACATGATTAAACCTATTGAAAATAAAGTGCAAAACATCCAAAGAATCACCAACTATACTAAAACAAATCCTAAACAAAAATGAACTAATTAGGATGAAAGAAAATTAAATTTAAAGCATGTTAAAACAAGAATATCTAAAAAATCATTTAGAATGAAGAAATTAAAATAAAAACAAAATTGGATGTGAAATAGAAAAAGCAGGCGTCCAATAGTAAAAATAAGGCCCAACGCAACAAGATTGCCCAATCTGGATATTGAAAACAACAAAAATGTCACAATACACCGCCATGTGATCACAACCATCCAAAATAGATCAAACATCAAGGAATCATTGAGATCAGGAGTTCTCTCCACCCTTGGATCTGGCTAACTCAACATTATCCATAATCAATGGTCATGATGATAAGTTCCACCGTGTCTCGCTTTAATTCAAAAATACAAAGCTTAATTGCATAATCAACATGTTTAATCACACATACATGGCATGATTAGTCACTAATTCAAAGTAATTAAAAAAAAGAATCAAAATGAACTTGAAGCCATTGTCTTCTTCCTCAATCTGGATCAAATCGTGATTATATGATTCATCATGAAAATGAACTCATTAGAATCGTGATCACACTAGGAATCCAACCATACATTTACATTTCACAGATGATATCAGGATTCAAATAAATTCACAAAAACGTTCAAGAACCTTAACTGAACAAATTCAAATTAAATGATAATGATGCAATATAAATGATAGTTAGCTTAAGGTTAATGATCAGCATATGAATACGTGTAATACCCTAATTTTTACCCCTAAGATCCTACATATCATTTGCATCCTGCATCAAAAGCATGATCACCAAGCACCTGTGTTTTTTCTTTGTTTGCTTTATTTGATTGTTTATGTTTACTATCTCTAATCAAAATATCAAAAATATGTTTGGTTTTTTTCTTTACTAACTCATTTTTCAGGAGGAGGTTTTGAATAAAGAATATCAAATATCAGTCCCTCTGATTGAATGAAATTCATCTGAAAAAAGACAAAGTTAATCTGCAAACAATTTAAAATCATTTGATCAAGAGTTTCCCAAGATCTGATTGTTTATTATTCAAAAGAATCTAAGATTCACGTGTTTATTTTCATGCCTTCTTTGACAAGCAAAAAGAATCGAGCCAGAGCCACAACAGTGCAACAAAAAGGCAAATTTTCCACTTTTTCACTGTGTTAATCGATTAACACTATATGGTTAATCGATTTACCAGTGCGTTTTTGTGAAAATGAGCCAAATTCAAATTCTGCAACATTTTGGCACTAAAATTCACTTATTTCATCAATGGAATATTCTAGATCACCTCATTTTAATTCCTCTACCTCATCATAATTAATTCCCATCATACCCCCTCATTAATCACCACTTAATTCCCATCATACCCCCTTATTAGGGAGAATAGTGGTCATTGTATTTCAATGTAACACTTCCAATATATTTACCATTTTTCAAACTTTGTAATGATCCATGGAGTTACCCCATTTGCGGACTACCATTCTATCAATAAAATTTGGGCCTTTGTCCCTTTATTTGCAATTCTTATTTTGTTTCTGCTTGCAAAATTTCATTTATTGTTGATTGTGATTTTTGAAACAAAATGTGAATAATTGATTTAAATTTTTGAAAATTATAAAAAAAAATTCCTTTAATTTGTGAATATAAAAAAAAATTAATGTCAATGATTATTCCAAGAACGGTAAGATTGCGAAGCATAAAGCTTAGCGTTTTCCTCATTAGGTTTCATTCTTTTTCTCCCTAGTAGAGTTTGTTGATAATTTCTCAGTAGAATTTGTAACCAGGTTTCCTCTATAGTTGTTAACCAGATGATGGGTTTCCTCATGATTTTTTAACATGTGTTGGAATCATGGAATCCAATATTCCTCAGCTATACACCAACTTGGGTTTTTTTCAGACGATTGATGTTTGGCTTTTTCCCCAGCTAAGTTTTGATTTAGATCTTTTCCAGCTGAGCATATTTCTTTCCTCCAGCCAGGTTTTAATCAGGCAGTTGAGGAGTTTTTTGAGTTCCACCTCTCCTGGATATAGAATCCCCATGCAAAGATTTATCCTTGCTGATTCTCAGCAGAGGTTGTGCGTCATTACTTTGGATGTTCCCCAAACAGAGAGCAAGATTGATGCCTTCTAAGAAGTTTTGATATAGCAGTCACCTATCGGGTTTTTTTTCACCTTGTGTTAAGTATTAGTTTAAAATCCCCCTCAACTTTACTTCTTGCTATGATGCTAAATTCTTATTTCCCCCGGCAAGTCCAGGATGTTTTTCTCAAAATTGACTAGTCCTCAGAGACCTTTTCTTATATCCCTAATAGATCTATGTTATTTCAGTGGAGTTTATACAATCATTTAAATGATTGCAATTCCCAGCGGATCCATTATTCTCTACAACAGATATCCTCATCCTTTTGAAGTGGATTTCATATAGATTTTCCTTATCCCAGGAAGAGTCAAGAAGATTTGGGTTGTTATTTTTTCCGCAACAGTTTTTCTTCCATCTTCGAATCAGAGTTAATATTGTTATCCCTTTTGTGTTTATTGATGTTAGAAGATTGAATCCTTTAGGTTTTCCCCAAACAACATCTTTCTCCCCAGTAAGATTTAAGCCTTGTAGCAGGATTTATTTTCCTTTGATGGCTTTTATCCTTCTCAGTGGAATCCCCGTAGGATTGTTCCGGCTCATTCCCTTGCATAGTATCCCTAGTAGGATTTCCAATGATATCCCCATCTTTTTGAGATTAGCCGATTATCCGATTGAGTCACAGTGTTTTATCGCCCTGGGTTTATCCTTTTGCTGGTTTTATCAGCATATTCATGCATTTGCATTCAATCATGGAATATTTGCTGCTTCATCGTTATACATTCGACATCACTATTGTTTCCCCGCTCTCTGGTGTTATTTTATCCATAGTATGTCTGTGTGTCCTCTCTCCAATATAGAGTGTCGACCATTAAGCAGAAAGAGTGTAATCCTTTCTAATTCCACACTGAGCTCGTTTCTCGTGGAAGATTTTGATTCAGTTTCCTTTCTAGTTCATTATTTGGATGGAACTTTCCCCAGTTAAGATATTTCCTCCTCGGGATGAGTCTTGTTTGACCGCTTCTCTCTGGTTTGTTTCTGGATTAAACTTTGGTCCCTTGGGAGTTTATTATTGTATTAGCCTACCTTTTCCATTAGTAGATAATATTCCTTCTGTTTTGGTTGATTACCTTGGTTCAGACGCCACTTGTATGTTAGTAAGTAATTCTACCTTTGAGCTTATTGCCTTTGCTTCTATCCGATAACCAGTAGCAGGTGATATTTCTCCCTTTTTTGAGTACCCCTTGCCCTCTACCCAGTAAGATGGTAGTTGACAATATCCTTTTTTCCCCGACGGAGTCTCGTTTTGGTAGAACTATCTTTTTGGTTAGTTACCTTGTCGTAGCTATCACTTAGTTGATAGTTGGTAATCTCTCCTTTTTGAGTTTATTTCCTTTGTCGTTCTACCCTTAGTTGGTAGTAGGCAATATTTCTCGTATCCCTTTAATTGGTTACTTTATCGTAGCCATCACTCAGTTGATAATTGGCAACCTCCTCTCTTTGATTTTATTACCTTTGTCGTACTGCTTGTCGATTGGTAGTAGGTAATATTTCTTGTATATTTTTTATGATTGCCTTGTTGTAGCTATCACTTAGTTGATAGTTGGTAATCTCCTCTTTTTTAGTTTATTACTTGTGTCGTACTGCCCATTGGTTGATAGTAGGTAGTATTTCTCGTATCTCTTTGATTGATTGCCTTGTCATAGCTATCACTTAGTTGATAGTTGATAATCTCTCCTTTTTAAGTATATTACCTTTGTCGTACTACCCTTAGTTGGTAGTAGGTATTATCTCTCATATCTTCTTGGTTGATTACCTTGTCGTAATTGTCACTTGGTTGGTAGTTGGTAATTTTTCCTTTCAATCGTGTTATTAATGGTCGCCTAGTAGTAGATGATCTTTTCCCCCATCAAAGATTTTTTTACCTCCCCTATTGGGATGAGATTTTCCTCTTTTATTTCTGGTTGGTAATTTTCGCTCAGTGGAATCTTACTCTTTAGTTTTCCCCTATAGAGTTTGTTCTCTTTTTATTTTGCTCCCCAAATTTTTCTTTGTCTCCTGTGGCATTTTCTCCCCACAGAGGTCTTATATCTGCATATCATCTGCATAATCATATCATTTTGTGATCTCTTAGGGCCAAAAATTGGGTTTACTTGTTATATTTAAGTCTCTTCTATCTCGTTGAGACAAAGATATCAATCTTCATATCTCCATAGAAGAAACTTAAATAGGGGCAACCAAAACACCTTAATTTTTACCCCGAAGATCTCACATATCATTTTCATCCTGCATCATAAGCAAGATGACCAAGCACCTGTATTATTTCTTTGTTTGCTTTATTTGATTGCTTATGTTTACTAACCCTAATCAAAATACCAAACATATGTTTGTTTTTTTCTTTACTAACTCATTTTTCAGGAGGAGGTTTGGAATCAAGAACATCAAATACCATTTCCTCAGCTCAAATGAAATTCATCTGAAAAAAGTCAAAGTTGATTTGCAAACAATTCAAAATCATTTGATCAAGAGTTTCCCAAGATTTAATTGTTTATTACTCAAGAGACTCTAAGGTTCATGTATTTTTTTCCATGCCTTCTTTCACAAGCAAAAAGAATCGAGCCAGAGCCACAACAGTGCAACAAAAAGGAAAATTTTCCACTTTTTCATTGTGTTAATCGATTAACATTATATGGTTAATCGATTAACTAGTGCGTTTTTTTATGAAAATGAGCCAAATTCAAATTCTGCAGCATTTTGACACCAAAATTCACTTGTTTCATCATGAGAATATTCTAGATCACCTCATTTTAATTTCCCTATCTCATCATAATTAATTCCCATCATACACCCTCATTAATCACCACTTGATCTTGATTTTGCCTCCAAATTCAAATTCCAAGCTTAATTTCAAATTCTAAACCACCAAAACTTCCAATCCTAAATTCTATAAATATAGGCCTCATTTCATTCATTATTCAATATTTTGAGAGCCAAATTCACCTTGTCAAATTTCCTTCACATTTTTCTCAATTTCCTTAAACCACAAAATTCACTAAAGCTTTTTCTTTCATTAAAAGTTAGTAAGCTTTTCATTGAAGCTTACTAACCTTTTAGCTAAAACCTTCATCCGAACATTTATTCATCATCAAATTATATAGATCAAGGCTTAGGAGTGCGGTTCTTAGAGTTGATTGAAACATTTTTAGATTTGAAGTGGTAATACTCTTGTTCCACCATTATTGTTCTTGGTCCATCTTCCACAATGTGATCTATGATTGATTCTTGTTGCTTGATATTTGGAACTCGTAGATTGTGTTTTATTGATATTATTTGTTGTTGTTTTACTTGAATTTTAGTGCACAATTGCATCCTTGATCATGAGGTGTTGGATGGAATAATTGATCAATGATTTGCAATTTTTCAAATTGATTTTCTGTTGTTTTAACATTGTTAATCGGTTAACACACTGGTGTTAATCGGTTAACACTTATTTATACCTTCTGGAATTGTTGTTTTTGCTATGTTAATCGATTAACACCCGGTGGTTAATCAATTAACACAGTCCAGAATTGTGTTTTTTGGTTGTTTTGGGACTGTTTTGGTTCCTTTTCTTCTTTTTTCCTTTTCCTTTTGTTCTGCCATGAATTTTGATATTTATTGATCAAATTTCTCTTTAAATCCCATGGACTTTGGGTGTTGATGAAGGTTAATGCCTTTAATCTACCAAGAAGAGTGATGTAAATTAAAGATGGAAGGATCCAAATGTTGTAATTCAATTTAGTTTCCCTTCTCCCCTCTTCTCTTTTTTCTTTTGATCAATAAAAATCTTCAATATCATTGGAACTTGCTTTAAGTTTTTGATAAAGATGAAATCGTTACCCTTTTTTTTTGTGCGGTATTGCTTTCGGAGGATGATCTACATATCGTCTCTCTAACATACTTTAGCACAAACATTATTATTGACCAACCTTGGATAGTTGTGGCTTCTACATAAGTCCGATTATGATTGTTTCACATAACGTTAAATTGTCCCTAAATCAGAATTAAGTCAATTTTGTATGCGAGATGTTATTCTCCTAATCTTTGTAGTGTAGTTTGAAATAATTGGATCTTTTGTTACCCGTGGGGGTTAGTTGGCATACTCGTTAATTTCATCCGAGTTAGAGCCCTCCCCATGGTAATGCATGAGACCACGTTTTCATTCTTATGGACGATTAGTCGAGTATTCTCCATAATTTGACAATTTGTGCTTCATGAAGGTTGATAATAATATTATGTATATTATACTAACCATATTATTGTATTAATTTTGTTTATGTTTCCTTCTCTCTCCCTATCTCTTCACTTTTGCGCTTTTATTTTTATCATATCATATCATGTTATTTTTTATGCTTTCATTTTTCTTTCCTTTGTCCATTTGGACCATATTTTGTTCAAAAAACTTTAATAAAGGATTAAACCTCTAAAAGCTCAGTTCCCTTAATTCTTGTAGTTATGCTTGAGGATGGACCTAGACCTTGGATTCTTGGATTATTCTTATACCTTGGACTTCTTGGATTATTCTTGGACTTGGACTTAGAATTAGGTCTCCTTCCCTATGCATGGATTATTATGGATTTGAGATCTTGGTCTTTATTTGGATTTTTCTTATTTTCTTATGCTCAAGGTGGAAGGAATTATTATTTGGCTTGCTATGGAGTTTGCCATTTTTTGGTTAGATCCTTCTTATCTCTAGCTTTCATTTTGCTTTCTAGGACAGTCACTTCTTCTCCACCCCTTCTTCAATTTTCAAAACCTTCTTGTTTTCAAAGTTAAACTTCTTTCATACTAAACCTCGACTTTTGTCAAGTGATTTTCAAACTTTGTTTTCTTTAATAAATGTTAATCATACTTTGACATTTTCAAAAAGATATAAAAAATACAAAAACTCATTCACTCTTGTTATGCCTTTGTGCACTTTTCCTTTTAAAAATTTTCATAAAGTTTAGACATGAGTCATTTTCATAGTTGAGATATAACTCTCCTATTCTCCATACTATTTAAGATTTTGACATTTTCAATTTTGATGTTGAGTGATAGACTTGTTGATTTTACTCCAAGCAAAATCCTCCATCTTTAGGTGATGTAAATGTTGTCTTATACTTATGGTCGACTAGTCGTAGTTTTCTTCTTAAAATGACGACTTGTCTTTTCATTTAAAATGAACAAAACAAACCATTTTTGTTATTTGTACCATGAACTATGGGGTTTTGATCCTATATTTCACTTTGTGGGTACGTAGGCATAAGACGATAAGTCTCTCCAAGCATAAAAATCTAAAAAAATAATTATCTTCTCATCTCCCCAATCTCCTTTCAAACAAACCTTTTCATACCAAAAAACGTAGATATTTCAAAGGGTTCCTATAGAGTACTATAGACGTTTTGGGTGCTAACACCTTCCCTTAGCGTAACCAACCCCCTTACCCATTCTCTGTTTGTTCTTGTTTTAGAAATTGTTTAGGTTTGTTCGCTCTTTTTCCTTTTCTTTTGGATAAAATAAAAGTGTGGTGGAGACTCTTGCATTTTTGAGTTAAGTTAATCAATAGCTTACTCTCACAAATTTCCCAACAACAATACGCACAATTCAGTAAAACGAATGATGAGAAATGGTGAAGAAATGGACCTGCACGAGAACTGCTCAGAGGTGCTTGAAGATGAACTTTGTTCTCACTCTTCAGAGCTCTGTTTGGCCTGATTCATTTTGCTCTAGCTTCCTTGAACTTCCTATTTGAGATTTAGGCGAAGAATGAGTTAGAATCTTCATGAATTCTTCCAACCAAATCGAGTTTTAGAGGAGTTTCACCATGATCTAGGCAGAGTAAACCTGGCTCTCAAAGCTTGTAAATGGCGTTGAAGTAGTTTGTATTTATATTGAGATTGTGTATGAAGAGTAAGAGCGTGAGATTTGAGCTAGAATTGTGAAATTGAATGCATGAGGCTCACTTACTCTAACAACCTTGCCAGCTTAGCATTTGATCTATTGGAGCTCACTTCCACTTTTTTATTGGAAATGATTGTGTGATCATTTGGAAATGATTGGGAATGATGAGGTGTCCTCAATCCAAAATATTCTTCCCTTTTGCCTCACCTGTTTTGTCTTATGCAGAATGAACTTTTACACAATTGGCCACGTGTTCATGTGCATATTTCTTCCACATTTGAGCCAATTCTTGATGCCTTACAAATTATGTCATGGTGTGAATCAAAGGCAATTAGAATTGGTGTGACTGGATGACTATATTGGAAGCAAGATTGATTTGAACTTGCTATGTTGGAATGTTGTAGAACCCGTGCCGCAACTTGTGATTACTCTGAAATTGGACATAATGCAACCCATGGGTCCTTGGAATTGAAGTTTTGAGTGACCTTGAACACTCACTCTAAAAAACGACCTACAATTTTGGCTTTGTGAACTCTTACCATCGTGCACAACTTGGTAGCAGTTGATGTCCATGATCCAAAAACATGTCATTGTGGCTACTTTGAAAGGATATAACTTGAGGTGTGATGAACCAACTGGGGCAAACTTGATATCCTTGGAAAGGTCTCTTGGCCATGTATAACTTTCATGTTGGAACAAATTTGAGAAAATGCTTGTGTGTTAAGATATAATGGTGTGAAGTCATGACATCACAATTGTCTAAAACTTAGAAAAAATCTAAGAATTTTCCTTATTGCACAAAGTTGGAACCTCCACTTTAGCTTCAAATATCTCCTACTTGGAGAATGATTATTTCCTCAAATCTTGCACCATGGTGCAGTACTAAACACCGTCTTCAGTTGCATACCCCAAGTGCCCAAATTGGGTGCTTGAATCAGCCACAAATTGGATTAAAAGTCATGCTCATGAACATGCTCCAACACTTAGAAAATTTTCTAAGTCTTTTGAATTTTGCACAAGAGTGAAACCTTGACTTTAGCATCCAATATCTCCCCATTAGAAGAAGCTTTTGAGCTCAAATATTTCATAAATATGTAGTATCAAATGATATCTTTAATGGCATCCCTTGTTTGTTGAATTTGAATGCTTGAGTCAAACCTCACGACCTTGCAAAGTTGACTAAATCAACATGATTTTAGATACTTAGGAAATATTTCAAACTTCTCAAATTTTCACTTTTCTTTATTTTCAAGTTTTCTCTTGGTGAAACTTGATCAAACCTCATATTTTCATGATTCTTGACTTAAAATGCTCATGGTTGAAAAAAAACTCAAAAGTCAAACCTTGACTTTGGGCCTCAGTTGACTTTTTGGTAGTTGAATCAAAATCTTCAATTATCAATATCTCAAGCTTCTCCATCCAATAGAATCATATGAATAGACCATAATGAAATGTTTGGAACCTTTGAATTATGTGTTGAGCCATGAGATCATGATATGGTCAATGTCAAGTTGACCTAGAACAAATTAAGACCTTTCTTTGGAGTTTGTGATGAAATGTAACTTGATGATCCCGTGTCCACATGAGCCCCCATTTGTAGAAAGATGAAAAAACCTTGATGTATGATCCTTGATCCAATGCTTTAATAGCTTATGCAAATGAATGATTGAGGTCATGACCTAATGGAGATGCATATGAATGAGAAGAAAAAGCCAACTAGGATTAGAAATAGTGAGGGTAAATTTTGGGGTACAACAATTGCATGTTAACTATTTATATGAGCATCATTGTGTGTCAATTAACTGATGTGTAGCAACTGTTATACTATTGATATCTGCTACTGCTACTATGACTTATGTTGCTGATGTACGCTCTAATGGATGTTCTTCTACTACTTCTAATGTTTGCTCTGAGTATGAGATTCCTTTGATACTTAGTTGTGTTTCTGTTTGAAGAGTTATTTTTCCATTTGTGAGAATTTTGAGAAATAGAGGGGAGCAAGGAGTTAGGTAAAATTTTGAGAATTAATAAAATTAAGGGTAAATGAGGTGATTTGAAATAATTGTATAGAAAATTCAAAGGATGTATTGGGAGTAAGAGAAAATTAGCCTAGTTTCATCAGTTTGTAAAAAGTGAGGCAAGAAGCAAAAAGGAGAGAAATAGAAAAAGCTAGGATTTTGAAGGGGGAAGCTATAGAAGTTTTTGATTTATCATCAATTGCTGGAAACATAAGGTAAGAGGGGAAGGCTACCGGTCTGGGTGTATTGCATGAATGGTAGAGATGAGAGGTTATTACTCTCTTTATGGAAATTGGGATGTGATTGATTCTACATTTTCTATGAATTTTTTATGTTGGCTATTATAATGATGAATTTGGTATGCCTACATGTGTAATATTTTCTGTTTTGAGATATGAAATTTTTCTGTCATGTTTGTAGGTTTGGAAGGTTTTGGGTTAAACATGAATTGAATGAATTGCATGTTATTCGTAGGTAAATGATGTATTGTTGATTTAGATGTTAAGAAATTATAAAAATCCATATGTTTTCATGTATGATGATGTATGGTATGTTTTTTATTGTTTGAGGTCAACACTTGGGGTTAGAAGTCTGATGAACGCTTAAAAAACAAGAGTGGTAGCATAAAATCGCGAGCAAATTGGGGTTTTCTGGGCTCTACTACAGGCTGTAGCACGTGCTACAGGCGACTATAACAGCTCTCTAGTTTTTGTACCAGAGGTGTGCCCAAAAAGGGGTTTTTGGCCTATGGAGTGCTACGGGTCGTAGCACGTGATATGGGTGCTCGTAGCAACTCCTTGGATTTTGTACCAAGTGAGGCATTTTCGAGCGTAACTTGAGTTTCATGACTCTAAATGAGATGTCGCTCAAAGCGTAAGAAAGCTAACACACAGGGATACCTCATGGTAGTGCTTGGTGAAATGTTTAATTAATAGTCATTTACCTATTGTATGGATGTTTAGGATGACTTGTATGATCATTTATTGAATTGTTATATTTACATAATGATGTGTTATTGTTTTGGTGAAGTAACATGAGTGAATGTTTATGAAGTCACCATTGTTGAGTTCCTGTTATTTGCGGTTGTTTATTGATATTGTAACATTGATTATTGTTGCACATAATGAGTGACGTTGTGTATAAATGGTGAGATTTGCTAAGTGAGTCTTCTGGTGAACCTTTTGGTGAAAATGCATGTTATTGAGAGTCATGCGTTATGGTGTATGGATTTTGGTCCAGTTTTGATGTGCTCTGGACCGGTGGTATAGATCGGGAGCAAGTAGCTAGTTCTGCTGGGGAACTAGTGAAGCGTTACGTATGGTGATGGTAACGAACTTTGGTGTGCTCTAGTCCTATGTTGGGTATAGGGAGCGAGTAGCCGGTTTCATATGGGAATTAATAAAGTGTTACCTCTGATGATGGTAACAATTTGGTGTTCCCTAGTCCTATGTTGGGGATTGGAAGTGAGATAAACTTGAGTGTTCATGAATGATACATCATGCATAATGAGTCAGTTGTGGAGTACATTCGCATACATGATTGCACATGTAGTTGATTGTTCATGATGTTGATGATCGGATGTGAATGCGTACATGTTTCTGAAAAGGGTTCGAGACTATGTGGTTGTTGATTTGTGTAACTGAATTTGTGTTTTGTGATGTGTTCTATACCTTAACAATCTTTACATTGTTTATATTTATTTTTTGTTTCTCACCCCCTTTGCTCTGATGTTGTCCACCATAGACATCTTGTATATACTCAGAAGTGGGGTTTGCTGTAGCAAATGAAAGTTAGCTCCTGAAGTTATTTCGTTTAGTTTCTCGTTATTTTGGAAGTCTTTCTCTGATCCTGTAATGTCAAGGGTTGGAAATTTTATTTCATTATTGTGTTTTCTTGGAGTTTAAACCTTTAATTGGTTCTATGTTGGAGTTGTTGAGAGTTGATTATGAGAACTCTGGTTTTTGAAAATATTTTAATTAAGTGGAACTTTGAGACTAAATGTCTTATTGTGACTGTTTTATTTAAATCGAAATAAGAACGATACCTCCACAATGATACCATAAGTGAAGGTGAGAGAGCGATGACAGATGTTGATTGACGTTAGTAATTTCGATGTAGTGTTTCGTTAATTGTTAAATGTTTGTTTTGTTAAAAGTTTTTTCGTTAGTTACACCTTAGATTGTTGTGTAATTTTTAAAATATAAGTTTTAGAGTTTAGGGTGTTACAAAGTCGGTATCTCGAAGGAAGCACAAAGTGGGCATTGATGAAAAAGTTTAAAAACTAAGTAACATTGTAACAAATTTACACCTATATTAATTTAGAGGCACACTGTTAAGTTACATTTATAAATAACATATTTTAACAATCAAGATTCAACTCAAATCTCCACACCTTTAAGAGTGGTGTTAAGACCTTGATAAGTTAACACAAAAATAAATATAATTAATCTTTCAATCTCAAAAACACCACAACCACCACCACAATAAACCTTTATTCTCAACAGCAGTAACAATATTAAACTTTAAATATCTCAACAACAACACTATTGTTATATGCATGGAAAATGCATTTATGTATCGTAAACATGATGAGGAAGTTAAAGAAATAATTTTGGCTTCATTCGAGTTTTCTTCCTCACTTACTTGCTTCATTTGACTTGTAGAAGAGAAGATAGAGTTTGGTTTAGTAAATAAATGTTATTTTCGAGTTTGGTTTAGTGAAAAAAATGGTTTTTTCGAGTTTTGTTTAATAGAAAAGATGAAGAAATGGTGATTCATTCATTTATGAAAGATGGTGTTTTGTTAGTTAGGTGGAGAAGATGGAGAAAGTGCTTCATTTGATAGGGTTCAATAAACTTTTATGAAATGCAAAAGTGAATGAGAGTTAAATTTGTATTTTGAAAAACATTTTTTATGGATTCTTCCTCTTTGGTATCATTACCAACAAAGGAAATAATTGAAAGTTTTCCTCTTGGTTAGGGGGCACAAACGACATAATAGTTGATTTATTTTTAATTAAACATAAAATAAATAAAATTAGGGCGCCATTTAAAAAATAAAATCATAAATTACGGGTGATGGGAATCGAAGCGTGTTCCTATGACACTTTACCTCTCAGTTAATAGACCAACTGAGAAAATAAATGATTAATATTGCAAAATAAAAAATAGTGAATGGTAAGAAATTTTCTTTTTAATTTTTTATCATGCATCCACTATTTTTTTGGTTTGCAATATTTTTTCAATATAGTTTAGAATAGTTTCTTAAGTCAAAGTAAGTGGTAACTCACGGAATTTTTTTTCTTAGATGACAAATTGAAAAACTATTCATAACAACAATAACCATAAAAACAATAAAATAGTAACAACAATTATTGATAGAATTTAGTTTATGAGAGAAATAGAGAATTGTTAATGAAAACAGGAGTTTGAAGATTGAAGACAGATTAGATTTATGAAAAAAATGAGAAAGAAAAATGCATGAGTGCAAGTATAATTATAAGTATTTTTACTATCACAACTTTTTTACCTTCTATTTGTCAACTTCTATTTATGAGAAGAATGATAAACATAAAAGATAAGTAAATTCATTTATTAAGTGAATTTGACTAATAATATTTACTAATAAATCATTCGCTTCTATCTCTTTTATAAAAAAATGTTAAATGAACAAAATCAAACACCTTTAAAAACAAGTTTTAAGAGAAGGCAAATCGACATGAAGTAAACAAAAACCAAAACATTAAATAGCCTCCACCGGCCACCCCTTTGGTCATGTGTGTTAATTAAGGATAATATAAAGGTCCATAATTAGCTTAGAGGTTTTTGCTAAAAGTGTTTAAGAAGCATTATTCATAGTTAGGGCACGTGAAAGAAAGCAAAGATAGATATAATTGTCTCTTCCAATTCTTCTTTCGGCACCTTCTTCCTTTGTTGTCCCCTCTTGGGGGCCACTCCTCTACTCTTCACATCAATCACTTCTCTCTAGGTTCATTCAATTCATTCATTCTATCTTTCTCTTTCTCTCTTCTAAGTGTGTGTGTGAAAGCAAGCACACCCTATAAAATAATTAGCACTAATAATCTCTATCTTTTAACGAAGTGTGTTAGTTAATGATGCACTTGAAAAGTAATCTAACACTCATGAACCCTTTTGGTTCATGCTTAATTGTGTTTAGTAGTGGGAATACTTCATATTAATCATAGAGGTGTACTAGTATAGTGTAACCTAGACCATTCAATCACTATTATAAATAAAAAAATTATTTTTAAATTTATTAAATAACTCATATATTTAGTTTAATATATACATTAAATATAAATTATTTAATTTTTTTAAAATTATTTATAATAATTATTATTATTAAAATAATAGCTTAGGTTTAGATAAGGCTATGTTAAACTTTTCTATACAAAAAAAAAGATAAAATTAAGATTTTTTTGATAAAATATATAGCTTTTTTTTTTAAATAAAAAAAGTGCCAAGCTATATATACTATAAAAAACCATTCTAAATTTATCACGATGGTTTATCAAAGTAAATATGTATGATATATTATTGTATTAAATTTTATAGTTTATATTAAATAAAAAAAATTGTTAATATTATTATTAATTTAAGTATATTAATTTTTATTAGTTTTTGTAAATATTTAAATGTATTATTATGAATTGAAATTAAAATATAATATTATATAGAATTATATTGTTTAAATTATAATATTAAATATCAAATGAAAAACAATCTATATATTAACTCAATAACCTATTAAAAAATATATCATGTTATTTATTTTAAAATATCAATATAAAATAAATTTATAAATAAACTAATAACTCCTAACAAAACCATAAAATTATTTTTTTAAAGTTGTTAATTTATAAATATAAAAATTTATTTATCTAATTAGTACATAAAATATAAATAAATGGTGTATTTATATCTAAAAGTAAATATATAATAAATATCAAAGTAGATCTAAATTTGAACTTTGTTCATGTCAAACATTTACACCTAAACATGTTTAAAATGTTTGATCTAAAAAGTCTTAAATAAGTAACATTTATGTTGCCCCTTGTTTGCAAATATTGTTCCACTGACACATAAAAGTGTCATCTTTTCTTCTTCATAAATAAACGCACATTCATTACTGCTGCAGCATGTTTAGTTCGGTTGCTGTCCTCTCTGTGTGCCTTCTGCTTCTTTCTGATCACTTTCTCAATAGATTTTGGCATTGCCCATCAGTTTATCATATGTGTATTTTATTCTATGCATTCACATTCTTTCTTTTGCATTGAAAATTAGTAACAATATTTGAATGTTTTGTGTTTTCAAAAACTCATTTATCACACTATAGTGTCTTAATGTATTTTATACTTAATGTGTAAATTGATGTCAAAATGTACAATTTAAAATATTAGTTTAGTCTATAAAAAATGTTGGCAAAAATTGACATATTTGACGTGTCGACCAATTTTGTCTCCCTTAATTTCAACCTTAATTTTTTTTTTAATTTTCTCCCAAATTTAAAATAAGTGATTTATGTGGTATTAAATTGTCGTAATAAATATATAGTGGTTAAACAAAACCATAATCACCATTCTCATCAAAGATCATGTCAAATAATAAATAGAGATGTCAATGGACATGTATTAAATAGAATATTATAGCATTTGTTATTATATTCTTAGTTTGAACAAAATTTTGTACCCAAACTCATATGTTTAGGGACATCAACATCTGTATCCTTACTATATGAGTACCTAAAGACTCATATTCGTATGCACTATCCGCAATTATAAGAAAAATAAATTTAACAATAGTAAAATATTATTTTATTTTTTATTTTTAACAATAATAAAAAAAAGAGATTTTATTATTGAATTATAAAATAAATAAACAGTTATATATAATGTGTAATAATTTATTAGTAATGCATTTTTAAAAAATGGTGTGTGTATGTGTACAATAACAAATAATATATTTTATGATAAAATTTTACCTCACTCAACAAAAATCTGAGGTACAAAGTCGATATGCATCATATTTTAAAAAAAAATAAATACTACATATAACTCAGAAAATATTTCAAATCTCAATAAATATAATTTATGTTTTTATTTCTTTAAAAGTGATGCATTTGTTTATTTTATTTTTAATTTTTGAATTAATAATATATTCCTTAGATTTTCTTTAATAGGCGAGAGATTAGATAATAATATTTTAATATAAAGCACTTGTTAATCAAATTTGACCCTAAACCTAACTTATATGTAACCGCTGCAAACTTGTACACGTCATTCTTTGAAATGAATTGTAAGACAGAAAAAATCTTCAATGTTCTTCTATCTTGAACAAAATATTTTTTTTACTCTTGCAATTTATCTCACATTAGGGTGTTGATGTTGTTGTTGTATTTTTGGAATAACATTCCTATGTTGTAAATCAAAGAAAACACTCCATAATTTATTGCTTTTCTCTGTCAAAAACATTGAGAAATTTATTCATAAGCATTTGCCATGAAAACATTTTCTCAAGATGATGACATATTTGAACAGATCTCTGAGATGGATTGTAAGTACAAAAGAAAAATATTCTCATGATTGGAGCATATAACTTATCAAAAATATGCACTTTAATTTTTCAACATTGAATGAAGCAAGTATTTAGCATGATGATTTATAAAACTAGTTACGAAAGCTTATTCAAACTTGTTGGTAGAAGTTAGAGCTCTCAAATTCAGAATTTGATCATGACTTTCATCATAGTAATTCTTTTGAAAAGTTAGCACAAAACAAATGATATCAGGTTTTAAAAGGGTAACGTTGACTTTGATAGAGACATTATTCATGTTAAAATTGGTTTATATGAAACCTACTTCTTTCGAGGGACACATGTACTATTTATTTCACGAATTTACAATAATTAAATGCATGACTTTAACATGGGTGGAGCTTCAAGAAGAAATCCTAGAATATTAACTTGTGGTGGTATTATTAAATGATAAATTAGAAACATTCTTGGGATATTTTATTGGGAAACAGGTGTGAGTTGTGTGAAAAAAACAAGTGTGAGTTCTAAGTCTCATATTGCTTAGAAAAATGGAGGTTGGGCACTTTATAAGTAATAGGACCCATACACCTGTCACCTTTAAGTTTTTGGTGAATATGTAGTGTCTCTCTCACTCGTTTAGGTGAGTCTTTGACCTTTAGGTGAGTGTTTGACCCAATGTGTATGCTTCCTCCTCATGATGATCCATCAGTGGTATCAAAGTCGATGATTCAAATAAGGGATTGACTCCTTGTGTTGAAAGTCTTTCTGACATGGTGGTCAGGCGACATGTTTTGTTAAAGTGTCCATGACGCACTACTACAAAAAACGCTTGTTACCCTGGATGTGAAATGTATAATACATTAGCTATAGAACCGAGGTAATGGAGGGAGATATGATAACTCGCAACTTATCACCTCGGTGTTATTAAAATCGAGAGGTAAAGCTAAATGCACATGAGTTCGAACCTCAACAACAACACTTTTATTATTTTCAAAACTAGCGTATATTTCGATCGCATAGATTTTTAGTAGGAACTCATGATAGAAATGGACGGGTTGACTATAAAACCGAGATTTTGTTTTAACTATCATCTCGATTTTAAAGAAAACCGATGTGACTATGTGATTTTTTAAATACATTATTTACACAAAATATCAAAAAACATTGTTTACAATAAATCTTAGGTAATATCGAGATTTTGTTGGATACCCATTAAAGAAAATATTTTGAAACAATAATGAATTTCTATCCTTGCAATCTATCAACTGAGTACTCTTCAAAGGTTAAGCTATTTCTCTTCTCTGTTGGTTAAACTCCATTCTTTGTTTAACTTGAAGCAAAAATGATTTTTTGAACTTGCAATATATTAATTGAGCTCTTTTCAAAGGCTGAGCTCACTTCGTTGTTGGTTAAGCTCTTTTCTTTGGGTAACTTGAAGCAAAAATGTTTTTCACCTCGGTTATTTCTAAAATCATAAACTGCGATAGCTGAGAATCTAAGCTTGTACTGTGTTTTTTTTTTCACCTCGGTTATTTCTAAAATCGAGGAAATTTATGTTTTTTATTTTTATTTTTTATATAATAAAAAATAGTGTGTCTTGTCTTTATACCTCTGTTTTCTATTGTTTGAGGTGAAAGTTATTTATTGTAGTGACGAGTAAGGGTGTCTCTAAATTGCGGTACAAGCATGTGGATGAAAGAGCTTTCACCTTATGAGGGGTATAGTGGACGAACTCACACTTGAGGGAGAGATTATCAGGAAACAAGTGTGAGTTATACGGAGAAAACAAATGTGAGTTTTAAGTCCCACATTATTTAGAAAAATAGTGGTTGTGCACTTAATAAGTAAGATGACTCATATACTTATCACCTTAAGATTTTGGATAAATATGTGGTGTCTCTATCACTTATTTGGGCGAGTCTTTGACCTTTAGGTGAATGTTTTACCTAATGTGTATGTTTTCCCCTCACGACGACCTATTAGTTTTCTCTGTTAAGATTGAAATTTATACCTTTTTCAAATTGTATGAAATCATGATTGCTATTGAATATGTTAACTAGAAGAATTGGAGAAATTTTTAACTTAAGAACTGACTCAATGTTGGTTATTTGTTCATTTTCTAATTTGAATATTGTCTCTTGTCATCTCTTAATTAAATGGAAGAATACTTTACACTATACACTTCTTTAGATTAAAAATATCCCACATTTTTAAAAAAAGAAATGCATGTGCAGATAGATTACCGAATTTTTTTTTATTAATTTTAAAACTTTTTGGAATACGCATCCTATATGTGTTTTTGAAATTTTTTTAATAAATAGATTATGCATGTTTTATTATAGTTTTTATTAGTTTTTTATGTGTTATATTTTACATTTCATCATCTTTTTGTTTTTTCTTTACATTCAATAAATTATCTTTATTTTAAAAAAAATTAAAACAATCAAACAATTATTTTAAAATCATTAGATGACAAAAATTGAACAAGTGCGATAACTTTAAAAAAAAAAAAAAAGTGTATTAAATTTTAATCCATTCTAATAACTTAGCAACATGATTCCTACTGCATTTCAATAACTATAACTTTTTTATTTGGTTGACTCAATAATAAAAAATTTGATGCTCCAAAAATATGCATATTTTGTATACGCATCGCATCGATGACAATGCCATTGCTGAGCATTATTAAATTAAGTAGAAAAAAGTTTTGTTAATCAGAAAGGTCAAAATTGCATCAGATATCATAAATGTATTAGTAGTATTTGAGTAGCTTATAGCTTTAATTTCCACCGACCAAAATTTTCTTGGGTGCTTGATCACCACTTAACTCCTATAAAAATAAAAATAAAATTCATTTTTGTTTTAAAAGTATAATTTGTGATTTTTTTTTTCTAAATAAACTTTTATGTATTAAAATCTAAAGAAACATGCAACAAATGGTAAATTTTGTACCTAAATAATTCACATTTTAACTGTATTTTTAAAATAACATTGGTTTCAAAAAGTTCTCAATCTACTTCACCTTCAAACAAAAAAAAATTTAGAACGGAGTCAACGTCAAATAAATTATGCGACGGAAGAAAAATAGTCATCCAAACAGTACGTTTATTAAAACAAAAATAGATATTACTGATAAAATGATAAAATTATGTGATATATGTTGTCGGTCCGAACACAAATTATCTCAATGTTGGAGGAAATTCTACACGATCATTTATTTTTTTTCTTTAAAGTTTTGTAACCTTAGTGTATATATATAAACTTTTGGTTACAACAAAAATAATATAAACACCCCTTATACAAACACTTTCAGCACATGAACAATACACGACATAGCATACCAACATAAATACGCATAAAACAACAACACAAATAACAAATAAAAAAGACTTAACACTATAACATGTTTAAGAGATTAGAACAATTAAAATAATGTCATCTGCTACAAACATCATATCCCAAACATCATTGTCATCTTTAACTCGTACACACATACGCTGCATAACATTATTGTCATTTGCAATTGAGATTGTATGAAAAAAGTCTCTCGATACTTTTAATTCTTTCTCATCATGAATCTTTTTGTCTAACCAACTTTTCAAACTCCTTTCAAGATGCTCGAAACTTTGGATGTTCCAAAAAAACATTTTTATCGAAGATTTTGTTGCCGAGTAACATACATGCCCACATCTTTTGTCGATCATGATAGAGATGGCGAAGAAAATAAAAGAAGAATACGAAATGAGGTGTGGTGTAAATGGTAGAAGGCACATATATTTATACTAAAAAAACACAATACACATTGGCGCCACAATTGATTGGGCTGACAATACCACGCTACCATTGGAAAAGTATGTGAAGTCGTAGATTCGTTTGGCACTACCACTATATTTCAATTTTTTTTTGTTGAACGTGGGATAAATTGAGACTTTTTTGAAACCCGAGTTATTTTGAAAATTAAATTAAAAATGTGCGTTATTTAGATTAAAAAAATCAAATTTTGCACCAATATACCGCAACTTTTCAACTAATATATTAAACTATCACAATTTTTAAATTATATATCAAACTTCAACTCTTTGAAGTTTGGAAAGTCAAGCTTTTTTTTAAAGAATTTTTTTTATGCAGGAATATAATTCCTCCAAAACTAAAAACTAGCATTAAGATCTAAGTTTACTAATTTATCAGCATAGTCCAGTCCAGTTCTACATTGAAAAAGTTCAACACAAAGGTTCAATCCATAGTAGTTATTGAAGAGCACGTGCTTCTCACTTGAGGACACGTGGCCGACTGATCCCGCGTATCTCGTAGAAACGTTAGGCCCTTCGTAACGGGCACGTCTTCCACTTCCCGAAGAATGCAGGGCAGTTGACACGGGATGATGAGTACAAGCTGCTCATCCCTAATGTCACGTAGGAATCCTATCAGTCATCCATTATGGGTCGGATCACCCAGTCTCTAATGGAGACCGTTGGCCCAACAATAGGGCTCTATAAATACCCTCTTCTAATAGAGGGTCAAATATTCTATTCAATTTCACTTCTAACTTCTGTACTTGCCTTTCTTCACTCTATACTTACTTTACCATCAGAGTGCCTTGCAGGTACACCCCCTCCCCCCTGTTTCCCTCATCTGAAGTTGAAGACCACGGCGTGTTGTTGACCACTGAAGATTCTTCTGATCCCAGTAAGATCAGTGGCTTCGTCTGTGGGAAACCTTTGCTTCTGAGTCTTTTCTTTCTCTGAAACCTAAAGACCAAAGCAATATCCTCAAAACTACCAATCCTAGTCGATCAACACGAAAACATAGGTCGCAAAACCACCTTTACTCCCCTCCATGACGCTGACAACGACAATAACATGCCAATTCTGGAAGACATCACGCATCCCAAGAGAGACGGACTCACCACCTCCCTTTTCTCCGAAGAGGCGGCCGACGATGACATCCAGTACATTGAAATCCGAAAAATCCAAAGGACTCCGGAGAAATTACAGCCAATCCCAGAGTCGGCCAACACCGACCCGACCATGGAAGCCTTAGTCACGACCCTTAACCAGACCAATATGTTGATCTACCAACAGTACGAGTCTTAAAGCTCGTCGCCACAACGAATGGGATTCTGACCATGATTGGAGAGGTCATAGCCTCTGAAGTACAATTGTACTCCTCCCCACAAGGACCACATCTCCCCAGTTGCCAAGATGAATAAGGCCGGAGGATGACCTGACAACCGTCGGTCACCCCTACAAAAACTAAAAAGCCAAGGAAAGAATTTGTCGCAGCGCTACAAGGACAGCCCCCTGTGAGAAAGGTACGACTACTCCCCGTTACGCTCACCACTCAGGAGCAACAAGGATGACCCCTGCGGTCCACTATCTCGAGTGGTCATGAGTGCTCCACTTCCCATAAGGTTGGAAAACCCTCGAACCTGGGGACATACGATGGAACGACAAATCCCAACGAGCACCTCGAGAACATTGATTCCTTGCTCGACTACCGCAGCGTCAGAGGCGCCATCAAGTGCAGGTTGTTTCCCACGACCTTAAGGAAAAGTGTCGTCACTTGGTACAAAAGCCTCGCTGAAGAGTCTACCACTTCCTGGAAGGACCTAAGAAGGCAGTTCTCAAGGAACTTCACTGCCTCTCGTCACCATCCAAAGTCCGAGCCGACGCTCGAGGCGATCATACAGGGGAAAGATGAGTCCTTCGAGCCGACATCGAGAGGTTCAGCCGCGAAGTTGTCCAGGTTTCCACAACCAAACGTATGACAAAAAAAAACCTGCACTTTCCTATAAAGCTCCGCGTCTTTCCTTCATTTGGGGGAGAAGTCGTCATAGAACCATGCTTCTTCATGATTATCTTCTTTCCTTTTCATTCATCTACCTTTTCTCAACCCTTCAAACTCTCTCCACAAACAACAAAAATATTCAACCCTAAAAGCAAAATACAACCTAACCTCAACGATTCCCAAACCAGATCCAGAAATAGAAAATAAGAAGATGAAGTGAGAAATTCATTCATAACCTCAGGAACCCATGAATTCAATTTGAAACTAAAATAGAATCGAAAAGGGAGAGAAGACTTGACGGTGAGCATTGAAACACCCTCGTCACTAGACACCTTCCTCCTCAAGGCCTAGACTTACATCCAGTACAAGGAAAAGAAGGTTGCCAATAATGCTCGAGACTCGAGGCATCCAGAAAATGCTAGGGTTTTGAGGCATGAAGACGTAGCTCCCCGACGCGGAGGAGAATAAAGGAAGGAGGACAAGCCCCATGACTCAAAGGAGTTCAAAGGACCAACTAGCCGTTTTGCAGACTACACACCGCTGACCGCTTCCTGCGACCATATTCTGTCCGAGTGCGCCAACACAGAATTCCACAAGGCCTGAGTCTGTTTTCCCATACAGATACCTGCCAAGCCTAAAGCGGAAAAGACCAAATACTTTCGACTATACAAGAGCCATGAGCACGTGATAGAAGATTTCATCCACCTAAAGGACGCAGTTGAAATCCTCATCCGAGATGGGCACTTGAAACAATACACCAAGGAAGAGAGGTTCCTCGTCAAGACGCCCGAGAAGGAAATAGGGTCGAGGAGGAAAAGATGCCTTCTGATCACATTGTCATCCTATAAGTCGTCATGTCGATCTCTCGTCCCAAGGACTTCTACGTCCCCAATGAGGCCGAAAACCCCCTATACTTTGCAGTGCATAGCGTATGGGAGACTTTCCCCTCCGCCATGGTCATATCGGGCGGCGGTTTCAATAAACTTACTGTGGGGTCAGTAAAGAGGAAGTTTGAGGAACTCATTGATGTGAGCTTGAGCAGGAACTCTACCCTTGACAAAGGTCGAGGAAGCTCGATCCCCACTGCCTTCTACTGCAAGGAACTTCCCGGAGGGTCCCCTAACTTCAGCATCCCTCTGCTCGTGAGAGCACAAATGGAAAACTTTGATGTTCACCGCATTCTGGTAGACTAGGGAGGCTCGGTCGAGATCATGTTTGCGCAGTTGTTCACAACTTTACAGCTCTTCGAAACACATTTAATGCCCTACATAGTCTCTGTTCTGCAGGGTTTCAACGGCACAACCCTGCGACCATGAGGATACGTCGAGATGATCGTCACAGTCGGGGCGGCTGAGACCGCCAAGTCGATCAAAATCCAGTTTCTGGCGGAACTGATCGTCGTGCCATCCATGGTGCATCTAAAGATAAAGTACTACACAACCAAAAGCCTCGTCGCCACATTCCACGGGGACATTGAAGCTGCAAGGAGATGCTTTGAAGCGTCCTCGAAGGGATAAAGCACTATCAACGCACTGTCAAGGACTCCCGGCATGCCAGCTCGACCCAGTACCTCCGAGGAGCCGAAGCCAACGCCTCACGTCGACCTTGACAGCCGTTTCACCAAGGATGACCTGAAGGAGTAGAAGAAGAAAGAGGTGTCCCCGACGCCAGATGTCATCGAGGTATTTGCCCATCTAAGACGCCCAATTGCCGACGGAGAGTTTGAAGTTATCCTCCTCGGCAACGACCCGAACAAAGGCGTGAAAATTGACACTAATCTCCCTGACCTCGCGAGGAAGCAACTAGAGGCCTGCTTGAGGGAAAATGCTGACTTGTTCACATGGAGCGCTGCGGTGATGCTTGGATTGGACTATAACGTCGCCTGCAGCCAACTGACCATAGATAATGCCGCTAAGATCGTAGTACAACGTAGGCGTAGGCAGTCTCTCAAAAAAGAGGAGGCTGCTGAATTAGATGTAAAAGACCTTCTAGAGGCAAATTTAATTTCAGAAGGTCAGTACACAACCTGAATTTCTAATGTTGTACTCATTAAAAATTCTAATGGAACGTGGCGAATGTATGTTGACTATACCGACCTTAACAAGGCTTGCCCTAAAGACACTTATCCCTTGCCTAACATTGATAGATTGGTCGATAACTCTGAGATTTCAAACTATTATCGTTCATGGACGCGTACTCGGGGTACAACCAAATCCCCATGGCAAAAGTGGACAAGAAATACACGACTTTCATGATCAAGTCGGGAAACTATTACTACAACATAATGCCTTCAGCCTCAAAAATGTCGGCGCAACTTCCCAGTGGATGATGAACAAAGTCTTCTGATGTGAGATTGGGGACATGCTCGAGATATATATGGACGACATAATCGTGAAGTACCCGGAGGAAACCAACCACACGTTCCATCTCAAGAGACTTTTTGACCAGGCGTGGAGATGCAAAATGAGATCAAACCCGTAGAAGTGTACCTTCGGCGTTCAGGCAGACAAATTCCTCGGTTTCTATCTAACCGAACAAAGAATTAAAGCAAACCTAGACAAATGTAGAGCCTTCCCGAGTTCCCAACGCCGAACTCGAAGAATTCAATCCAGTCCATTAACAGGATGCTCACTTTGCTATCTCGCTTCGTAGCGAAGTCTGCCCGGCACACACTCCCCTTCTTCAAACTTCTTCCCAAGAAAGCAGTGTTCGAATGGACTGAGGAGTGCGAACAAGCCCTCCTCTACCTCAAATGAGTTCAATCACATCCACCGATTCTATCACGACCAAAGAACAAGGA
This sequence comes from Lathyrus sativus, assembly GCA_963859935.3. NCBI lineage: Eukaryota > Viridiplantae > Streptophyta > Magnoliopsida > Fabales > Fabaceae > Lathyrus > Lathyrus sativus. The sequence continues at coordinate 491,809,680 of OZ012736.1, forward strand.
GACTTTCTTCTTCTACCTCGCCGTCGCAGCCGAGGATGTCAGCGCGACTCTCATTCAGAAAACCCCCGACGGACAAAAACCTATATACTTCACCAGCAAGGCCTTACAAAGACCAGAGCTTGGATACCATCATATCGAAAAGGTAGCACTGGCCCTCATCAATGCGGCGAAGAGATTGAGACATTACTTTCTATCCTACATGATCGTGGTGCAAACTGACCAGCCCGTAAAATAGTTGCTCGGCAGTCCTGACTTAGCGGATAGAATGCTTAAATGGTCCCGGGAACTCTTCGAATTTGATATTCAGTACGAGAGCAGAAAGGTCCTTAAGCCCCAATTACTAGCCGACTTCGTAGCGGAGATGGTCGTGTTTTCCTCCCTGACAGACGGGGCATACAAATGAACTATCTTCGTAGACAGGGCGTCTAGCTCGTCAGGAAGCAAAGCAGACATCATCCTCGAAAAAGAGGAGGGAATCCTGATCGAGGTTTCTCTAGTTATATCCTTCCCAACTTCGAATAACCAGGCAGAGTACGAAGCTTTCCTCGCAGGGCTACGCTTGGCCGAAGATTTGGGAGCAAAAGAAGTGAAGATCTTCACTGATTCCCAACTCGTTACTTCTGAAGTACGGGGAGAGTATCAAGTTAAGAACAACAACCTCTCAGAATACTTGGCCTTTGTTCGGGAGAGAATGACCAAATTCGACCACAGTGAAGTAACACATGTTCCCCGAGAGCATAACACCCGAAAAGCCATCTTGTCAAAGCTCGCGAGCACAAAGAAGAAGGGCAGAAACAAATCTGTCATCCAGGAGATACTTTCTCGACCAAGCATCAAGAAGCCCATCGTGACCATTGATTTGAATGTCATCAGCGACAGCCACTGCTAGATGACCCCGGTGTACAAATACCTCACCATAGGGGAACTGTCCCCGAGAGAGAGGCTAACGTAATTAGGCGTAGAGCTTGCTCGTACATTTTGATCGAAAATAGGTTATACAGACGGAGACTCTTGATCCCTCTCCTCAAGTGTGTAGAGGAGTCCAAGTTTACCCACATACTTCAAGAAATCTACGAAGGAATCAATGCACATAACCTCGGAAGACGATCCCTCGCCCGGAAGGCCCAACACAAAGGTCTAATCCGTGGTAGCCATTGGAGAGCTCATCCCCCACGTGCTCCTCACCTGAGGACACGTGGTCGGTTGATCCTGCATATCTCGTAAAAACGTTATGCCCTTCGTAACGAGCACACCTTCCACTTTCTGGAGAACGCGGGGCAGTCGACACAAGACGATGAGCACGAGCTGCTCATTCCTGCTGCCACATAAGAATTCTGTCAGTCATCCATTATAAGTTGTATCACCCAACCCATAATAAAGACCGTTTTCTTCATCTAAAGTTGAAGACCACGACATGTTGTTGACTACTGAAGATTCTTTTGATTCAGGTGTGTATATATATATATATATATATATATATATATATATATATATATATATATATATATATATATATATATATATATATATATATATATATATATATATATATATATATATATATATATATATATATATATATATATATATATATATATATATATTTATTTTTCTAGTGATTGCAAAGAATTGGTCCACGTGTTTCTTAGGATCCTATGAACTAAACTAAAGAGTGAAAAATATAGTTCAACTATATTACAATTTATCTACCCCATGTGCCTCCAACATTTATTCTCTACAATTTCTATTAGCTACAAATAATTCATCAAAAACTAAAGAACCACTGCCTAGGTTTTCTACAAAGCAACAACCTTAGCGTTCAACACTACTTACTATTTTTAAAAATACCACCACATGAAGTTTGAACATGATTACAAGAAAATGCACCATCACACTTACACTAGCATATGTTTGTTTTAACTTTTTTTTAAAAAATAATTTTTATAATGTAACATCTAGTTTGTTTTTCTCTTTTTAAAAATAATTTTTATAGTATAATAAATTTGTATAGAAAAAAAATTTATAGAGAAATATTTTATAAAAGTTTTAAATGAAAATTTAGTTTAAATAATTATTTTTAAAATGTTATATTAGATATTTTATTATGTAATCGGAAAAAAATTTGGATATCAAAATTTCAAAAAATAATTTAATTTTGAAGCTATTTCAAATAGTTTTTCATGAAAACTAATTTTAAAATTTAACTTTTTTCAAAAATTACAATTTTGACTATATTTTGATCTTCAATAATGTATGCTTATGTTATACGATATCAAAATTAGTCTTACAATTTTAAAAAAATGAATATATAAAAACTTGTAATATTTTTTATTTCACCTGATCAGAAAGGAGTCAGTGACCTGCCACGCATCGTGATCTGATACCTAAGTGAGTATCGGAACTAGAGAGAACAAGTATAGAAAGAAGGTGTGGAGAATAGAATATCTGACCCTCTAGTAAAAAAGGGTATTTATAATGTATCCCCAACGTAGGGCCAACGGTTACATTGCATTGCGCTGAATTGTCAAACCCAACATAAGTAACTGTCAGAGCTTATGTGGCGTAGTGAAGACCAGCAAGTGGTCTTCGTCTTGGATCAACTGCCTCGTGATCTTCAGAAGGTGAGCTGACCATCTCTTTCGAAAGTGGGTAAGCGCCTGATGACGTATCCCTCCGTAGGGGAGCACGTGGAGAACGTGGGGAAAGCGTGTGGACCTCCCCGTCCGGAGGTCTTTTGTCCAGGGGATGAGCCTTGTTGAACTTCCTCTCCGACGTAGGAAATTGGGCCTTATTAGGCCTCATCATCGTAGCCTTAGGTTGGGCCTGCCTGGCGAAAGGGCAGATTTCGGCCAAATTCAGAATTTTAAAAAATCCATTTTTAAAAATATTTAAAAAAATCATTTTTTTTAAAAATTAAAACAAACAGACCCATAATTTAGTGCAAAAAAAATTTTTCATAAAAGTTTCAAATAAAAACTTAGTTTGAATAGTTATTATTAAAATATTATTTTAAGTATTTTATCATTTTATCAAAACTTTTTTTGGATACTAAAATTTTAAAAAATCACTTAATTTTGAATCTATTTCAAATAGTTTTTTTATAAAATTCATTTTTGCGATACAATTTTTTGAAAAAAATTGTGATTTTGACTATGTTTTGATCTTTAATAATGTGTGTTTATGTTATAGTATGTCAAAATTAATCTTTTAATTTATAAAAAATAAATTTAAAAAATTTTATAATATTTTGAAAAACGTTTTTGTAGAATTCATTTTCAAAAATATAAAGAAAAAAACTATTTTTTTTAAGTTAAAACAAACTGGCTCATATTTGAGTGGAAAAAAATTACAAATAAATTTTTTATAAAAATTTCAAATAAAAATTTATTTTAAATAATTATTCTTAAAATGTTATATTAGGTATTTTATCATTTTATCTAAATTTTATTTTAATATCAAAATTTCATAAAATTATTTAATTTTGAAGCTATTTCAAATAGTTTTTCATAAAAGTTATTTTTTGAGATACAACTTTTTGAAAAAAACTATAATTTTGACTATGTTTTGTTCTTCAATAATATATGTTTATGTTATAGTAAGTTAAAATTAATCTTTTAATTTATAAAAAACAAATTTAAAATAACTTATAATATTTTAAAAAATATTTTTGTAAAATTCATTTTTAAAAATATAAAAAAAAAATCTATTTTTTTAACCTAAAACAAACTAACCCTTAATCTAATTAGTTATTGGAGACTTATGTATTACTTCTTTGATTATAAGAGCCTTGGGAGGGTTAACATCAACTTTAAAGGCTTTAAGAATTATAAATTTTTTGACAGAATTCATATAATTGGATGCTAGATGATTTTCTTATTCTGAAATCTAACTTGATTTCTAACAAACCAGAGAACATTTATGATGTTAATGAAAGCACAAATGATCACTACTTTACATTGAGGAGAATAACTTCTACCACAGAGCTTCCAAATATCATTCAAAGAAGAAAAGTTGGAATTGAGGTTAATAGGGGAAGAAAATTAACCCCAAATATAATTATGATTGTATAATCACACTTAAACAATAAATGGAATGATGATTCTAACATTTTCAAAACAATTATTACACATTTAAAGAATATTGCATCCTCTAACCATGTCATATGTAGGTAATTTTTTTTCCATGAGTCTCCATATAAGATGTTTGTTTTTATTTTTTTAATAGGTCATTATTATTAGCAACGGTTATAACAGACAGTACATATGAATTTAATTAATTTTATTTTAAATTTATATATATAAAAGAAGGAAGAAAAACAAATATTTTACGGTTTATCAATTTTGATTGAAATAGATTTGACTCCGTATCATCAAGATGCACCTTCTATGTGTTGTTTCTAAGCTAACTCTACTACATAATGTTTTCTTATCAATTAGGTGTAAAAAGACCCAAAAGATATTTACAATATCTAATAAAAACTCAATATATACAAAACTAAATTTGTCAAGTTCGCACAGCAAACTCCTTACTTGCACTGCGAAGTCAACTTTATTGCACGTGGTCTGAGAGAAATTGCACTTAAACCGCCTTATTGAAAATATATGGCTCACACTGCGAGCTCCAGCTTGCAATGTAAACTTCTTTGCCTTGGCCTCTCGCAGTGCCAACACTGACCCAAATTGCTATTGCCATAATAGTCAACATCTTCGACTTCACTTCGCTTTGTGTTCGCACTACGAACATGATAGCATGGACAAATGTTTCTTGCTTTCATCACAACTTTAGCACCGTAACTCCGATTTAAGCACAATCATAAGCACCGAAAAACTTATTCAATACTCTACAAGACAATGACAAAATATCATTGTTTGAATACCTACAAAAAATGAGATAAATACAATCAAGCTCAAGATATGTACATGATTACGCATATAACATAAATTACCTAAAACATTTATGAATGAAAATCAATTGAAACAAGTCAATAAGTGCTAATTATTCACACTAGAATTCACTATAATTTAGCATTTATCAAGAATGAAGAATGAGAAAGGGAAATAGAAAGAGGAATGTAAGAATTTCATAGCTCTAAAGGCTTCTAGCTCAATGACTTCACATTGTGAGCATAGTGATAGTGAAAGCGTTGATGACAAGAGCTTGTGTGAGGAGGATATGGAGTTGTTCGTAAATAGATACAAAAGGTATATAAGGAAGAATGATGTTATACATTCCGACAAGAACATAGCCAAGTTTAGAAGGTTGACAAGCTCCTTAAAGGATGATTAAAGAAGGAAGAGAAAGCTTAGAAGATCTTGTTATCATTGTGGTGAAATACGTCACTATAGACCGGAATGCTCTTTGAGAAAAAAAGATAATGAAAAAGAGCCATCACAAGACTTCTAGCAAGACTAGGAGGGCATATGCCACTTGGGAGAATGCAAGTGAATCCTCTAGTGATGAAAGTACAACTTCAAGTGTCGAATTGGCTCGAGTTTGTCTCATGGCAAAAAGGAAGAAGAAGAAAAATGTAAGTCTCTCTAAGCTTGAGTATATAAATAATTCATCTTATTTATAATTACAAAGTGCTTTTGAAGATCTTCATAGAGAAGCCTTAAGAGCTTTTAACAAGTTAGCTTCACATGAAAAAGTGATTTTAAATTTAGAAGCTAAAGTGTTGGAATCTGAAAGGAATTTCGAATCAATTAAGAAATCTATGATAGATATTTAAAGTCACAATAGTGAGGATATAAAACCTACTAGATTTGGTTGTGAACATTGTCATAATAGAAAAGATGAAGTGAAATCTCTTCAAGTCAAATTAGATGATGTCTTGCAATCTAAGATGGTGTTTGTTATTGATTCTTCTAAAGTTGAAAAGCCTTTGAAGCATTCTACAAGAAGCATAGGTATATGTATAAGACTTTAAATATCAAGAACACATCTCATAAAAACATATCTTGTCATTATTATTGAAAGAAGGGACATACCATTGAAAGATGAAAATTTAGGCAACTCTTTATTTCTAAAGGAGTTGTTCAATGGTTGCCCAAGTGCAACTTTGATCTCACTCACCATCAAGGACCCAATGACAATTGGATACTTATTTCCTTTGTTTAAAATTTCAGATTGAATGTCTTGACTCTAGCGAAAAGATGTGGTATATCTATAATGGATGTCCAAGACACATGGCGAGTGACATATCCCACTTCATTGACTTCGTGCCAACGAGAAAAGGGTTCGTCACATATGGAGATAATAATAGAGGGGTTATACTTGAAAAAGATAGTGTAGGTAATCTCTCGTCTAATACTATCTCTGATGTAATGCTAGTTGATGGCCTTAAACACAATCTTCTAAGCATAAGCCAACTTTGTCAGAAGGGTTTTAAAGTTACCTTTACAAAAACTTGTTGATTATTTATGCATGATGAAAAGGAAGAAAGTGTTTTTAAAGGCGTGAGGGTAAAAAAATAATTACATGCTAAATCTATATGAAGTTTCCTTGGGTGGAACTAATTGTCTATCCACCATGAGTGAAAATTCTTGGTTGTGGCATAGATGCCTAGCTCATCTTAACTTTGACCTATTGAACAAAGTATCTTCAAAAGATTTAGTAATTGGTCTACCTAAACTAAAGTTCACTAAAGACCATCTATGTGAGGCTTGTGAAAAAGGGAAGCAAACAAGAATTTCTTTTAAATAGAAAAATCTTGTTTCTACCTTGAGACCTCTTGAGCTTATCCACATGGACCACTTTGGCCTCTCTAGGACCAAAAGTGTAGGTGGAAATTATTATGGCTTTGTTATTGTAGACGACTATTCTAGATTTTGTTGGGTCTTGTTCTTATCTAGTAAAGATGAGACCTACCCAACTTTTAAACAATTTTCTAGATTATTCTAAAATAAAATGAATTTGAGAATCATTTCCATTCGGAGTGATCATGGAGAAGAATTTAAAAATTACCTCTTTGAGAAATTTTGTGACAAACATGGTATTAAGCATAACTTTTCCGCACTTAGAACTCCACAACAAAATAGTGTTGTGGAACGTAAAAATAGAATTTTATAGGAGTTACCGAAAACTATGCTCAATGATGGTAATTTTCCTAAGTACTTTTAGGCGGACGCCATTAACATGACATATTATGTCACGAATATGGTACTCATACATCCTATTCTAGACATCACCCCATATGAACTACTTAGAGGTAGAAAACCAAACTTTTCTCACTTACATGTCTTTGGGTGCAAATGTTATATCTTGAATAATGGTAGGGATAATCTTGGTAAATTCAATGTAAAAGCCGATGAGGGTGTCTTCCTCAGATACTCACAATCTAGCAAAGCATATTGGGTTTACAACAAGAGATTACTTATAGTTGAGGAGTCTGTACATGTTACGTTTGATGAGTCCTACTTAAAAGATGTTAGGAATGGTACTATTTTCATGATGTAGGCGTTTCTTCTCAGGATATACTCAATGGAACCGAATAAGGGATCGATCAACCTAAAATGGTAAACAATGAGAAGAAAGAGGATGACAATCTTGAAGAGAAAAAGGAAGAAAGTCCAGCTGGAGCGGAAGATCTATCTTTGACTTGGAAAACATAAAAGGGTCACCCTATTGACAACATACTTGGGGATATCACAAAAGGCGTGACCACACACTCTAAGATAAGTAATTTATGTTATCACTTTGCTTTCGTCTCTCAAGTAGAGCCTAAAAATGCTAAAAACAATGCATTGCTTGATGAGCATTGGCTTATGAATATGGAATATGAACTAAATCAATTCAAAAGAAACGACATTTGGGACCTTATCCCTCGTCCTAAAGATCATCAAGTAATTGGTACCAGATGGGTTTTTAGGAACAAACTTGATGAAAACAAGGTGATAACCTACAATAAATCCCGACTAATGGCGCAAGTTTATAACAAAGAGGAGGGCATCAATTATGAGGAAACTTATACTCCGGTGGTTCGCCTTGAGGCTATACATATTCTACTAGCTTATACTTGCACTAAAAATTTTAAGTTGTTTCAAATGGAGAGGTGTATGTAGATCAAACCCTTAGTTTTGAAAGCCATGAGTATCTAAACCATGTGTACAAGCTCAAAAGAGCTTTATATGGTCTCAAACAATCCCCGTAAGGCTTGGTATAAGCGACTAAGAAATTTTTTAATTGATCCAGGATACTAAAGAGGAAACGTGGATACTACTTTATTCATTAAACGCCAAGGAAAACACAACTTTCTAGTTCAAGTATATGTCAATGATATTATTGTTGATTCAACTAATATGCAACTTGTAGAAGAGTTCTCTAAGCTTATGCTGAGAGAGTTTAAAATGAGCCTTGTGGGAGAGTCAAATTATTTCCTTGGGATTCAAATCAAACAACTTAAAGAGGGTACATTGGTATGTCAAACCAAATATTGCAAGGAATTGCTAAAGTGCTTTGGAATGGAAGATGCAAAGTCTATCGACACACATGGTAATCTAGAAAAAGATACAAATGGTAAGGATGTAGATGTGAAGAAATATAAAGGTATGATCGACTCTTTTCTATATCTCACTGCATCTAGGCCGGATATCATGTTAAGCGTTTTTATGTGTGCCCGTTATCAATCGGCTCCTTAAGAATCCCATTTAAAATTCGTAAAATGTATTCTTAGGTATCTTCATGGTACCTCTTAATATGGGTTGTGGTATTCTAAGGGAAACAATTGCACCTTGGTTGGATACACCAACTCCTATTTTTCCGGTTGCAAGTCGGATAGGAAAAACACTAATGGAACTTGCCACATATTTTAAAAGGATTTATTAAGTTGGCATATCAAGAAACAAGTTTATGTTGCTTTATCAACCGCTGAGGTGGAATATGTTGCAGCGGGTAGTTATTATGCCCAAATCTTGTGACTTAAGCAATAATTAATTAATTTTGGTATAAACTTGAAACATATTCTCATTATGTGCGATAACATTAGCAGTGTCAATCTAAACAAGAATACAGTGGTACATTCTTGCACTAAGTATATTGAGATACGTCATCATTTCCTGCGTGACCATGTTGAAAAATGTGATGTCGTATTTAAGCATGTTGATAGCAAACATTAAATTGTCGATATTTTCACAAAACCACTTGCGACCGAACCACTTTTTAACATACAAAGGGATGTTGGGATACTCGATATCTCTAATCTTGTCTAGCATATAATTCATTGCATGCATTTTATATACTCTTGCTATAACTTTCATTGGAAGTTTCATCATATGAGAGTGCATTGTCCATCAATCTACATGAGAGGTAATATTGTTTTTTTTCCTTTACCTTGCTCAGTAAGTCTTTAAATTTTACTCATTACTAGTGTTCCATAATGACTAATATTCTTGATGTATGAAGTAGTCCATCAATATTCACTTCCAAATGTTTCTATTGATGTGTGTCAATTATATGCTTATAGTGTTATTGTGTTATTCCTTCCATATGATTGAAATATATTCTTGGTGCATTTGGCCTGTTATGTATTCTTACATGAACATTTGTTGAACATATTATGATGTTAAATAAATTCTTGTTGTATGTCATTGTTATGATAACATCTCATTTTTTGGTTTGAGTGGTGATAACTTCGTGTATTGTTGTGTTAGAGCACATGCGTGTGCAGCACTTCGGGAGCACCAAAAACATATGTCACATAATCATGTCGCTTTTGTAGCAACTAATGAATTTGTGATTGTGTTGTATCCTTCTTTGTTAATATTTTTGTTATGTTATTTGCAATTATATGTAGCAATTGTGTTCTATTGTTACTGTACATGCTTGTATTTATGTTTAGGCGTTATTAGTCAATATGTATATGATATGTGAGTGTTATCATGTTAATAGTCTTCTCTTTACAAATTGCCTCTCTGTAGTATTTTGGTTTGTATGTCGTTAATGATAATTCTCATAGTTTTCTTGTTCTGTTTTTTATGTTGTCAAGGGAGGAGAAGTATACACAAGTTAAAGTCGGATGCACATATTCAGGGGGAGTCTTCTTTAAGACAACAACGTCGTGAAACACATCATCTCATTTTTTGTCATTGTCAAAAAGGGAGAGTATGTGAGCGCTTTTAAATTTTGAGTGATGTCAAAACTAGGATAGTGTAGCGTTATGTATACTGGACGGTATCCTCCTATTCTAGATGAGTATCTTAGTATTAGGAAACATTCAAGTAAGTTGAAAAAGAAGTTTGCATCAAAATTGCATTAAAAAATATGTTTTTGGGTGGTCAAGTCCTTTTAGGCCGACCAATATGACTTTCAAATCCAGTATAGATCGTCATATAACATTTCAGGTCGGCTCCCATGGAGCAATATTAAAGTATGCAGCTTTTGTCCAAAGGTCTCCTCGCATAGGCCGACCTGTACATAACACAAAACCTTGAAAGGCCGAGTTGATTGTTTTGACAAGCTGATCTATACAATTTCCCATCTTAAAAATTTCATTTTTGCTCCAACTTATTGCATTACTTTTGCTCATTTTTTTTCACATACCTATATATACTCATATGTGCACCTTCATTTAGTAAGATACTACTAAATCACCTAAATGAAATCAGATTACAAAGCATTCCTATCATCTTCAACCTCTCTTTTATGCATACATGCAATTGAATTACACATAATCATTTTTCGGTTGGGTGACCATATAGATTAGGGTTGATAACATCCAATTAGGTTGGTGTAACTGAGAATATTGGGTTGGGATCTTTGTGTGTTTCAAATAGGAAAACCAAGGCGGTGTTTTCCTTCAAGATCGTTGTGATTTGATGGTTTTGGACAAGATCGCGTCGACATGGATTCGACCTAGTGAAGGCCTTGGGACAAGGTGGTTTCCTTGCAAAGAGTAGAGCGAGACGGTGAATCGTATTCGGGAATCTTGGGTTCAACAAGTACGTGCTTGGGATAATTGGGGGATTATAGTCGCATTGTTGGTGACTTGATCAAGCTTTGGTCAATGGTTTGAAGTTGATTGAAACAACAATAAACCATAGGATTTGATGGGTTAAAATTCTTCACCTCTTGTTTAAATATTTTTGCGAAGATAAGGTTAATTGCAAGTATCTCAATTCGAATTCGGATTGAGGGGATATGTACCCATAGCGAGGCCGATTGGGGAACTGGCTAAACAAATCTTTGTGTCTCTTTATCACTTTATTTTTCTTTAATTATTGTTCTTACAAATTATCGATTTCGTTGTTGTTTCGATTAATTCGATTGGAAATTATTTTCAACTATATTTTAAAGTGTTGTTGTTGATATAATCACAATCACTTTGATTGTGATTGGATTTTTACATCAACAAAACAAATGGAATTTCCAAATGTGATCAATCGCACACAAATTGTTCGATAAATTATCGTTGAGTATTTTTATCGCTTTGAGTTCATTGGAAATAAGTTTTATAAATAGTTTTGCATTTGATTGATCTGTGAATTAATCATTGTTGAACAATTTGTGTTTCTTATCATTTCATCGGTTTTTATTACGCATATCTGAGCTTTTTGATAGTAGGTTTAGTTAGACAGTTTGATTCAAGTTCTTTCTGATGTGCCATACTTTTTTGAAAACAAATTTTTGCCAAGAGTTTTGATTTTAAATTTGTGGTATATTCACCTCCCTCTAGATAGAAGTATATCGTCTAACATCATTGTTCACTTGATTGCTATTAATCATTATGATCATTAATCCCCTTTGAATATGTTGTTTATTGCATCCTGATTTTAATATTCCTCACGCATTGGTTTTGGGCCTTTTGATCGATATGATTCGTTTATTACTTTAGATCGATCTTGTCCATGTGATTATAACATGAATTGGGACAATCTTTATCAATTCTTGGTCAAAATCAGACTCAATTGTTTCAAGAATGATATTAAAATGTACATAGTGCCTCAAACACATGATTGTAAAAGGAAAATACTTTAGATGTAAGACCGAAATGCACACACTTATTCATAATAACAATTTTTTTAGAGTTATTTTAAAGAAACACTCTTAAAATAATTTTTTATTTTTTTATTTTTTAAAACATATTTACAATGTTTTTTTATATAAAATGCAATAAATCTCTTATAATATTTATTTAAAAAATATTATAACTTAAATATCACTAGCACTTTTGCAAAACAAAGTGACCCTCTCAAATTTCATCATATGTTTTCCAAATTTTGTTTGTAGGAGTATTTCGGTTTGGATAGATTTTGAAATAAAAATTTATTAAATTTAAAATTAAATTTATTTATAATTCATTTCAATTTTAAATAATTGGTTAAAAATATTCAATCTAATTTAATTTAATTTTATACACTTTAATTTGAATCTCTTTTTAGGTATCCAAATTATAAATAATATGTTTTTTATTAAAATCATAATAATGTTAATAAATATTTGATTTGATATAATAAATAAAGTGTAGGATATTAAAAATTAATACTAAAAAATGAGAATGATAAATTATGGTTAAAACGAATGAAATAATAATTAAATTAAATTAAATTAAATTAATAAATATTATTAAAAATAAGTATCATTAATTAATACAATATATTATATTAAATAAAATATAAATAAGTATAAAAATATATTGACACGGTTCTATTCGCTATACATCGATTTTGAAAATTTAAATTTAAAATTCAATTCAACTCGAATGATCTTTACAAAATTACCACTAAACAGAATCAATAATATTACTAATTTTTTTTTCAATTTTTTTAATGAATTGGTTTAGATTAGTTATTGCATAAAAATTACTCCTGTATAATTTGACATAGTTCTACTGGTAAAAATACATTGACCATTATTAGGTGTTATTTTCAGTAGAATTATATTCAATATGGAAAAGTGCAGAGCATAAGGAGGGAAGTGGGAAGACAGGCAGGTTTGCGAGCCCCCCGCCGTGGTGGTGACTGTGAGTCACATCAAATGTAAACTCCAAAATTGGCAACAAAAGTCGCATCACCGTCTAATCCATTCATACGCACCATTGACTCATAAACAGTGACACTCAAATTATGAACCAATGAATGAAATTTAATTAAAGTAGAAGAATAATTAAAGTGACAAGAATCCACTCAAATCCAGGAACCACTCATCTTCCCCACCTCCTCGGCACTTGTTTCAAATTATTCTTCATTCTCTCTGTGTGATGTGAATCTCATACAGTGCCTTTTCTGTTTACAAGTGAGTTTTTTTTTTCTTGCTTCTTTTTAGCACTAAATACTAAGTTGGTATTTTCTTTACATTATGTTTTAAAATACTTCTCTATTTTAAAATGATTGTGTAATAATTATATAACACGATTAAAAAAATAGTAATTATAACTGTATTTAAAAGTGATAATGATATTTATTTTAAAATAACTTTTAACCTTCATATTTTAAAGTTTTTTTAAATTTTGATCCTCCCATTTTAAAAACTAGCTTTTTGATCCTTAAAATTTGTCTCACTTAAGATTTTCATGGCCCCTCCACTTAGCTGTCTCCTTAATGAGATGGCACATGAGTTGGTCTTCCACGTCATGTATCTTAAATATTTTAATCTATAGTAATTACTTTTATTTTTAAAAAACCTTTTTAAATTAAATAATGATTTTAAATAATTTTTTATTATTGTATTTATTAAATGGTTGCGTTATCTTCTTCATCTTGCCCAAAAACGTGTTGCCCTAGCCATCTTCTTCATCTTTTCCACCCTTGAATCCCCCATTTTGCTTACTTCATCATCTCTTCCACCTTTCAATCCTCTATTTTCGTTTTCATAAAATGTCTGAGAAATTAATTTTAAAGAGTAGCTACAGAAATCGTTCACTCAGGCACGAATGCCATTGTGGTATGGATGCTCCATTGATGACAGCTTGGACTGATGCCAACCCCAGAACATCGTTTCTATGGTTGTGGAATGTATAAGGTGAGTTTTCCTTTATGACATATTTGAAGGTCTACTCATTTTTGTTTACTTCACTCTATTAATATATTCAATTGATTTATGCAAGGTTACAAGAAGTGTAGCCATTTTGTTTGGTTAGATGAAGAAATGAACTCAAAGGCAAAGGAAGTTATTTCTTCATTACAGCAGAGTTTGAATGATGAGAAGTAAAAGGTAAAAAATGCTATCAAGAAAGATGAAGAAATGAACATGAAGATGAAATTAATGAAGAAGACTTTGAAGCTCAATTGGATGATTACCATTGTGTTGTTAATTAAATTTATTGTTTCAGCTGAAATGAAATAGGATATATCCAACATGTTTAGTTGTGACAATATTGGTTCAGTTGTGTTTCTTTTGTAACAATGTTGGTTCAGTAAATGGTTCAACTTGTTACTGGGGTTAGTCATGTGTGGTGAGGTTTGGACATAATCTCTTGGGTTTAATCTTTTTTGCATGTTACAGTAAATGGTTCAACAACAATGTTTAATCTTTTGAAGTCCTACATTATTTTCTTTCCAAAAAGCTTTAGTGTTTACATATGTTAGACAAATACATTTAGGCTCTATTTGGTAAAATTAGCTTATAACTGATAGCTGATAGCTGGTAGTTGGTAGCTTATAGCTTATAGCTTATAATTGATGGCTGGTAGCTGATAAGTTAATTTGAGTGTTTGGTAAATTAGCTGTTACATTAGCTGATAATTACAAAATGACCTAAAAGAACATTTTTAATTAAGAAATTGGTGATTTCATTATCTTATTATATTATTAAATTAAATTAATTTTTATTCGATAAAAGTAAATGTATTAATAACAACATGCAAAACAATTTTAATATATATATAAAAATTGAAGATATCATCAAAATATATAAATTTGTATATAACTTTTATGAGCTTTGCTATTTATTATGAATATATTGACAATGAAATTCAATGAATAAAAGAACCAACAAGCCATACATGAAGCAGAGGTATTTCATAAAGTCATTTACGAGAACATAAAAGTCAAAGTAATCTTAATAACTATAATTCTTGGTCTAGTTAACTCATTCTTTCGTAAAATATAGTTTTTTTTATAATGAAATTTAATAAAATACGTGAAATAATAATATTGTAATTTTGAATCTATTTATATTAAAAATAAGTTTATTGTCTAATATTTTACAATAAAACTCTAAGTTTTCTTCATCTTTGTTGATTTCATTTATTCTTTTCCGATGTTTCACTAATTTGAGAATTATTAACATTATTTCTAAATTAATTATATAATTTATATTTAATAAATGAAAATAATTTTTATTATAATAAAGTAGAGAAAATAGTAAAAATTTGTTATAGCATTCTTCAAAATCTTTATAAATTCAATCTTTTACAATCCATTTTATAATAGTGTGTGTATATATATATATTTTGACTTCTAGAAAATTCGCATGAAAGCACATCTAGAGGCACAAGGAGAAGGCATATGGGAAACTGTTGAAAATGACCCTCATATACCAATTAGTGTTGTGAATGGTGTTGGTACTCCAAAGATTCAAATTGCATGGGACGATGATGATAAAAAGAGAGTTCTAAATGAGAAGAAAGCTATCAATGTTCTACAGAGCGCTTTAAGTATGGACGAATTCTTCTGAATCTCACAATGCAAATCGGCTAAGGAAATCTGAGATACTTTGGTGGAGACTTATGAAGGAACCTCCGAGGTTAAAAGATCAAGGTTGAACACACTAAGTCAAGAGTATGAAATGTTTCGTATGCTGCCAAGAGAATCCATTGTTGCTCTCCAAAAAAAATTTGTTTACTTAACCAATCATTTGATTGCATTAGCTAAGACATTCTCCAATGATGAACTAAATCTGAAAGTATTAAGATCTTTAACAAGAGATTGGCAACCCAAAGTTACGGCAATATCGGAGAATTAAAAGTCTCTCAATAATGACTTTTGCATCACTCTTTGGAAAACTTCAAGAACACGAGTTGGAACTTGAAAGCCTTGATAAACATGAACATCAAGAGAAAAAGTCTAAAGGAATCGCATTAAAGGTAGACTTGAAAGAAGGACCAGAGATGATGCATCAGAGGAAGATGAAAATTTTATGCTTCTAGTCAAGAGACTTGGAAAATTCTTCAACAAAAATGATAAACCCTTCGGCTATGCAAAAAGGAAGAAACACTTCAAGAAAAGGGAGGCTTCCACATCAAATTAAGATGTCACATGCTATGAATGTGGAAAGCAAGGTCACATTAAACCGGATTGTCCAAAACTTTCGAAGAAAAATAGATTTAAAGGCAAGAAGGATGCAAAGAATAAGAAGGCTTATGTTGTATGGGAAGACAACGACATAAGTTCATCATCCGAATCAGATAGCGATGAAAGTGCAAACTTGGCATTGATGACTTCTCATCACTCCGACGACGAAAATGATGAGGTTAGTACTTCCGTTTCACTTTATGATAATGATGCTCAAGAGGCGATAAATGAACTCTTAAATGAATGAAAAGTTTTGTGTAAAACCATATATTCACAAAAGAAACAAATATCATCTCTAGAAGAAAAAGTGAATACTATTGGAAGATATGAAAAGAATGAAAAACAAAAGGTGATTAGTGAAGAAAAACAAAACTTTGTATGCAAAAATTGTGAATCATTTTCTTTCCAAATTGTTCAACTTAAAAGAGTTCTAGAAAGATATGAAAAATGGAAAATTGGTTTAGAAGGGGTCCTTAGTCAACAAAGATTTTCTAACAATAAAAGTGGACTTGGTTATTCTAAGTTTTCTAAACCAAGTTCTAGCAAAACAATCTTTGTTAAGGCTAGTGGCCAAACTTCTAAAGAGAAAGTGATCAAGCCTAAAATTATGCATCGTCATCATAAAAAGAAAAATATTGTGAAAAAGAAACCTTTTATTCCTAGATATAAGAGTAATTTTGTACCTACCTGTTTTTATTGTGGTATTATTGGCCATACATCTAATGCATACTATGTTAGAAACTTTAGTATAGCAAGCGGACATTATGTGTGGGTTAAGAAAGGCACTAATTATGAAGGATCCAAAGCAACTTGGGTACCTAACAAGAAATAACTTGTTTTGTAGGTTTACTTGAAGACTAATTCAAATATTTGGTATCTTGATAGTGGTTGTTCGAAGCATATGACCGGTGACCTCAAAAAAATTTCAAATCTAAAGCTTAAAACCAAGGGTTATGTTACCTATGGTGACAATAACAAAGAAATATTCTTGGTATAGGTAAAGTTGGAGCACCACCTTTCACATCTATTGGAGATGTACTTTATGTAGAAGGACTAAAGCACAACTTGCTTAGCATAAGCCAACTATGTGACAAAGGATTCAAAATCAAGTTCACAAAAGATGAGTGCTTGATAGAAGACAAAGTCACTAATGAGGTAAAGATAAAAGGTATAAGAATCAATAATATATTCATGATTTCTCTTGACAATTTATCTTTGAAGGTTAAATGTCACATGGAAAATAATAATGATTCCTGGTTATGGCATAAGAGATTTGCTCATATACACATGGAACATCTGAACAAGTTGGTTAAACATGACCTAGTTGTTGGTTTGCCTAAGATTAAATTCATCAAGAATAAGTTGTGTGACACATGTCAAAAGGGGAAACATACCAAATCAACTTTCAAGTCAAAGAATGTAGTGTCCACTACAAGGCCACTACAGTTGTTACATATGGACTTATTTGATCCATCGAGAACAAAGAGCTTCAGAGGTAATGTTTAGGCTTTGGTTATAATTGATGATTTTTCTAGATTTTGTGGACTTACTTTTTAGTGCAGAAAAGTTATGCCTTTAAAGCATTCAAGAAGTTTGCAAAACAAATACAAAATGAGAAGTCTATAACCATTGCCTCCATAAGAAGCGATCATGGTGGAGAATTCCAAAATGCTCCTTTCGAATAATTTTGCGAAGAATATGGAATCTTTCACAATTTCTCAGCACCAAGGACTCCTCAACAAAATGGTGTTGTAGAAAGGAAGAACATGTCATTGGTGGAACTTGCAAGGACAATGCTTAGCGATTCGAAACTTCGAAAATATTTTTGGGCAGATGCGGTTAGTACGACATGCTTTGTAAGTGATAAAGTAAATATTAGACATATTCTTAAGAAGACTCCCTATGAACTTTTCAAAGGGAGAAAACCAAATATTGCTTACTTTCACATCTTTGGATGCAAGTGATTTATCTTGAACAATGACAAAGACAATCTCGGTAAGTTTGACGAGAAATATGATGAAGGCATAGTTCTCGGCTACTCTTTCTCTCTAGTAAGGCTTATAGAATTTATAATACAAGAACTTTAACTATTGAGGAATCAATGCATGTTAAATTAGATGAATCAAACCCCTCAAAGGAGGAAATTGTTTTGTGCGACGATGGTGATGATTTTGTAGATGTTCCTAAAGAAGGTATTTCTCATTTAAATGATCGACCTAAGCATTAAGAAGAAACGGTTCAACAAAAGTCAGAAGACAATGATCTACCTAAGGAGTGTAGAACACATAGAGATCACCCAATTGATAAAGTAATTTGTGATATTAGTCAAGGCGTTACAACTAGGCTCAACCTCAAAGATGCATGCTTGAATATGGCGTTCATATCTCAAATTGAACCTTCCAAAGTTGATGAAGACTTAGGAGACGACCAATGGATCATTGCCATGCAAGAAGAATTAAACCAGATCGAAAGGAATCAAGTGTGAAAACTTGTTTCTAGGTCAAGTGATAAACACATCATAGGTACCAGATGGGTGTTTAAAAACAAACTTGATGAGAATGGGATAATTATTCGAAAGAAGGCAAGATTGGTGGCCAAAGGATATAATCAAGAAGAAGGAATTGATTTCGAAGAAACTTTCACTCTGGTTGCAAGGTTAGAAGTTATTCGTTTATTACTTGTTTATAAGTGTTCATTGATTTTTCAGTTGTACCATATGGACGTCAAGAGCGCTTTCCTGAATGGCTACATCAATGAAGAAGTTTATTTCAAGAAACTCCTGGCTTTGAATACTTCAAGAATCCTTCACACGTCTTTAAGTTGAGAAAGGCTCTGTATGGCTTAAAGCAGGCACCAAGGGCATGGTATGATCGACTTAGTAACTTTCTATGCAAAAAGGTATTTGAAAAAGGAAAAGGAGATAAGCCTTGTTTATCAAACGAATTAAGAATAACACTTTACTAGTTCAAGTCTATGTTGACGACATCATGTTTGGATCAACCAACAAAGTTCTGTGTGAGCAATTCTCGTTGATGATGCAAGGAGAGTTCAAGATGTCTATGATGGGAAAGATGAATTACTTCCTTGGATTACAGATAAAGCAGTTGAAGGATAAAATCTTCATCAACCAAGCCAAGTATTGTAAAGAGTTGTTGAAGAGATTCTACATGGATAGTTGTAAAGTGATTTCTACTCCAATGGGATCCAGAACTTATGTTGATCAAGACGAATCAGGTATTTCAGTTGATATTACAAAGTATTGAGGTATGATTGATTCTCTATTATATTTGAAGATAAGTCATCCTGACATAATGTTCAGTGTGTGTTTGTGTGCTCGGTTTCAAGTAAATCCAAAGGAATCACATCTCATGGCTGTAGAGAGGATCATGAAGTATCACAAAGGAACAACCAATGTTGGACTATGGTATCCAAAAGGTAGTATCTGTAACTTAGTAGGTTATTCAGACTCGGATTATACAGGTTGTAAAATATATCGCAAAAGCACGAGTGGAACTTGTCACATTCTAGGTAATGCATTGGTTTCTTGGTCCTGTAAGAAGCAAGCATGTGTTGCTCTTAGCACTGCTGAAGCAGAATACATTGCGGCAGGAAGTTGTTGTGGACAGATCCTTTGGCTTAAACAATAACTACATGATTATGGACTAAATCTCGGATGCGTTCCTCTAAGGTGTTGTAATACCCCAAATTTTACCCTTTCTTTTTTATTTTTATTTTAAATTCTTATTAACTTAATAAATTAACCTTTTTTTTAAATCTTGTTTTTTTTAACTAATAATAATTTAATTAACCTTTTTTATAACTTTACTAATGTTTTTTATTAACTTTTTTTTTTTTCTATTTAGTTTATTTATTTAAGTCATTATAAGCTCTTCTTACTAACTTTTAGGATTTAGATTAAAATTTAACTTTTTTTTCTTTTCTTTAAAGAGTAAATTTTTCATAACCTTTTTTAAATTAATTTCTAACACTTTTTTTTTTTAATCAAATTCTAATACTTTTTTTTTTAAATAAAAATCTAATACTTTTTTTTAAATAAAAATCTAATACTTTTTTTTAAAATTAAATCTTTTTTTCTAACTTTTTAAAATTAAATCTTTTTTCTAACCTTTTAAAGCTAAATCCTTTTTTTAAAGTTAAATATTTTTTTCTAACTTTTTTTAAAACTAAATCTTTTTTTTCTAACTTTTTTAAAGTTAAATCTTTTTTTCTAACTTCTTTTTAAAATTAAATCTTTTTTCTAACTTTTATAAAGTTAAATCTTTTTTTCTAACTTTTTTAAAAAAATTAAATCTTTTTTCTAACTTTTATAAAATTAAATCTTTTTTTTCTCTAATTTCTTTTTAAAATTAAATCTTTTTTTTTCTAACTATTTTAAAAATTAAATCTCACCTTTGTCACTTTTTTTTGTTCTTTATTATTTTTACTCTAAATTTTTCTATCTTTCATTAAAAAATAACAAAAATAGTTTTTTATTATTATTTAATTATTATTTTCGTATTTTAATTAAATCATTTTTTAAAATATTATTTTTTTCACTTTTTTCTAAATTATTCATAAAAATATCCAAAAAAAATCATAAAATAAAATATATTGAAAAAAATTTTGTTCTTTTTATAATATTTTTGATTTTAGGAATCAATAGGATTATTAGTTTTATTTTTAGTTTATTTTAATTATTTTAATTTTATTTTTTCTCTTAACTAATTATTTAGTTTGGGCTTTAAAATGGGCTTTAGGGACATTATTGACAATTTGGTGTTAACCCTAATTTGTTCCCTATATATACATGTGTTGCTTTGTTGTAAAGGGGTCAGAAGGTTTTCTTCAGAAAAGAGGAGAGAGAGGGAGAAACAAAGGAGATCCCCAGAGAAGAAAGGCGGTCGTTCCCACAACTCTTAAGAAGGATTGGAGCTCTCCAGTGTTCCCTTATTCAAACCTTTTTCACATTTACCGAAGCAAACCTCCGCTTCGTAGGTTAAATTACTAAACCTTTTGCCTTTTCATGTTTACGTGCATATTTTGCCATGTTAATGTGTTTAGGTCCGTTAAATTACTAAATCCTTTGCATTTTTCATATTTATTTGCATCCTTGCCATGTTAACCTTCATTGTTGTTTAGATCCGTAGATTTTGATCTGTATGAACCATGATTGTGTCGTATAGGATTGTTTGCATGTCCATTAATTGTCTGTTTGCATTTGCAATTCTATTGTTATTTTTTTTTATCAAAACCTTTTTCAAAATCAAAACCTTTTTTATTAAAACTAAAACATTTTTTCCCAAAAAAAACCTTTTTTGTTCCCGTAAATATTTTTTCCCAAAAAAAACCTTTTTTTTGTTCCCGTAAACATTTTTTTCCAAAAAAGCCTTTTTTTGTTCCCGTAAACATTTTTTTCCAAAAAAGCCTTTTTTTTGTTCTCGTAAACATTTTTTTCTAAAAAAAACCTTTTTGTTCCCAAAAACATTTTTTTTTTATATATAATTTAAACTTAACATTTTTTTTTATAATTTAAACTTAAATTTTTTTAACTAAGTAATTCCATTTTAAAATTAAAACCTTTTTTTATATATATAATTAAAATATTAAAAAATTTAAAACATTTTTTTACATAATTAAAATATTAAAAAATTAAAACCTTTTCGTAAGGAACTCCTTTGCCGTGTCATTTTGTGTACCTTTTATTTTCTTTATTCCTGCATTTCATTTGCATGCTTGAGGTTGAGATGTGCTTGTGGTGGCCACAGCCCCACACTATTTTCCTCCCTCACTTCATTCTAAGTGTTATTACATATTTTCATATTCTTCATGTTTTCAGAAATGTTTCTTTGTTTCTTTATACCCTCTGCCTTTATTACTTTTCTTATTTCTGTACCTTAATTATTCCTCCATATAATGATTTGTCATATTTTCACATTTTTTACAGTTTTATCCTTCCGAAGGATTAGGTCCAGCCTTTTGGCCGCCGAGTCAAATAGCCTTACCCCTTTCATGGATCAAACCCTAATTTTCACAAATGCCTCGCCGCAGGCAAAATTACAATTTTACCCTTAGCATTAGGTCAAAGAGCCGCCGCGCTCATTTTAGGGTTTCCCGCCGTGGAATCCCTAATTTAACCCTAATTACAACTTAACATTTCAACGTAGAGATTTGGAGTTTCTACACTCCACGTAAGCGTGTCCTTAAGATGCGTTTATTCCCCTTGAGACCTTGACCACAGTCAAGAAGTTTCTAACCTCCCTATTGAGGGGAACTACGATTACTCTGATTCCACTCCCGTAAGGATACGTAGGCACAAGATGCGATGTCTTGCCGAGTAAACTTAGAACTAACCCCTTAGGTCTCTTTTCTCTCTTTTAATCCTTTGTACATATACCTTAAGCAAATGAATAAAGCAAATAGTAAACATCTGAACAAAAGGTTCCTGTAGAGTACTACAGAAGTTTAGGGTGCTAATACCTTCCCTAAATTTAACCAACCCCCGAACCCTAGATCTTTCCCCGCATTGTGTTTACGATGCAAAATAGGTTTTCCCTCTTTTGACCTTTTCCTTCGGATAAATCAAAGAGCGGTTGTGAATTGAATTACGATTCAAACTCATTAATAGTTTGTGATCCTATTTCCACCGCAACAGAAAATGGCGACTTCACTGGGGAATGTCTCCTAACTTTTGAGGGTTATCCCTAACTTGTTCATATTTATTACTATTTGTTTTACTATTCATTTGCATGTATATATTGTACTTTGATTTTGGGATGGTTCCTTGTGCTGTGAGATAGGTCCTAACCCGGATCTAGTGTACCTTAGGTAAATGGCAATAGACCAAGGAGACTGTACGACGTATATCGATACGGTTGATCTGGTGGCCATGGTTAGTGCGACTTCTTGGTTGGTGCTTATATTCCTTAAGTCAAGTTGAGGATAATATTGAGGCTGCCATATGTTGTCAACGCACTAACTGACTTTTAGAACCCTAGTTAACTCATCTTGGCCTTTAGAAAGTAGTGAGGTAACCGGCTTTGGTGCAGACTGAAGTTGGTTGACACTCGATACTACGCTCATTGAGATCTTAAACTTGGAGGGTTTTGGTTGGCAAGTAAGTTGCCTTCTGAACAACCACCCTGGTGAAGGATCAATGATATTGAGATCCCTTAGAACCTGGTTACTTTTGTAGGACAGGATGAACCATCCAACTTCAAGGGAGGGTACTTGCCTTTGAACCTCATGCAAGCCTTTAACCTAGGACTTTGTGTGTTTTCATGCATTGCATCCATAAAGCATCTCATTGCATTGTATTTCATGGAGTTCAAACATCATTAATGGATATCGCGGGATACCATAAATAAAAAAAATATAAAATGAAAAAACAAGAAAAAGATTTCCTTGGTACCCCACGACATTCGTCAATGATTGAATCCCATGAAATCTTCATCCACATTTTAGCATCATTTACTTTCTTGCATTGCATGTGTCTCCCAATTTCTCACACTCGGTTCTCTCACCTTCCAGTTTTGTCACCCTGAGTTCTCGGCACCAATACAACACCAGAGCTCAAACTCGGAAAAGAATGGAGGATCAGGCAAAAGAGATTGATCGCCTTAGCAATGAACTCGAAGACCTTCGAGGGGGTATGGGGCGTATGATGGAATTGTTACATGTCATGAATGCTAAGATGGATACCCAGCCCACTGTTGTTTCTGAGATTACCGGCGTTACTGTGGACCCTCCACCAAGTGTGACCGTAGCAAGGGACCCACCTTATGGTCTTGCTCCGGGTTTTGTGCCTCCTCAAACCACTGTTCCGATTAATCAACCTGTTCAGCAAGCCGTGCCCTTGTTTTCTGAAGTTTCTAGGGGGGCTCCTATCTTTGCACCACCTGTTGTACACACTCGTGCGCAACCGTACTTCAATGAGACAGCTTTTGATAATCTTGATGAGAATGTTGAGGGTTATGAGAAACATGATAAGCTTCGTGAGGAAGTAAACACTATCGTCCAGAGATTGAAAAAGGTAGAGGGTGATCAAATTTTTGGGACTGCTGCAAGGGATGTTTGTTTGGTCTCAGGTTTGGTTATTCCCCCGAAGTTCAAAACTCCGAACTTCGATCGTTATGAAGGTGCCACCTGTCCTAAGAGTCATCTGATCATGTATTATCGCAAAATGGCTGCCCATGTTGAGAATGATAAACTGATGATTCATTTCTTCCAAGATAGTTTGAAGGGTGCTTCCTCCAAGTGGTATTAACTTTAGACCAGTCTCGCATTAAGAGTTTCCAGGATTTATCTGACGCTTTCATCAAACACTACAAGTACAATATGGATCGGGCTCCTGACAGAAGACAGTTGTTGAGTATGTCGCAAAAGAATTCTGAGTCATTCAAAGAGTATGCTCAAAGGTGGAGAGAAACTGCTTCGCAGGTAGAACCTCCTTTGACCGAGAAAGAGTTAGCTGATTGGTTTGTCGACACAGTCCGTCCAGAATTTTACGAGAGAATGGTGGGTAGTGTGACTTCAAATTTCTCCGACATCGTTGCTGTGGGTGTCAAGATTGAATTGGGTATGAAGAGTGGTAAAATGACAAATAATCATGGCGCTTCTAAGGATCAGCCGAAGAAACCTCCTTATAACTCCCAGAAAAAGAAGGAGAGTGAGACTAATGCTATATCCTCTGGTAAACCAAGGGAACGCTTTTATCGGCATCTGCAAGGTTATGCTCAACCTCAAGGGTACCCGGTCCAATATGCTCAACAACCCTATGTGGCAGCTATTACACCTTCTTTCAATCAACAGGTTCCCATGTATCAACCTATGCAACAACCTCCTGTTTATCCGCCTCCTGTCAACTACCTACAGGCACCCAATACTCCTGCTCCTCAACAGCCAAAGAGTCCGGCTCCTCGCCAGAATATGCCAAACAGAAGAACGTATAAACCTTGTCCGCCGATCCCGATGACTTTTACTGAGTTATACCCCCACTTGGTACAACAAGGTCTGATTATCACCCGTGCTTTGGGTCCTCCGTCTAATCCGTTACCTGCAAGTTACAACGCTACCTCTCATTGTTTATTTCATGAGGGTGCGCCCGGCCATGATCTAGAGAATTGCTATGCTCTTAAGAAAGTTGTCAGAAATTTGCTAGAAACGAAGAAGTTGTCTTTTGGCGATGCTCAGCTGAAGATCGAGACTCCTTTCGGGGTTCCTCACTCGTCAAGTGCAAATTCTGCAAAGCATGCTACGCCTATCAGCCGAATCCAGTCATTATTCAAAGGCCTAGCCCGCTTCATTTCAGTAACCCTCAAGGTGATATGACCGGGATCAACAAAGGATCTGGGAAATTTATTTTGAAGCAACGACTGAAAACTGTTGAAGATGTGACCAGCATAACTGGGGTAAGCCATGACGACTCACAGTGATCATGAACCAGACGTCCTTTCCATTGAGGCTCCGCCAAAGGAAACTGTTACTCTTGAATGCAAGATTTCATAAACATTTAGAAGGATTTTTCCGACAGTTCATTTGTTTATTTATATGCATTTCTCTTTGATTAAGCATATTTATCATGTATGAACTTGTTTATCTTCGATTAATTAATGCAACGCATATGTTTGTCTTGAATAAATCCATTCGTTTCACTCATTCAAAAAAAAAAAAAAACGTTTTCATAAATCATAATGCCAACTTTACCCGATCTCTTGTTCTGATGGAGAATTAGGGGGAGGATGACGAACCTAAAACGTCAGATTTCTTGTCGTATGCTTTCAATTAAAGCCCGCTGATGATGTAAGGCATTGTTTCAAATCCCAAACACTGGAGATATAAGGATGTTAATCCCTCGTTAACCTCTTTGAGCCTTGAAGTATGAGTTTTTTCTTTCTTTTTAAGAACCTTCATCCTAACCTGGGGCAGGGTAGGTTTCAGTTAGACCGATCGAGCGCTTAGACTCTTAAAAAGGAAGAGCCAACCTTCGAGAATTTATCCTTAGCATCTTAAGAAGTCCAATACAATGACTATCCCTCGGTTACCTAAGGAGTGGGGCAGTCACGAGCCTTTCAAAAGATTTACACGACTTGTGCATAAAGGAATATTCAAAAAAATAAGAGCCCGCTAAGTCAAAAACCTATGAAGGAGACTTAGGCAAAACTGGGGCATCCCGTTGGACTCCAAAGTCAGATCAAAAGACGTTGTCCAGGCAAAAGTTAGGGAATAAAAGCAAAACAAGAGGGTACAATAAATAGTCCCTAGTAAAGAACAAGATCGTGTAATAGGTGAGCGACTGCCATGTCCAAAGCCTTGATAAGTTCTCGACCATAGCAAATCCGCTTGAGATATGAGCGTTCGTATCCGTTTAACTGAATTAGGATTGGAGAACATCACGAAGAATGGGTGGGTACAAATATAACTTTGAGCCTTTATCCTTTTGTTTCTTAAACCGTGAACTGAGCCACGATACAACCTTTAAAAGACCTAATTGAAGTAGGACTTCGGTTGAAAGCATACTTGACAAGATCACGTTTCCTGACTCCTACGAGCTATGCTCAGAAAAAAATTCATGATGGCATTATAATTAAAACTTATATCCTGACTAGTGATTTCGGTCACAAGTTGTTGCGATATCTTTTTTTCAAAACAAAAATTCAAGACAAATATATGTGTACATTGACAAGCTCAGGATAGGCATTTCAGGCATGACAACTTTGCTTGATATCTTAGAGATTTACATATGAACATAACCCGTGGAACTTGAAGATCCTGCTGAACAGGGGCAGGCAGTTTCCCAATTCGCTTACCAACGCGAGTCTGACATTCTTAAGAGTTATTTCCCAAACATTTCGTCGTAACACGATTAATTTGTGCCAGTTACGTCGAGACCTGACAAATCTCTCAAAGAGTTTGAGAACAATGGGGCAACCGGACTCGGTGTTCTCTATAGAATCCTCTTGAGATGACCCTACCTCGCAACGCAAGTATCCTGGGGCACCATGTTTTTGAAGAAACAAATGGCGGCTACTATAAGGTCCTGCAAGATCAAAACCATGGGATTTCACAATTTTTTCATGCACCCGATGGATTTTACTCACAGCGGCCTTCATACCCCAGTAAGCCTCAGTGTTGCAACAGGTTCCTAAACCATTGCTCTGATTTAGTCCCCAGCGAGACTCTAAGCTGACAATACTTTGGATGGAGCCAGTGGTCCCTAAGGCATCAGAGATTTCACTGACATGCTCCCAGTGACAGTCCCCAGCGAGACTATAAGCTGACAACTTTTTTTTTGGGTAACTCGAAAGTGTCCCTCAGGTTTTCTTCTCCCCATAAGAAGGCGTGATACTGTACACCACAAGCAGATTACCTTCCCTCAGAGAATTCAGAACTTTAAAACCAGATTTGGTTCTACCATTGATCTCTCTTACCCATGATTGACGTATTGGTTGCAGAGAACGCAGGGTATTTCCGTCGAGATGTTTATTTCATCTCTCGTCCCGTCTCTAGTCAGTTTCGTCAGCATACACAGGGGCATAAGCATCACATGCCTATTTCATTACACATTCATTACATATTACATATTCATTACATATTCATTACATACTCATTACATACTCATTTCATAACATCTTGCATACATAAACATTAACATACATAGACATTAACATACATTCACATTAACATATGCATCAACATATGCGTTAGCATTCACAGGTTCATCGTGTCTCCATCATTGGTCGTTACCGCCAAGTAACTGGGGTTTGCCCATTCTCTCCAAATAGATTGTCAGCCATAAGCATAAAATACTTACTTGTTTCCAGTTTCCCCACAGAGCTCGATCCTCGTGGATGACGGTTACTTCAGCTATCTTTCCTCACCAGGATAAGATATTTACCCTCCGAGATCATTCCCTCGATGGAGTCTTGATTACCAGTCTTCTTTCTAGCTCGATCCTAGATTGAATCTCAGTATTGTCGGTCGTCAAGCCCAACCGGACGTGCATTTATTTTGCACCATCTAAAGGTTTTCACCATACCATGACAGATACGCGACTATCTCGCCGAGAAATTTATCACTGTACCCGGACGTGCATTTATTTTGCACTATCTTTCAAGAAAATCAACTACAATCATTTACAGATACACGCCAGTTCACGCCTGGAAAATCTATCAGTACAACACTTTACAATCCTACATGTTACAACATCGGTACAACACTTTACATCTTACAACATCGGTATACAACATTTCTCACCTAAGAAACCGATCCTATCTTCGTTATGACTCGCAGCAAATGGCCATCTCCATGGAGCAGTTGGGCTTCCATTTACCTGTCGTCTTGAAGTATGGGAGGTTTGAACCAAATCGTATTCAGGAGAGCACGATCTTGAGTTACGGGAAGGTTTGAGCGGAATCATATTCAGGAGAGCACGATTCTGAAGTATGAGGAAGTTCAGTTTACCCTATTCATATTCAGGAGGGCACGATTCTGAAGTATGAAGAATTTCATTTACAAGAAAGAGACGAATCATATTCAGGAGAGCACGATTCTGAGTTATGAGGAAGTTCAATTAGCCCTTTTCATATTCAGGAGAGCACGATTCTGAAGTATGGAAAAATTCATTTACAACCAAATCATATTCAGGAGAGCACGATTCTGAAATATGAGTATATTCAGTCAACCAGTTTCATATTCAGGAGAGCACGATTCTGAAGTATGAGTATATTCAGTTTCATATTCAGGAGAGCACGATTCTGAGTTATGAAGAAGTTCATTTATCCTTTAGTAAAAGAAGGAACGGAATCATATTCAGGAGAGCACGATTCTGAGTTATGAGGAAGTTCAGTTGGCCGTTTTTCAGGAGAGCACGATTCTGAAGAATGAAGAAATTTCAGGAACCGAATCATATTCAGGAGAGCACGATTCTGAGTTATGAGGAAGTTCGATTACCCAGTTTCATATTCAGGAGAGCACGATTCTGAAATATGAGTATATTCAGTCATCCAGTTTCATATTCAGGAGAGCACGATCCTGAAGTATGAGGAAGTTCAGTTTACCCTTTTCATGTTCAGGAGAGCACGATTCTGAAGCATGAAGAAGTTTATTTATCCTTCAGTAAGAGAAGAATCAGAATCGTATTCCAGGCGCCGACCTTAAATGCGAGAAGATTTATTTATCAGATAAGCAGCAGCCTCTTTATTTGAGTGCTTATCCATTTTTTGCACATAAGTCCCTTCCAACGATAAGTGACAGTTCTCCCTCGAGAAGCTTATCAGGGCAATTCCCATCAAAGTCCATTTATTTTGGCATACAGTCGGTCTTTACCCTGTATATTTGCTACGGAGTTCCGAAAAGTCCGTTTGATCCTGTCACGAGGGGTAGTTTACAGAAGCTTGGATGTTATTCCTTGCTCAATGCTCCAGCATTCTGTAATCGATCTTACAATCGTACGTGATCCAGTTTTATTTTTAGATTCCCCAGTGGAGGCCGTCTCATAGGTACCATCTCCATTCGAGGATCTCGTTCCTTTTCTAAAAGTGACAATTGGTCATTCGCACCAGTTGACTATCATTTTTAGAATTCCCCAGTGATGTACTGTGTCTCAGCGCGTCATTTTCCCCAGTGTGTTTCTTCTCGTGGCGTCTGTCTCGGTGTCGTCATGTTTCGTCAGCATTTTCACATTCATTATTCCAGCATACGCATCATATCATAGTCATGGCATCATCTGCATTAAGTCGTTCCAGTTTTGTCCATAGCATTGCATATCGTCGCATATAAGGGCAAAATTTTCGGTTATCTATATTTAAATCTCTCCACCACGATTCCACGAGTCTCTGTCACTCAAATCGTCCGGTGTAGCCATTTAAATAGGGGCAACTGTAATACCCCAAATTTTACCCTTTCTTTTTTATTTTTATTTTAAATTCTTATTAACTTAATAAATTAACCTTTTTTTTAAATCTTGTTTTTTTTAACTAATAATAATTTAATTAACCTTTTTTATAACTTTACTAATGTTTTTTATTAACTTTTTTTTTTTCTATTTAGTTTATTTATTTAAGTCATTATAAGCTCTTCTTACTAACTTTTAGGATTTAGATTAAAATTTAACTTTTTTTTCTTTTCTTTAAAGAGTAAATTTTTCATAACCTTTTTTAAATTAATTTCTAACACTTTTTTTTTTTTAATCAAATTCTAATACTTTTTTTTTTAAAATAAAAATCTAATACTTTTTTTTAAATAAAAATCTAATACTTTTTTTTAAAATTAAATCTTTTTTTCTAACTTTTTAAAATTAAATCTTTTTTCTAACCTTTTAAAGCTAAATCCTTTTTTTAAAGTTAAATATTTTTTTCTAACTTTTTTTAAAACTAAATCTTTTTTTTCTAACTTTTTTAAAGTTAAATCTTTTTTTCTAACTTCTTTTTAAAATTAAATCTTTTTTCTAACTTTTATAAAGTTAAATCTTTTTTTCTAACTTTTTTAAAAAAATTAAATCTTTTTTCTAACTTTTATAAAATTAAATCTTTTTTTTCTCTAATTTCTTTTTAAAATTAAATCTTTTTTTTTCTAACTATTTTAAAAATTAAATCTCACCTTTGTCACTTTTTTTTGTTCTTTATTATTTTTACTCTAAATTTTTCTATCTTTCATTAAAAAATAACAAAAATAGTTTTTTATTATTATTTAATTATTATTTTCGTATTTTAATTAAATCATTTTTTAAAATATTATTTTTTTCACTTTTTTCTAAATTATTCATAAAAATATCCAAAAAAAATCATAAAATAAAATATATTGAAAAAAATTTTGTTCTTTTTATAATATTTTTGATTTTAGGAATCAATAGGATTATTAGTTTTATTTTTAGTTTATTTTAATTATTTTAATTTTATTTTTTCTCTTAACTAATTATTTTGTTTGGGCTTTAAAATGGGTTTTAGGGACATTATTGACAATTTGGTGTTAACCCTAATTTGTTCCCTATATATACATGTGTTGCTTTGTTGTAAAGGGGTCAGAAGGTTTTCTTCAGAAAAGAGGAGAGAGAGGGAGAAACAAAGGAGATCCCCAGAGAAGAAAGGCGGTCGTTCCCACAACTCTTAAGAAGGATTGGAGCTCTCCAGTGTTCCCTTATTCAAACCTTTTTTCACATTTACCGAAGCAAACCTCCGCTTCGTAGGTTAAATTACTAAACCTTTTGCCTTTTCATGTTTACGTGCATATTTTGCCATGTTAATGTGTTTAGGTCCGTTAAATTACTAAATCCTTTGCATTTTTCATATTTATTTGCATCCTTGCCATGTTAACCTTCATTGTTGTTTAGATCCGTAGATTTTGATCTGTATGAACCATGATTGTGTCGTATAGGATTGTTTGCATGTCCATTAATTGTCTGTTTGCATTTGCAATTCTATTGTTATTTTTTTTTATCAAAACCTTTTTCAAAATCAA
The DNA here is from genome assembly GCA_963859935.3 of Lathyrus sativus. Taxonomy (NCBI): domain Eukaryota; kingdom Viridiplantae; phylum Streptophyta; class Magnoliopsida; order Fabales; family Fabaceae; genus Lathyrus; species Lathyrus sativus. The sequence continues at coordinate 491,841,359 of OZ012736.1, forward strand.
AACCTTTTTTATTAAAACTAAAACATTTTTTCCCAAAAAAAACCTTTTTTGTTCCCGTAAATATTTTTTCCCAAAAAAAACCTTTTTTTTGTTCCCGTAAACATTTTTTTCCAAAAAAGCCTTTTTTTGTTCCCGTAAACATTTTTTTCCAAAAAAGCCTTTTTTTGTTCTCGTAAACATTTTTTTCTAAAAAAAACCTTTTTGTTCCCAAAAACATTTTTTTTTTATATATAATTTAAACTTAACATTTTTTTTTATAATTTAAACTTAAATTTTTTTAACTAAGTAATTCCATTTTAAAATTAAAACCTTTTTTTATATATATAATTAAAATATTAAAAAATTTAAAACATTTTTTTACATAATTAAAATATTAAAAAATTAAAACCTTTTCGTAAGGAACTCCTTTGCCGTGTCATTTTGTGTACCTTTTATTTTCTTTATTCCTGCATTTCATTTGCATGCTTGAGGTTGAGATGTGCTTGTGGTGGCCACAGCCCCACACTATTTTCCTCCCTCACTTCATTCTAAGTGTTATTACATATTTTCATATTCTTCATGTTTTCAGAAATGTTTCTTTGTTTCTTTATACCCTCTGCCTTTATTACTTTTCTTATTTCTGTACCTTAATTATTCCTCCATATAATGATTTGTCATATTTTCACATTTTTTACAGTTTTATCCTTCCGAAGGATTAGGTCCAGCCTTTTGGCCGCCGAGTCAAATAGCCTTACCCCTTTCATGGATCAAACCCTAATTTTCACAAATGCCTCGCCGCAGGCAAAATTACAATTTTACCCTTAGCATTAGGTCAAAGAGCCGCCGCGCTCATTTTAGGGTTTCCCGCCGTGGAATCCCTAATTTAACCCTAATTACAACTTAACATTTCAACGTAGAGATTTGGAGTTTCTACACTCCACGTAAGCGTGTCCTTAAGATGTGTTTATTCCCCTTGAGACCTTGACCACAGTCAAGAAGTTTCTAACCTCCCTATTGAGGGGAACTACGATTACTCTGATTCCACTCCCGTAAGGATACGTAGGCACAAGATGCGATGTCTTGCCGAGTAAACTTAGAACTAACCCCTTAGGTCTCTTTTCTCTCTTTTAATCCTTTGTACATATACCTTAAGCAAATGAATAAAGCAAATAGTAAACATCTGAACAAAAGGTTCCTGTAGAGTACTACAGAAGTTTAGGGTGCTAATACCTTCCCTAAATTTAACCAACCCCCGAACCCTAGATCTTTCCCCGCATTGTGTTTACGATGCAAAATAGGTTTTCCCTCTTTTGACCTTTTCCTTCGGATAAATCAAAGAGCGGTTGTGAATTGAATTACGATTCAAACTCATTAATAGTTTGTGATCCTATTTCCACCGCAACAGGTGTAATAATACAAGCGATCAACATTACAAAAAATCTTGTCATGCACTCAAGGACAAAACACATTGATATTCAACATCTTCACAAAATCACTTCCAAAAGAAGCTTTTTACAAGATTCGGAGGGAACTTGGAATTCTAGATGAAGGCGACGTGTAAAATCTTCAATAACAATTTATTATTTTTCTAAAAATAATGCCAAGGTATGAATATTTATATGGTTCATTATTTTTATTTAAAATATGAAATTTCTTATTTTTGACTTGTGGTAACTGATTACCCACATCTGGTAACTGGTTACTACTACTACGTTTTCTCTCTTCTGCTCATTATTTTTGCATGGTAATCGATTACCCAAACCTGGTAACTGGTTACGTTTGTTATGTTTTTCACTTCTGCTCTCTGTTTTTGGGTATGGTAACCGATTACCCATACTTGGTAACCAGTTACATCTGCGTGTTTTTCAAATTTTCTTTCATTAAAAATTACAGAATTGCAAAGTTCTTTTTAAAAACCCACTTCATATTTCTCATAAGCACTTATTTCAGACTTTTAAGACTATTTGACTCCTCCATATTCATTTTCTTCACTCTTCCATCTTCTCTTCTCCATTAAAGAATTGGTCAACAATCATCAATATCCACTATTACATACCTCTCCTTATATACCTTAACAAAGCTCATCTCTCTTCATCAATCCACTCCATCTGTGAAACCTTAAAAGCTTCCAACAAGGTAAAGAAGAAATTTGGAGAATCAAGCTCATAACCCATTGAAGAAGAGCAAGCTCAGATGGTCAAAGCAAGAAGACTGACATTCAACATTCGGAATCTTCCATTGATGTCGGTAAAATATGTGAGTCTAAATTCATTTCCTGCTCATGGCTTCAATTTTCCTGAACTGTTGAAAACTTAAGGGATAGATAAACTTGTTAGAAATATTGGACCGGTTTACCCGGATTTAGTTAAAGAATGTTTTGCTTCTTACAAATTGGGTCATGATGAATTTGGAGAATTAACTTTTCAAACCACTGTTAAAGGAGTAACCATTTCTATGAACTTATAAGAGTTAGGTGAATGTTTAGGAATCCACTTTGAAGGAGAAAACATTAGGTATGGAATTCAATTAGAGGCTGGTCCGTGGAAAGACTTTTCAAGCATGATTTATTACATTGAAATCTCTAGAATAACCCAAGAAGAATTGTTAAGCAGATAAAATCCGGAAACTTCTAGGGTATTCAAGCTGGCTAAAAACCTTATTGCAAGTGACTGAATGCTTCACTTTATCCTGGCTTACATTCTGGTTCCAAAACACTCCAATCATTCTCAGGTGAGTGATATGGAGGTTCAGCACCTGTTTGCAATCAAGAAGAATTTACAGGTGATTTGGGCATATGTGTTCATGCATCATATGCACCATATAAAATCTCTTGATGGAGGACTTCCGTATGGGTAAATCATTTCTATTATTCTAGAGGCAAGCTCCATTCGTCTCTAACGGGAACCTCAGACCATGATAATAGCATGGGCAAATAAAATCAATGTTATCACAACTACCAAGAATATTGGAATTGTACAAAATGATGAAAACGATATGTTTACAAAGATGCTTTATCTTCTTCTACTGCTACTCATGTTCCTAAAGAGGGCTACACCAATGAGGCTATCTACAAAAATATAGTAGCTCTTGAGAACAAAGTTGATCTTAATACAAGGGAGCATAGGAAACACTTGGCTTATATGCGCAAAATGTTCAAACAACTAGCTATGCAACAACTTTAAGCTCTCCACAAAGAAGAAGAAAAAGAAGAAGAAGAAGAAGAAGAAGAAGGTGATGAAGATTCAGAAGAAAATGAAGATGAGGATGCAATGTCTGAAAGTGATTGAACAATGTTTTCTATTTTGATTAAGTTTTTATCTTATGATTTTTTGTTGTAAACTCGTACACTATGTTCGGTTTCGTTCATCTTGGTTTCGTATTTGTGACATGTTGTGTTCTTCTTTATGTTCTTGTGTTTCGTTTCTGTCTAAATATGTTTCTTGTTGAAACACTTTTCCTATCCTTTTTATTGTTGACAAAGGGGGAGAATAATTTCATGTGTTTGTATGTGTGTATATTGTGTTTGTGTTTTTGCTCTTCTAACAAATTTTGCAGATAATTTCAAGACTCTCGTAAATCATAGATTAAGGGGGAGAATCATTCGAGGGGAGCACTTGAGCACTTGTTATAAAAGCAGCAAAAACTTTCAAAGAAGATGTTGTCATCATCAAAAAGGGGGAGACTGTAAAGACATGACTTCTCAAACGATTTTGATGAGGACACACTCTACAACATATAAGGATGGATAAAAGAATCTCAAAGAAATCAAGCTTGAAGAACTCCAATGTCAAATTAATATGTCAAGACTTGATAAAGAATGAAGACAAAAGTTCTACACAAATGAAGGTACAACATTTAGCTTCTATATAGCTTGTACAAGTGTTCAACTTCATCTCTCATTATTGCATATCATTTAAAATCTTTTTAAAACTCTTACAATGCATTTTGTCTCTGGTTCAAAGTGTTTTTTTGGCAAAACCTGTTATGAGTAACTGGTTACCTATTCCTTGTAATCAGTTACCCTGTGTAAACTTTCAAAAAATTTAAACGTTGAGGCTGGTAACCGATTACCTACATATGGTAACCGGTTACTACTGGCAATCTGAGCCAGAAAATTGCATCTGTTGGCAGCATTCTGTTTTCTCAATTCTTCTTGAACCATGGTAACTCTTGATTATTTGCACTCTTTTGAAAAGGTATTTCGAGGCATTTATATACCTCATAATCTCAGACTTTGAGATTAACCTTCTTGCAAAAATTTAAATTTCATTTCATCTCTCAAATTCTAAATTTTCACAAGTGTCAAAAATTCTCAAATTTCAAGAGTGAAACTACTGCACCTCAAATTTCATTATTTCATCATTGTTTCATTCCTTTATGTCTTGAGCACTTGTATTTGATATATAAGAGTTGATATCTCAAGAAGAAGATCAGTCACAAGATTGATAATTGAACATTGCTGCAAACTACTCAAAATCATAATTATTTGTTCTTTGATTACATCTTATCTTTCCAGGATTGTTGGAAATAACTTTGTAAGGTTGTAACCTTGCTGTCCGGCATTGTTGGAAGCAAGAGGTCCATTTTGAGAGGATTGTTCTCATTAGACTTAGTGATAAAAATCCAAGAGGATTGTTCTTGGTGTTTTGATTGGTTAGAGTCTATATAAGAAAGACTAGGTAGAAGTCTTGTCTTAGGATCTAACAATATTGAAAAATATCTTTCGTGTTGAAAGGGGACTGGAGTACTCTCGGGCTTTTAGGGGAACCAGGATACATCACCGTGTCTCTTTACTTTCCGCTTTTACTGCATTCAACACTTAGTAACTTTTAGGAAAGTAAAACAAGAAATCTACATAAAGACCAGAAAAAGTTTTTCAGTACCTAATTCACCCCCTCTTAGGTGTAACTCTACTTACATCGCGTCCGTACGAGTATTCAAACTTGCGTGCCGACACCTTTGTATTAGAGCCATGCTCCCTTTATTCTTTCGTATTTTTCATCTACAACGACAAACTTTCCAAGGCCGACATAGTTGGGTGTAGGGGTGACAAAACGGGTCGGGCCCGCCGGGTCGTCCCGTTTGACCCGCCATTTTTGACGGACTGGGCTGAGGTTTTCGGTTTGGTACTTTAAGTTGGCCCGCCCCGCTCGAACCGCTTGAAAAAGCGGGCCGAATCGGGGTTGAGCGGGTTTTACCCACAGACTTTTTGTTAAAACTTTTTATTTTTTTACTTAGAATTAAAAAAAATTTAACTATAAAAAAAATTGAATTATTAAGTTGTCAAACATTATCTCACATATTTTCTTTAGAAATAGATGTTGATTTTAAGAAAAGGAAGGATTTGATTAGTGTATACGTGTAAAAAATTTAGGATTTAACTATTAAGAAATCAGTCAATATAAGAGTCTATATAATGTAAACAGTGAGAAAGTCAGGTGTTGATATTTTAAGCACTACTATTTTATGCAATGTGATGGTTTATGCAATGTAATTGTTATCATTGTTTGTCTTTTGTAAATTCTTAATTGGGTTCTTTTAGTAGTTAGTTTTTAAATAGGATTAGGATGATATGTATTATTTATTTTGATAAGTTCTTTTATTGTGCTTGAGTTTATTTTGTTATTTTTTTTGTTGTAATTGGTATTTATTTATTTTACTTTTTGAACTGTTTGAACTTAAGACGTGTTAAAGTTATATTATGCGTTCTTAAAAAATTATTTGTCGACCTATTTGGTAATAAATAATTTTTTTTTGTAATTTATGTAGTAAATCAAATTGTAAAATAAAATATTAGCGGACCAACCCGCCAACTTGTTACTAAACGGGGCGGGCTTGACTTTTGAGCTTGGATGTCTAAGTTGAATTGCCCCGCTTTTGGACAGACTTAAACGGGACGGATCTAAACGGGAAGGCTGCCTATTTGCCACACCTAGCTGGGTGTCCCTGAAGTAGCCGAAGAAGTTATTTCGAGCCTATATGGATTGTGTCTGTTCCTTTAAGGACATGTGCTTCGTTGTGAAGCCTGTGACGCACGTGGTCGTCGACTCCTTATATGACCTCGTGGTTAAAGAGGAGGATGGGCAGCGAGAGGAGACGTTAGAGTCGAAGTTTCCCCTTGATTAGGAGGAAGAGCACTTCAAGCAGGGCACGAACAGTTACATCGTCAAGCATGCCGACTTGGATGTCGATGATCGGCTTTCTTACGAAAAGATAGTCGAGTCTGTCTTTGGCTTTATTCCTGCCAAATATCTCAATAAGGACGACAATTTTATTCTAGATGAGCGCGGGGAGGTTCGCCGTGAGCCTCGATTGATTAACACCAAGGCCCTTCTCGAGTGCAGGTCTAACGAGGCAGCCTTGAGGTTCCTAAGTAGTGGGCATTTTCTTTGCTTTCTTTTGTTAATTTTCCTTCATCGTATTGACTTGTTTTCCTTTTTTCTATTGCAGGTCAGATGTCGAACATCCAAGAGCGCATGCTGAAACTCGTCGCAACCAAGGGCGCGAAGAAGGCTAATAAGGGCGGAGTCTCTTAGGTCTAGCAGATGTTAAAGCCTGACCAACCAGCTGGCGGTTCCTCCTCCCTGCAATGCAGCCAATCTCCTCCCTCGTAGGAGACTTCATTCAAAAGGCGACGTACTGAAGACCCCGTACCTGTCGGTCCTTCTGAGGACGTGCCTAGGGAGAAGTTTGTGCTGCCTCCTTGCTATCTCAATTGGGTTTACTTTCGCATGGACAATTCTTCGACTTTGGCCGAGGCAGAGAGCAAGGCGATCATTGGGCTCGAAAGGGAGGCTAAGAAGACAGCTTTGTCGAAGGACATGACCTCTATGATAAGGATCTTTGAGATGACTTTGGTCCTTAATGATGAAACCAGTCCAAACTCCAAGCTCAAAAAGCTACAGGTCGAAAACGCTACCCTTTGGACGGAGAAAAATAAGGCATAAAATGACCTCCTGGAAGCGCAGACGAGGTATGAAAATCATGTGTGTCTCCCCTAGGAAATGATCGAGCTGCAGAAAACGCTGAAGGAAACCGAGGAGGAAAGGACTGGCCTTCGGGCAAAGGTCGTCGAACTGAAGGCTGCTACTAAGCCTGTCGAGAAAGAAACGGACGAGAAGAAGGGCCTCGCCTTCCATGGTGACCTGGTCGCCCGAATTCGGGAGCTCGAGCAAGGTTGCTTGAGAGCTCTCAAGGTTGGGTTCAACAGCGCCTTGGAGCAGCTCCAGGTTATGAATCCTGAGGTCCTGCTTGTCCTCGAGGGGATTGGACCGTACCATTGAGTTGTTTCTTCCGAGATGCCCGAGGATGAAACTAACCAGGGAGATGGGGAGGGTCGACTCGATGAGGAAGCTGCTGCTTAGTTCTTTTTGGTTTGACTTTTCCCGGCCAACGTGCCATGGGCTATGATTTGTAATATTTGAACAAGGGGCTTTGCCCGTCTTAATGCATGATGCCTTATCATTTGATGTATTCATGTTTTGTGTGTGTTGTTGTATGTTAAATATATGTTTTCTTTGTATTTGTGTATTTTCGCTAAGTGATTGAGGCTTTTGCTCGACGTAGTTGATCCTCGGCCGTGCAAGGAACTAGTCGAGTGGTCGGAGTTGGGTTCCGACCGTCGACGAAGCTAAGAGCTCGATCGAGGTCTTTGCTCTGTAGCGTGAACTTCCCATCGCAAGCTAGGTGTCCCGCTTAATTGGTTCGGCAATGGTGGAGCTCGATTGAGGTGTCCCCGTCAGATCAAGAGTTCGCTTGCACACACAAGAGCGGACTCTCGTCTTTCTGTCCTGAGTGCACCCCTGTTGTACGTCATGGGCAATGTTTAATTATAATACTGTTTAAGTTTTCCAGTGTTCCATGGTCGAGCAAGTTCCTCCCCGTGTAGGCTTTCGAGGTAGTAGGCCCCGTTTTTTGTTCTTGCGCAGATGCGATAAGGGCCTTCCCAGTTCGCAGCGACTTTGCCCTCGCGCGAGTCTTTCCATTCCTTCGTAGGACTAGGCCTATCTAGATTTGGCATTTGATGACTTTGCTGTCATATTGAAGATTTATTTTTTGCTTAAGCGAGGCTTCGCAGAAGGATGCCCCCGACCAAATTTCTTCGACCAGGTCGAGCTCCTCCCTTAGGGTCTCATTTTTCATCTCCTTGTCGAGGAGAGATTCGGTCCTCCTAGAGGGTTCCCTTATTTCCATAGGAATTACTGCCTCGGTTCCGTAGGTCAGTTTAAATAAGGTCTCCCTGGTTATCGAATGTGAGTTCGTCCTATAGGCCCAGAGCACGTTGTGCAGCTCCTCGATCCACCTCTTTTTGGCTTCGCCCAATCTTCGCTTTAAGCCACGCAAGATCACTCTGTTTGTGGCTTGCCCGTTTGTTTGCGGGTGCTCGATAGATGTGAAATGTTACTTCATGCCCAACTTAGTAAAGAAGTCCTGGAAGTTCTTGTCGGTGAATTATGTCCCGTTGTTGGTGACAATTGCTTGGGGTATGCCAAACCAGGAAAGGATGTTTCGTTTGTTGAAATAGAGTATGTTGTGCGCCATGACGTTGGCGAGGGATTCAGCATCAATCCACTTTGTAAAATAGTCGACGCTGACTATCAAATATTTATTCTAATACGACCCTATGGTGAAGGGACCGAGGATATCCATCCCCCACCAAGCGAAGGGCCATAGGGACGATAGCGTTTTGAGCTTGTTGGTTTGTGCTAGGTGCATGTCCCCGTGTCGTTGGAATTTTTTGCACCTCTTGACGTGTTTCTTGGCATCTTGTTGCATGGTAGTCCAATAGTATCCTACCCGGAGAGCTTTACGGGAGAAGGATCTTCTGCTGAGGTGTTGATTCCTCCGTGGATCTATTGGAGTATGTTAGGGATTTTAGACTCCTCGACACATTTGAGGAGGGGAATGGAGAATCCCGGCCGATATAATTTATCCTAGACCAAAACATATGATCAAGCTCGGCGTCTGACCATGCCCGCTCTTTTGGGGTTGTTGGGCAGTTCGCCCATCCTGAGGTATGCATACAACTGGGTCATCCAACAATTGTTGTCGTCGATGGCGTTCACGTCGACGCTCAAAGTGGGTTCTCGATACTTGGTCTAGAAATCACTTCTTAGATAACAAACTTATTCTCGCCTTTCTTCTTCATGCTTGCCAGCTTCGAGATGATGTCTGCCATAGTGTTGTGTTCTCGCGGAATGTGTATCACTTCTGCAGAGTTAAATTTTTTCATCCTCTCTTTGACCAGGGCGAGGTACTCTGCGATATTTTCATTCTTGGCCTGGTATTCTCCCCGTACTTGAGAGGATATGAGCTGGAAGTCGATAAATATCTTTATCTCCTTTGTGCCTAGGTCCTCTACCAGACGATGCCCTGCGAAGAAGGCCTCGTACTCGGCTTGGTTGTTGTTCATCGGGAAGGATTGGGAGATGAAGACCTCTATTAGGATACCCTCTTTGTTCTCCAGGATGATGCCTGCACCGATTCTTGTCGAGCTGAAGGCCCCATCGACAAAGATGGTCCACTTGTGGACTCCCAGTGTTAGGGAAAATGCAGAAGTCATATCTGCGACAAAATCGACCAGATCTTGAGATTTAAGGTCTTTTCTGATCTCGTATTGGATGTCTAACTCGGAGAGTTCGAGTGGCAACCTGAGCATTCTGCCCGCCATGTCGGGGCGTCTGAGTAGCTATTTTATAGGCTGATATGTTCTGACCATGATTGTGTGGGCTAGGAGGTAGTGTCATAGACTTCTGGCCGCGTTGATGAGGGCCAGAGCCAACTTCTCAATATGCTGGTACCTGAGCTCGGGGTCTTGCAAGGCTTTTCTGGTGAAGTAAATCGGCTTCTGCCCCTAGGGGGTTTCACGAATGAGGGTCGCGCTGACAGCTTCGGCCACGACAGCGAGGTACAAATAGAGAGTCTCCCCGCCCTTGAGTCGCGATAGTACTAAGGGTTCTGAGAGGATCCGTTTGTGGTGGAGGAGGGCTTGTTCGCACTTCTTGGTCCACTCAAACGTAGCCTCCTTGCGTAGAAGCTTGAAAAATAGGAGGGTGTGGTGAGAAAACTTGGCCACGAAGCGAGATAGCAAGGTGATCATCCCGTTGAGGGATTGGATCGACTTATTCGAGTTTGGCATCAGGAACTCAGAGAAGGCTCTGCACTTATTGGGGTTCGCCTCTATTCCTTGTTCCATTAAGTAGAAATCGAGGATTCGCCTGCTTGGACGCTGAAGTTGCACTTCTCCGAGTTGAACCTCATTTTTCATCTCCTCGTCGTATTGAAGACCCTTTTGAGATGAGTAGAAATCGAGGATTCGCCTGCTCGGACGCTGAAGGGCATTACATTATTGTAATAATTTCTCGACTCGGTCATGAAAGTCGTGTGCTGTTTTTCATCCTTTGCCATGGGGATTTGGTTGTACCCCAAGTAGGCGTCCATGAACGGTAGTAGTTTAAAATTTGCTGAATTGTCGACCAGTTTGTCGATGTTAGGCAATTGATATGCATCTTTGGGGCATGCTTGGTTAAGATCGGTGTAATCAATGCACATTCTCCATTTTCCATTAGATTTTTTTAACCAATACAGTTTTGGACAGTCAAGTTGTGTATCGGGCTTCTGAAATGAGGTATGCCTCTAGGAGGTCTTTTACAGCTTTTTCAACAGCCTCCGCTTTCTCAGGAGATTGCCTATGCCTAAGTTGTACTAGAGCCCTAGCGGTCGGATCTATGGAGAGCTACTGACAAACCATGTCGGGGTCAAGTCTGGGCATCTCTGCAGCATTCCACGCGAAGAGGTTAGCATTCTCCCGGAGGTAGGCCTTCACCTGCTTCCACGCCAGGTTGGGGAGCCCAATCCCAATATTCACGCTCCCTCGGGGTAGTCGCCGAGCAAGATGAGCTCGAACTCGCCATCTTGAATGAGGCGCATTAGACGAAGTGGCTTCCCGTTGTTTGCTGGAGGTGCCTCTTTCGGTACTTCGAACTCCTCGTATTTGCTGGGGAAGCGGCTGTCGAGCTCAACGGAGTTGACGCGAGGCAGCGGGTTTTTCTCTTCAGTCCGGGCTAGCTTGTCGGCATTCTTGGGCGTGATGTTGATCGAGTTGAGTCCCTTGATGGTTGATTCAAAGCATCTTCTGGATGCTTCTATGTCTCCATAGAGGGTGACTACTCGACCCCTGGTCGTGTAGTACTTCATCCTAAGGTACACTGTGGACGGCACCGCAGTCAGCTCGGCTAAGGTCGGCCTCCCTATGATGTATTGGTACAGGGAGGGGTATTCTATCACCAAGAAGTGGACCTTGACCTGTCTCGCAGTCTCTTCGAATCTCAAGGTGACGAGAAGCTCCACGTACCCCCATGGTCGCGTGATGGTATTGTTGAAGCCCAGCAGGTTAGCCGACATACGACGTCAGATGGCTCTCGTCAATCTGGAAGGTGGTGAAGAGGTGGGCGTACATGATGTCCATTGAGCTTCCTTGGTCGACGAGAATGCGGCAGACGTCAAAGTTAGCCATCTAATTCTTGATCAAAAGGGGAATGTTGGAGTTGGAGCCGTCGCCCGGCAACTCCTCAAGGTAGAAGATGACCGGGTTCGAGTTCCCTTTGAACTTCTCGAGTATGGCGTTCTGCTTCGAACTCTTGCTGATCAACTCCTCAAATTTTCTCTTGACTGAGCCTATTGAGAGCTTGTTGGGACCCCCGCTGGATATGACCATCGCGGCTGGGAAGTTCTTCTAAGAGCTATGAGCGGATAATGTTGTGTCGGCCTCGAAGGGGAGGAAAAAGTCTTCTGGGCGGGAGATGGACAAGGCGACTTGCAGCCCGGTCTCGTCGGAGGTAGTACCTCCTCGACCCTCTTCGCCTTGCGAGTTTCATGTCGATGGGCCTAGTTCCTTCTGCTGTATTGCTTCAGGTGCCCCTCCTTGATTAGGATTTCGATTGTATCCTTGAGGTGGACGCAATCTTCTGTGACGTGTCCATGGCTCTGGTGGAACCGGAAATACTTGGACTTTTCGACGTTAGGCTTGGGGGGCATTGGCTTCGGGAAGCTTACACCATCTCGTTGGAACTTTGAGTTTATGCACTCGGCCAAAATGTGATCGCGGGGAGATGTAAGTAGCGTGTGCTCGGTGAATCATCCAACCAACCCCCTCTGTTCCCGGGAGTCCCCGGGTCTATCTTCTCTCCTTCTCCCGCCGCCTCATCGGGGTGCGGCGGAATCTTCATGCCTGAAATTTATGGCCTCTCCAAGTTATGAGAGTCGCGGGTGCAGTGGACACCCTCTTTTTCCTCGTACTGGATGTATGATTGAGTATTGTGAATGAGTGTGTCCAGCGTGTTAGGCCTTTCGATCCCGACGACCTTGGCAAACTCAGTGTGAGGTTGCAGCTCTCGTTTGATCAGATACCTCTTCATGTCATTCGAGGTAGACACTTGCACAACTTCTCTGTTGAATCTCTCTATATAGTCCCAGAGAGATTCCTTCTTCCCCTGGATGATGGCTTCCAGGGATGCTTCAGTCTTCATGTGTCTTCGGGAATCGTTGAAGTGCTTGGAGAATTTCCTCTTCAGCTCTCTCCAGGAGGTGATGGACTCGGCTCGAGGCTTTTATACCATTCCATCGCCACTTTCCTCATGGTCATGGGAAAGAGCCTGCACTTGATGGCTCCCCGGAAGTTCCTGTAGTCGAGCATCGCATTGATGCTTTCAATGTGGTCATCCGGATCGGTGGTATCATCATAGGTAGACAAGATCAGAGGCTTCTCCATCCCGATGGGGAGAGGAGTCTTCTTGATAGCCCTGGACAGTGGAGTGCGGGGGTCGTCCTCGTCGCTTCTGACGGGCGATTGCAAAGGGGACGGGTCATAATGAGGGCTCCTGTGGCGTGGAGGGCTCCTCGGGCGGCTCTTTGGCTTTCCAACCTGCATGTCAGCTCTGTTTCTCTTGGAAGCTAGGGAACATAACTCTTTTCGGGGAGGAGAATAGTCACGCTTCTGGGCGGCCACGAGCTGTGGCCTTTTCAGTTGCAGGCGACTCCCGGCTTGTCGTGAAGAAGGACTCTGAAACACATCATGTTGCGCCCTCCGCAAAGGAGGTGGAGGACAGGTCTCTCGTCGTCGTGAGGATGGGTTGCAAGAAACCGGACGACGATTTCTCCGTGGGGGAGAGCGTGATTGTCGGTCTTTTTCTAACATTCTGATCCGTTTGTTTTGTTGGAAAATCATCAGGTTTGTCTGACTGACTGTCGCGAACAGTGCCACCATGGTCAGGTCGATGTTGGGCGATACATGTATTGGTTGGAAAATGGTCGGGCTATCAAAGCATCGGGCAGCGTTGAAGGCCGCATCGTCGGGGAAGGGTGAGGCGGTGTGTCCGTCCCTGATGTCTCCTTCCTCGACATGAATGGTCATGTTGAGATCATGATCTTCGTTGTTTGTGAGTCGGGTGAAGGCAGTTTCGTGGATATTATCATTATTGCATGGGCTAGCCATGATCAACGAAGGTTGAGGTATTCTTTGGTTCTTGGATTTCTTTCAAAAGGAAGAACGAGGAAGCAATTTTCCCACAAACGGCGCCACTGATCTTACTGGATCAGAGATGGATCAACAACCAACAACACATCATGAGCTTCTTAATTTGCCGGTGGTGGAGAAGAGGAGGGGGTGTACCTACAAGGTACTCTAATGCCAAAGTGAGAGACGAAGTAGAAAAAGTAAGTACATAGAGAGTGTGTAGAGAATTGAGTACCTGACCCTCTAGTGAAAGAGGGTATTTATAATGTGCCCCAAGCGATGGGCCAACGGTTACTTTGCACTAGGTTGGATTGTAAGGCACAATATGAGCAACTGTCAGGGCTTACATGGCGTAAGGAAGACTAGCATATGGTCTTCGCCCTGGGTCAACTGCCCCATGATCTTCGGAAGGTTGGTAGTTGCATGATGATGTGTCCCCGCGTGGAGGATACGTGGAGACCATGGGGGAGACGTGCGAGAGCTTCTTGTGGGTGTTGGAGGATTGGGCCCTCCCCAACGGGGAGTTGGGTTGGGTCGTGCTCGACGGTGGGTTAGCCTCTGGCCCCATCCATAATAGTTTCAATACTCTTCAAAATTGTTCATAAAAGCTCTTTGATGTCACTTTCTCTCTCTGAAATTCATAACCCTTAAAAAATTAGTAAAAATCTATTTAAAAAGTTGCAAAAGCGTGACAAAAAAACACGTCACTGCGACCGTGTTAGCAAGCATCGCGATCACAATATGTGTTCATTGCGCCCACAATGAAAGCATCGCGACCTCGAGAAAACAAAGACAACCTCTTCTTTTTGTCTTTCTTTTTCTTCTTATTTTTTCTAAATCCTAACTTTCTCCACCTTCGGTCATTTTACTAAAAAAATTATTGTTCGATTTGACTTTTACTCATAATAATAGAGTGTCGGTTACCTTTTTCCTTTTAACATTTTTTTAAAGTCAACCTACTATTCATCTATTTGTTATTTTAAATTTATTTAAATTGTTATTATAACTTCAAGCTAAGAAAAATAGAATATGGGTTTGAGACCCATTTTCATATCTACTCAACCGTGTACCATGTTAAATGAGAGAGAAAAATATCATGTGATTGATGTTCCTATCAAATACTCCCTCCGTTCTAAATTATAAGACATTTTAGATATTTTATATCGTTTAAGAAAAGTAATCAATGTTATATGGTAAAGATAAATTATGTATAATTTTACACATTAATAGAATCAAAAGAAGAAAGAGAAATAAATAGTATATAGTATATTAGGAAAAATATCATTAATGTTGTATTGAAATTGTAAAGTGATTTATAATTTGAGAGAAATATTTTTTATAAAGTAATTTATAATTTGAAATAAATATTTTTTATAAAGTGACTTATAATTTGATACGCAGGTAGTATAAAGAGAACAATTGAGAAATAAAGAAATCAATTGAAGTTCAAAGAAATCATTTTGATTTTCCCCATTGCACTATGCAATAAATCTTCTTATACATTGTACTGTCTAGTTTCCATCTTTCTCAAATAAGATAATGAAGTCAATAATCTTATAACATATTGGAAAAAAGCATATATATATATATATATATATATATATATATATATATATATATATATATATATATATATATATATATATATATATATATATATATATATATATATATATCAACATATTCATGATATAACTTCTATAAATAAGTCTACCCATATGATTCAATTAGGTCCACATGGTCACACCCTCCCATCTAAAAAGATCAAGGCCCGCAAAACACCAAAAATAAATTGTTGGATTAGAAAGAGGACTTGTATCCTGTGCGCAACATGCACAGGTCTCTCACGTGAGAGACTTATTTTTTTCTTCTCAAATGAACATGGGTCATTAGATTGAGTGCCTACACTATCACTCAATGCACTGTCACACACAATAGCACCATTGAAAATCATTTAATGCATTTTCTTCACCATTTTCTTAATATCACCATTCTCATATTCTCTCTCTCGCCTCCATCTCACCTTCGTTTCTCAATCTCACTCTGCAACTTGAGAAGTGAAATTTCTTCAGCAATTTATCCATTTTCGTGACTTCTTTTTCCGATTTGTTTCTGATTTCTTCTTCGTTTTTTCCATTTTCGATCCTCACAGATATTGAATCGAAGATGGATGGCGGTGGCGCTATTGGGCATGAAGTAATGCAATCTAATTCCGTAAGTCAAAATTTTGAACAATCTTACTTTGTGGTTATAATCCATTTGATTGCTGATTTATTGATTTAGTTATTTATAATTTTTTAGGAAGCACTAGTTGAGATTTTATATGAGAATGGTCGTGTTAACGTTGATGGAGAACTGGATTATGAGTTTGAAGAAGTTGAATACGATGATGAAGATGGTGAATTTGATGGATGTGAATACGATGAGGAAGATGGGGATGACGATGGTGAATTTGATGGTGGTGAATACGATGACGAGAGGGGTTATGGTGATGTCGGTGGACATAAATACTGGAATACAGAGGCAAACAACGATGGAAATGATGGGGAAGGTTTGGAATGTAGTTTGGACGAATTACTTGTTTTTGACGAGATTGACGTCATTGCAAAGATGGACATGTTTAACTTGCAAAATGATGATGTTCTGAAGCTGCAATTTGGAAGTATGGGAATTGCTTACACATTTTATTGTTGGTTTGTAAAGATGAACGATTTCGCGGTCCGTAAAGGTCAAGTTATTAAAAAAAGAATGGGGATGTTATTCAACAAACATTTTTTTTGTAGCTCTGACATAATTCACGCATAATCTATTGACTATCTCCCATGGTTCACACATGGTTGACCATCATCTATGTATCTCTGACATAGTTCACACATCAACTCTTGACTATCTCCCATGGTTCACACAAGGTTGACCATCATCTATGCATCTTTGACATAGTTCACGTATCATCTCTTGACTATCTCTCATGGTTCACACATGGTTGGCCATCATTTATGCATCTCTGACATAGCTCACGCATCATCTCTTGACTATCTCCCATGGTTGACCATCATCTATGCATCTCTGACATAGTTCACAGATCATCTCTTGACTATCTCCCATGGTTCACACATGGTTAACCATCATCTATGCATCTCTGACATAGTTCACGGATCATCTCTTGACTATCTCTCATGGTTCACACATGGTTGACAATCATCTATGCATCTCTAACATAGTTCACAGATCATCTCTTGACTATCTCCCATGGTTGACCATCATCTATGCATCTCTAACATAGTTCACAAATCATCTCTTTACTATCTCTCATGGTTCACATATGGTTGACCATCATCTATGCATCTCTGACATAGTTCACGGATCATCTCTTGACTATCTCTCATGGTTCACACATGGTTGACCATCATCTATGCATCTCTGACATAGTTCACGCATCATCTCTTAACTATCTCTTGACTATCTTACATTTTAAAAAACATTATTGTAAAAATGTGAAATTAAATTAAATCAAAACATATAATTTAATGTCAAAATATATTTTATAAAATAAATTTACTAAGCTACATTTAAAAAAACGTTATAGTAAAAATATAAAAATGTTAAAACAATAATTATAAATATTGTTCCAATTAATGTTAATATCACATAATTATTTCTAAAATATATTTTAAAAAATAATTTTATTAAGTTACATTTTATAAAACGTCATAGTAAAAATATGAAATTAATTTAAATCAAAATATATAATTTAATGTCATATATAAAAAAAATGTAATGTCAAAATATATAATTTAATGTCAAATATATTCAATTAATGTAAAATTAAAAAAATCAATGTCAAATATAAAAAATCATGGTTACATATATTAGTTAATGTCAAATTACAAAATTAATTATTTAATGGTGAATTTTATTATATGTGTGAGGCATAAACTCTTATGGTGTGTTTGATCTAAATTCAATATTTTCATATTAATTTGAAAAAGAAAAAAAAAAAAGTCTCTAGAACTATAAAGATCTCTCACGGTAGCCTAGGCCTAGAAAGACGGTTAGACACATAGCATCAAAGTCTACCATAAGTAAATAACAAATAGATAACCAAAAATAAACAGATGCCTTAACGAGACTAATACTCAATTCTTTACTACTTAGAAATGTGTATCACATACTCTTTGAATTCCCGGGTATGCATGCCCTAACTTTCTTGTCCTCTATAAATGTCACAATCCCATTATATTCAACTTGAATTCTCTTGCGTGCATGCTCATACTTTCTTGTCCTCTCTTCCTTCACGTTTCTATTGTGCATTCATTAAGACTTTTGTTTTGACCATCAAAATATTTATAAAACAACAACTTGATATAACAATATGACAAACTTTTTATGTCCATGTTCAAAGTAGAACGTCGCGACAACTTTAAAATTTACATCTCCATGCGATGCATTTATTCTTTTTTTCAAATAATCTAAAGATCACCGTCCAATAATTAAGTTAAGAGAAAGGAAAAAAGATAGAGAAATGCATGGTGAAAAAATAATTAGAAAATAAAGAGAGAAGAAAGGGCCCACAGACAAAAAGTGCAGGGTAATGTTGAGACAACACGCGAGTTCCGTAAATTTAGGATTAAATGTAAAATGTTGATTGATCGTTTTTCAACTCATATTGAATGCTAATAATCTTCTTGAGCTCCGTGTCCTCGCTTTTCAATCGCCGTAGTCCTTTACTTCAACCATATTTTACTTTTATAAATAGTAACTACGCCTATTTTAATTTTCTCTTTAAATATAATTTTAATATTCATTTTTGTTAAAAACTATTAAATTATATGCAAATGATTAAATATAAAAGAAATGCTATTCACAAACATTAATCTAGCTGACAAATATACTGATTAAAATATTAGTTGAGCTAGTTGGTCCCATCCATAATTTTAATATGGAAAATGCTAATGAGTTTTTGAGGATGTTTTTTAAAAGTTTTAAAATATATGAATTTACTATTATATTAGAAATTAAAATAATTGAACTTTTTTTAAAATATTTTTTTTATTTGAAACTTTTAAAAATATGTTTTCTGAAATACTCATTAGTATGACCTTTTTAATATTTATCGAACAAGAGGGACCAATGGTTTAAGTGCTAAACTCCACTGTATATGTGTATATTTAACGGAATCAATAATTTGAGATTTGGTAAAAACAACTTCAAGAAAAAGCACATATAGGAAAACAACTTCATTGAAGATCACTTAAATCACAATGGAGGCAAATGACACTTAGGGTTATGGTTCTCACTCTGACATATTTATATAATTCGAGTCAGTTCTATTATGATATTTTTGACACAATTTATAGAAAATAGATAAATATGGGCAACACCTGCTTTCGCCAACGCGTTGCTCTATCGATGACAAATAATCTGTTGGCTTTTGCTCAACCATATTATTTGTCAGGGATTCTTTACTTTTGCTCAACTATAAGATTTTCTCAAATTCATCCAAGTGTTTTCACTGTATTTGACTTGTTTTTTTTAAAAACATGTGCTTTGGTACCGACACATATCCTTTCAAACTACAGTCGATACCTGAGAACACTTACTTTCGTACAAGAGTTGGAATGCATGAACTCTGGTATTAAAATAAAATTTGACAAAAAAAAATCTCGTAATTGACTTTCGATAAATCATATAAAAGATCATAAGATGATCCCCATAACCCTTAGTCTCTAATGGATTACTCACTCATGGTGAGTAGGGATGACAAATGTTCTCATCCCCAATGGGTACCCTCAAAATTTACACACAATGGATAGGGTAAAAACCCACAAAATGGGTACGGGAACGGTCAATTACCCACAAAAATAAGCGGATATGGGTGTGGGTATGGGCATCTTAGTACCAAGCCCGCCCCATACCCGCACGATATATATTTATATTTTTTATTTTCATTATTATGTACATATGTTAATCTAACACTTTTATGAAATACATCACTATTAAATTTCTATGCATTAATATAAATATTTGTTTATTTCTTAACTCAACAATAACATTCTCATTTTTTTTAAACGTTGTTAAAAAATTAAAATGACGTGATAAATTATAATTAATCGATAATTTATTATTAGAAATGCAGGTAAGCGGATATGAGGATGGGTACTATGGTACCCATAAAGTATGGGTACGAGTGCAAACGTTGGTGCCCACGAGGGTATGAGCTCGGGTACAAAAATGTTTTTTTAACCGCGGGTTTGGGACGGGTACTATAGTACCCTGCCCAAACCCTGCCCATTGTCATCCCTAATGGTGAGGGCAAACACAATCAATTTGATGTTCATTGAAGAATTCATAATAAAAAATTTAATTAAATAATATAAACAAATAAGAAATCCTTAATCGATAAACTTTAATTCAATACTTCAATTGAGACTTGAGTACATAGAAAAGTAGAATACGTAGAAACTTCAAGAAAAAAACTGGGACCCTAAACTCACAACTAACTCTGATTTTTATATAAAACCTAAATTAGGATGAAAATATCTTTATTTGATGGTCATTACATCAAAATATATCAATCTAAACATGTCTAAAGCCAAAAACATGTGAAATTAGTCTAAAAAAAGGAAAGAAACAAAAGATGTGTCGCACATCTGCTACGGCCCATAGCAGCTGCTACATGTGGCCGTATAAGGTCTCTACTTTTTGTACTGGGAACATCAAAATGGAGAAACCCTAAGGCCTTGCTGCTATGGCATGTAGACGCTGTTACGGGTGGTCGTAGCACCTCTCTGGATTTTGTATCAGATTTTTTTTTACTTTTGATGTTTTTTCATGTTTGGCTTATTTATGATCCTTTTTCACTTTGAATGCTTGTTGTACCTTGAAAACTATAAACACACACTACCAAAGCATACAATACGTTAAAAGGGAACAAATCAGACAAAAAACGATAAAATGCTAAGTAAAAACAGTACGAAAACCACTTATTAGAAAACTCTCTTTCTCTCGCTCTCTCTCTCTCACTCACACACACACACACACACACACACACACATACAAACACACACACACACACACACACACACACACACACAGACACACACAGACGCGCGCGCGCGTACACGTGCACGTGCACGCACATGCACACGCTCACGCACCCCCACACACACCACAAACACACACGCACGCGTGTGTGCTCACACACACACATACATGATTTTGAAACCTCTCTCATTTTATAAAATCACCTGAAAATGTTTTATTTGCGTATCAAGTTGGTTACTAGCTTGGTTAAACCTTCAAGAGTGTTTTTTATACTAGATAATTGATTACCACTCTAATGTTAATCGATTAACTCTTTTTTAACATCTATTAATTGTTTAAAGAAGTTTCTATTCGATTATTGATGGCGAGTTTGAAAACGTTATATATTTTGGCCTATCTAATCGATTAACCTTATGTCATAGCTAATCGATGTGTTAAAAAAACTCATGGATCATTTTACTTTTTTAGTTACATTTTCTCCTCTAAATAATGGGATTATCCTCATTTCAAATCACATCAGAATTCATTTTGAGATTCTTCTCTCTCACTTTCCACTCTTTTTCTATTATTTCACTAAACTTTTTTAGTGGCTTGTGAGTGAAAAATGACTATTTGACTATGGCCAACCGTATTATTATATTGTATCCTTAAAGTATTGGGTGCAGTTATTCAACCCATTTTTCTTTTACTTCTCTTAGCCATTTATCATTCCTTTGCAAGATACAAATTTGTTGTTTCTATTTGGTCTTTTATTTAGGGGTGCTTTATTAACGTGAATCATTGTTTCATTTTCAGCTCTTCTAGATATTCTAAGAACTAGTATTTATTTGTTAATTGTGTGTCATTGTTGGTCCTGAATACTTATAATATCATGAACCTTAATAGAATGTTTCTCTAGAAGAATTATAGTACATTAACTTGCACGATTTCTTTTTGTTGAAATAAGCGTTTGACATCGGTAACATTTGTCACATCTATTTATAATATATTAAATCTAAAGTGTGCATTCTCCTGTTAATATTTCAACTCGATTTATGTCACGTCATCAATATTTTTATATGGCACCTTCTAAAATTATTTTTACTTTTCCATATACTTAACCTCAAGGTTACAAGTTCAAATTCTAAAGGATGCAAAAATAATTTATCCTAACATTAATATACAAACCTCAATATATATAATTTTTGT
The DNA here is from genome assembly GCA_963859935.3 of Lathyrus sativus. Taxonomy (NCBI): domain Eukaryota; kingdom Viridiplantae; phylum Streptophyta; class Magnoliopsida; order Fabales; family Fabaceae; genus Lathyrus; species Lathyrus sativus. Next base: position 491,863,083 of record OZ012736.1, read on the forward strand.
AAACCTTATAAAAACTTAAAAAATGATATAATAAATATATCTTTTTCAAACATCTTGATGACATGATCACGATTTAATATGTTAGAGTAATTGTTATTCTAACTAAGTATATTCTTTCATGTTTAAAAATAAAATACATATGAAGATCCAAACACTATACATTGTTTTTTGTCTTCTTGAAATCATATCCAAACGTAATACTGAAACAAATTTCTTTAATTTAATTTCAGAATTTTTTTACAATTTTCAAATGTAAGTCCATTTTAGTTGAATTTAAAATACGATAGAGAATGCAATTTTTTTTTTACCCCACAAATACATTTTTTATATCACGTGGACAAATAAAATTAAGACAAACAACAAGATTTTGATTTCTTACATATGAAGATATAGGATTTGTCCAAATTATTTTTTTAGTAATGACCATGAGAGTTAAAAAAAATCATAGATAGTAATGACTGTTGAGTTTGTAATTTCTTGTGTCGAAGCAGTGTAGTTCGACAGAAATAAGGATTGGTCAAATTAGCCTAATATATTAGTGTGTCGAAGTATCGAAACATGTTGTTTCACACAAGATTTCGACTTAAGCTTGTTTTAGTTATGTTAGCTAGTTTGAGCTTTTATAGTAGACTTTGGCTTGGGGTGCAAACTAATCTAAATCTATAAATGGGGAGAATCTCTTATTTATTACATAACTAATCATTTTTTGTAATTCACAGTTTGCAGTTGCAAGTGAAATAATAGAATTTCCACAGCTTGTGGGCAGAGAGTTCTCTGCAAAAAATTGTCTATCTTCTTCTCCACGTTTACTTTCTTCCTTTCTTGCTAAATTTTTCTTTCATTGTCATTACACGGGTTGAAACAGTCTTGAGATCAAGATTTATTGAGTGAAATTATCCATAGGTTGTGGTTGAATTTCCAACATCTGGTATCAGAACTCCAGTTACGATTCAACGAAGGAAAATCGTGATGGTGATGAATCATCCAAACGGGAACTTTCCAACAAACCTTCCAATTCTCAAGAAAGATAACTCTGAGAATCGATACAAGCAGATTAAGGTGGTTTTCTGTTATCAAGATCTTTGGGATCTTGTGAAGGGAGAAGTAGCACCGCTTGCAAAAAACGCAACAAATCAAGAAAATGCTGCATTCAAAGAATTGAAGAACAAAGATTATAAAGCTCTATTTATAATCCATCAATGTGTTGATCCAGATAATTTTAAAAATGTTAGTGATGTAGAATCACCGAAGGAAGCGTGGGAGATTCTTGAAAAGTCGTTTAGGGGCGAAGAAAAGGTGAAAGAGGTGAGGTTACAAACTCACAAGAGAATATATGAACTGCTTCAGATGGAAGAAAGTGAGAGTATAACAGATTTCTTCACTAGAGTTACAAAGATGGTGAATCAAATCAAGGTATGTGGAGAAGTGTTGACATCAAGATTAGTTTTTACAAAAATCTTGAGGTTGTTGACTCCAAAGTTTGACCACGTGGTAGTAGCCATAGAAGAGTCGAAAGAATTGTCAACATTGACGGAGGAAGAGCTTCAAGGGGTGCTTGAGTCTCATGAACAAAGGATGGATGAGAGAGCTACAAGAAAGTCGAAAAGTGACATGACTTTGTAGGCGCAGTCAGAAAAGAAAAGGAAAGGTAAAGGAAGCTGGAATGACAACAAAGGTAAAGGAGGCTACAACAATTCAACTGGTCAAAATATGGAGGAAGGAAACTGATCGAACTAGAGAAAACCCTGGAACTAAGGCAACCAAAGAGGTTGTGCTACATGTATAAGAATAGGTGGTGGTCGAAAGCCTGACAAAAGTCACATTCAATATTTCAATTGTCAGAAGTATGGTCACTATTTTAGTGAATGTAGAGAAAAGAAGAAGAATCAAGAAACTGATATAAAGACAACGAAACATGAAGAAGAATAGATGTTGCTAATGGTCACAACTATAGACGAAGAGAAATTCCAGGACCAGTGGTACTTGGACTCAGGATGCTCATCACATATGACTGGAGGAAAGATTGGTTTGTCAACATGAAGCCCTCGTCGAAGAACATGGTGAAATTTGAAAATAACAATACTTTAGCAGCTGAAGGTATTGGTGATGTTTTGATTATGAGGAAAGATGACAAGAGGTCAATAATTTCCAATGTGTTGTGCATATTAGGCATGAAGAGTAATTTGCTCAGTATAGGGCAGCTAGTCGAAAAGAACTACAAGGTGTCGATCAAAGACAAGATGATGAGAGTTCTCAAGCCATGTGATATTTTGATCTTAAAGGCTCCAATGTCTCAGAATAGGACCTTCAAGATTGAACTTAATGTGATGGAACACAAGTGCCTAGCAACTGCAGCCAGCAGAGATGAATGGTTATGACATTTTTTACTAGGCCATCTCAACTTCAATGACATCAGAGAGCCGAAGAGAAGAAATATGGCTTCAGGATTAACTGAAATTGACATTCCAAATAAAGTATGTGAAGAGTGCATGTGTTCAGTCGAAACAACACAAGAATAACTTTAGCAAGGATGCAGGAAGGAAGTCGAAAGCAATTCTGGAAGTCATATTCTCTGATGTATGTGGTCTAATCCAGGTGGATTCGATTGCATGCAACAGATACTTTGTGACGTTCATAGATAATTACAGTCGAAAGCTGTGGACTTACCTCGTTAAGAAGAAAAGTGATATGATTGAGGTATTTTCTAAATTCAAATATATAGTCGAAAGACAGAGTGGTCGAAAGTTGAAAATTCTGAGGACTGGAGGTGGTGGAGAGTATGTGTTGAAAGAGTTCGATGCATTATGTGAAAAAGAAGGGATTGTGCATGAGGTGGTTCCACCTTACACTTACAACAATATGGAAGTGTAGAAAGGAAGAACAAAACCATCATGAACATGGTGAGAAATATGTTGAATGGAAAACATCTACCCAAAGAATTATGGGGGAAAGCGGTTTCGACGATAACATATATATTAAACAGATGTCCAACAAAGAAGCGTGAAGGAATCATACCTGAAGAATGTTGGTCTGGTGTTAAGCCTAGCCTCAGTCACTTGAAAGTGTTTGGATCTATAACACATAGACATGTTCCAAATCAGTTAAGAATGAAGCTTGATGATAGGTCGAATTAGATGATCTTGATAGGATATCATTCAACTAGAGGTTACAATTTGTTCGACCCAGTAAATAAGCAGGTAATGATCAGCAGGGATGTGATCATATATGAGCTTCAAGAATGAGATTGCACTGAGAACGTCAAGAAGGATTTAGTGAGAATCTCTTGTGAAGAACCAGCCACTGAAGTCGAAAGAGAAGTTCGACAAGAACAATTCAGAGATGAAGCAGGCTCAAGCAAGCCTCGACGAACAAGACACATGCCTGCAAGGTTGCAAGAATGTGTGATTACATCAGATGACATGGTCGATGAAGAGGGTGAGCTGATACATTATGCTTTCTACACAGATGTCGAACCAGTCAATGTAACTGAGGCATTGAAAGATTTCAAGTGGGTGAAAGCAATGAATGAGGAGTTAGACTCCATTGAAGTCAACAACATCTGGTCACTTGTCGAATTTCCATAAGGCAAGAAGGAAATTGATGTAAAGTAGGTATACAAGGTGAAGGTGATTCCTAAAGGAGAAGTTATTGAACACAAGGTGAGACTTGTGGGAAAGGATTTCTACATAAGGAAGGAATTGACTTTGATGAAGTGTTTGCACCTGTTGCTAAGATCAAAACAACCAGGTTGGTTATTGGTCTAGCAAAAATGAACAATTGACACACATTTCAGATGGACGTGAAGTGTGCATTCCTTAATGGCCCCTTAGACGAAGAAGTTTATGCCGCACAACCAGATGGGTATGTGAAACGAGGCGAAGAAAGAAAGGTTTACAGGCTGCATAAAGCCCTGTATGGACTTAAGCAAGCTCCAAGAGTTTGGAATAAGAAATTGACAGCTTTTTAAGGGAGAAGGAATTTGTGAAGATAACGAATGAGCATGGAATATATGTAAGGAGAAGCAATAGTGAATTGCTTATACTATGTTTCTATGTCGATGACTTGCTAATAATAGGAATTTGTAAGAAGGAGATCGAAGATTTCAAACATGACCTAAATGAGGGGTTTGAAATATCAGACTTGGGAAATCTCTCATATTTCCTTGGCATCGAATTCTATAAGAGTAGTAGAGGTTTGATGATGCACCAAAGAAGATATGCATGCGAAATACTCAAGAGATTTGAGATGCAAGATTGCAACCTAACTTCGATTCTAGTTGAAACCAGATTGCAACTGTTGAAGGATTCAGATGAAGATGATGTCGATCCAACCCAATATAGAAGACTTACTGCATTATTTCGATATCTTTGTCACACAAGGTCTGACTTAGCATACAATATGCGTATGACAAGTAAATTCATGCAGAAGCCAAAGGTATCACACCTAACAGCAACGAAGAGGATACTGAGGTATCTGAAAGGGACTATCGACTACGATACTTTTTTTCCTGCAGGTGATGAAGCAAAATAATGCAAACTAGTGGGATACACTTACTCAAGTTGGTGTAGTGATGCTAAAGATATAATATTTACAGCTAAATATGTGTTTATGTTAGATGGTGCACCAGTTGCTTGGAGTTTGAGAAAGATGACAGTAGTGACATTATCATCATGCGAAGCAGAATATATATATATATATATATATATATATATATATATATATATATATATATATATATATATATATATATATATATATATATATATATATATATATATATATATATATATATATATATATATATATATATATATATATATATATATATGTTTCTCTTTGTGCATGTCAAGTAACCTGGATGGTGAACCTAGTCGAAGAGATAACAACGAAGCGTAATGGAGCAGTTACCATGAAGATCGATAACACGTCAGCTAACAACTTGCCGAAGAATCCAATAGCACATGGTCGAAGCAAGCACATCAAAATGATGCTATATTGACTTCTAAAGCAGGTAGCAGAAGGGAAGATGGATTTGAAACACTGCAGAACTGAGAATCAGATTGCAGACATCATGATGAAGGGAGTGTCAGTTGAAGTGTTTAGAAGGCTAAGGTTTATGATGAATGTAAATAGCTTAGAACAAAGAAGTAGGTGGTGTGTTTAGTTTGTAATTCCTTGTGTTGAAGTATTGTAGCTCGACAAAAATAAGGATTAGTCAAATTAGCCTAATGTGCTAGTGTCGAGTTGCTTACTGTGTTGAAGTGTCGAAGCAGGTTGCTTCACACGGGATTTTGACTTAGGCCTATTTTAGTTATGTTTGCTAGTTTGGGCTTTTATAGTTTTGGGCTTTGACTCGAGGTGCAAGCTAACCTAAATCTATAAATTGGGAGAAACCTTTATTTTGTACATAACTCATCATTTTTTGTAATTCACAGTTTGCAGTTGTAAGTGAAATAACAAAATTTCCATAGCTTGTGGGCAGAGAGTTCTCTGCAGAAAATTGTTCATCTTCTTCTCCAACGTTTACTTTCTTTATTTCTAAAATTTTCTTTCACTGTCATTACTTGGGTTGAAACAGTCTTGAGATCAAAATGATTGAGTGAAATTCTTCATAGATTGTGGTTGAATTTCCAACAATTTAAAATATTTCATTTTTTTTAAATAAACAACCATTTATTCATCATATACCAAAAAATTGATAATATAGGTATAAATTTGTAAACTATTCAAAATTTTATTTCAGAGTTATTTTAATTTATAAGAATACATATATTAAACAATATCTAAATCAAATACAAATACAAAAAAAATATATGAGAATCAAAATAAAAATAAAAACATCATTGATATTTTTTAGTTATTTAAATTTGTAAAACTTATTAAAAACATTTATTTTTTCTTTCAAATAACATTTATATTTATACGTGACTAATTCATATTATTGTCTCAACTATAACTCATAATAAATTATTATAATATAAATTTACTATTATATATTATTAAAGAATAAAAATTAATTTAAAACTGCGCAAGGGGCACTCTAGTCTAGATTATGTGCAAAAGAGGATTCTTAAAAAATCAAAATAAATGACTCTCATGCATGTGAAGTTTATAAAAAGCGAGTATAATCATGATTACAAATCTTAAAGTAAACAAAAAGATTAAATTTCATGCAACTTGGAGTACTACATATTCATGATTGATAGTACTCCCTATATGGCATACCGTATGGTGTTAATCATATACCACTTGAAAGCAAGTACTAGTATTCTTAAATGATTAATTTGTTTTATTTTTTAATATAATTTTAATTATTATTTATTTAATTTTTAATTAATATTAACTACTTTATGTTTAGAAGAAAAATGAATAAATTAATGCATGATAAGTATATTTCCATTATAATATAATTATTTATTTATAAATATTTTTTATTTGTATAAATTGATCAACTATTGTAATTAATTTGAGAGTGATATAGTATTGTATTAAAAATAATTTTCTTAGAAGCCAATTAAAAATAACTAGTTTTCCATTTTCAACATAAATTATTTTTCTTAAAATTATAATTTTAATAATAGAAAAGTGAAACAAACCAGCCTAGAATCAGTTATAGAAAAGAAACATTCTTGGAAATGGGTACGTGTGAGAGGGCCGTGGCCCATAAAGTTATTTCATAGTCAAGGCCCAGCTAACTCCAAAAGCCTGATAATTGTTTGTAATATATATATATATATATATATATATATATATATATATATATATATATATATATATATATATATATATATATATATATATATATATATATATATATATATATATATATATATATATATATATATATATATATATATAACCTGTACAACCTATTTTTTAAAGTGGATTTGAGTTGGTTTTGTAGTATTTGTAGAGTTTACTCTGGTCTAATTATCAATTACAAAAATCATATTTATGAACATGTTGTTCAAATGCAAGCTTGAACAATAAAATATTAATTTATTATGGACTAATATATCTTCAAATATGTAAAAAAAAAAAAAAAGAAATCTTATTTAGTATAATATAAAATTAAAATGACTTTATCATTTTTTAGGCAAGAATTATTTTATTATTAAAAGATTTAACTTTTATATTTATTTTAAAATTCATTCATTATCTCTCTATTTACTTTTTATTTATTTATAAAAAAGTCCTCGAATCTTTTCAAATCATTAAAATCTATAAATTATATTGAAATCTTAAAATTTTTTATTATAAAATCTTTGAAATTTAAACTCAATAATCTTAATTGTAAATAATCTTTTTTAAAAAGTCATATAGTATAATAAAGGATTTTAAAATTTTAAAGAGTTTTCATCAAAATATTCTCTTGAAATCTCAATCTAATACACTCTCTTAAATTTATAAGAAAAATGGAAATTACGCACACAAAAAAAAGATAAATGGTGAGAATTATAAAAAGTTGGGGGCTAAGGTACAATTACTAGAAGATTAAATTAGATTTTTTTTATAAATAAAAAGAGATTAGAAAACCTAAGAATAATCAATACGTATTGTTTTGGGACAAGGGCAAAGTGAGAATAAGGGTTGGGAGAAAATCACCATAGCCAAGCTTAGAGTTGCTGCTGGAAATCCAAGGTAAGGGGAAATTACTTTAACTATTGTGTTAATTGCATTATGGGTACGGAGATGTCCTTAATCTCCATTAGATTTTTCTCCATTTTCTTCCATTGTTAAACATTAATGATATGGATGAAACTATTATGATAACATGATGTGATTATTGTAATTATCCTAAATTTTGTGTACTAATTTACCATAAAAATTAGGTGTTTGACTTTATAAAAGTGGTGTTCTTATGAGTTGTGTTGCAATTGTTGAAGGCGGTGATGATTTTGAATCAAATCAATGTAATATATGTTAATATGGGCTTAATTGAGTGTTTTAATACTATGTTAACATATATGTTTGAATTTCATGCATTTGGGAATGATTGGGGTCGAAATCTTTTATAGGACTATAATGGTGGAATCACATTTCTGATTTTTGCAGTTTTGGGCGATTTCGCTTAGTAAGGATGAACGTTGCTTAGCGAGCCATCTCTTAGCGAGGAAGGCGCTCGCTTAGCGAGCTGTGGCATAATGTGTTATTTTCTAGTTTTTGATTCTCCCTTAGCGAGCCAAATCTTGCTTAGCGAGCGTGACAGTGCATTGTTGTTGTTTTGACTCGAATTGTCGGTCTGTCTCTGATTCCAGCGACTGTTGGTTGTTGTTTGGTCGTGTTTAATGAGATAAATTGATATGATTGAGTTTTATGTGGATATTTATTCGATACGTGCATATATTTTGTGAAATGTAAGTATAATTATGTGAATTGTTGTACATACTTGTTGATGATCGTAGAGATATGTAGTTCGAAGTGATAACTAATGTTGATGTATTTAATTGCGTGATTATTTACAGTTAGATATGGAGTTGTAAATCTGTTGTTGAGTTCTTATGGTTGTGCATCCTACTGTACATGCATCATATGTTGTCGTTGTTATGAAAGAGGCGAGTCACAAGTTCATATATTGGGACTCATGAGTCGTTCCAAGCTTAGATGAGGGTCTCAAGGTTCAAATGTTAGAACCCAGTTCGTATGAAGAACCTTTGTTGAGTTGGTACCACATGCATGAGTTGAGTCATTGTTGCATTGAATTATATAAAGGTTGTGTAGATGAGTTGTTTTGGGTGTTGTTGAGTAATTGTTGTATTGATTTATGTAATTGGAATGTATGAAAGTTGATTTTTTTCTTTTAGTCTAGCCTTGTATTATTTTGCACGATTATATATTTTAAGCGTATTCACACCCCTTTGTTTTGTCGTGGTGTTCTGTGCTCCTTCTTGGGGTACAAACAAACAAATAGATGAGTAACTGCTTTAGAGCTGAAGGATGGCGTCGAGACTATTCTTCCTTTCCAGTTTTTTCCTTCAGATAATCGTTTCTATGATTTGTAACATTGGGTGGACGGACGTTATGTCTTGTTTTATTATGCGTTATCATTGTGAGATTAAATGTTATAACTCTTGTTTTGAGTTGCTTTGATGTTGAAGGCATATTTACCTGATTGAGTTTAATTTCAAATAAAAGTTATATTTGAACTTATTTGATTGAGTAGTTCTTTTAATGACTGTTTTCCCTGCGATGAGCCTAAGTAAATGAGAGCATGATATGACCGGCCTTCTGAATTAAATGTTTTATTTTAATAAGTGTTACATAACAAGTTTAATGTGGAGTTTGTGTGATATCCTATGTGAAATAGTTGTTTATAATTAATTTATTCCATATAATTTCAAAAGGGGATTTTAGAGTGTTATAGTTCTCGCTACTCTTCATCCTCTGATGCATCTGCTTATTTTTTTATTTGGGAAGTTTCCGCTTCGATCTTGAGTGAAAGGGATTTTTACCTTGACTTGTGCTCTTTGGTATTCTTAATTGCATCCTTCAATAAAACATACTTCTCTGTGTTGTGTCTATTGCACTTAATGGAAGAAAGTACTCTATTGAAATTGGTATTCGAAGCCACATTTAATCTCTTTCGAGCAAATGAAATTCATTGAGGGGGGGGGGGGGGGGGGGTGTCTCCCCCTTTGATATGGACTAGCCATTCTTTATATTATTAAATGACTTCCAATTGTCTTTGAAAGGAAGATTTTGTTGGTCTCTTATTAGTTAGGCGCGATCTTTGGGACCTCTCCTTCTTGAGGAGGAATCCTCAGGCAGCGAGGTTGAACGAGAACTTCAAGAGAGGAAGAAAAAAATATGAATCCATCTTGTGGTTTTGAAGATCTTCTTACGACCTCGTTGGCTAGGGTGCACATGGCCTATGGTTTTTGCCGGATGCAACCTGAGTTCATCATGGACTCAACATCATATTGGAATGGAAACATTGAAATTGTTCCCCATAGACAATTCATAATAATATTCATTTGCAAGTTATAATAGTGATGTTGATTACTATGACGAAGGCTGGTGGGGTGTATCTACAAATTCTTTAACGGTTAAGTCATTGACTGACGCAAGTGTGATGTTTATAGTTTAGAATAATGGGTACCTAATTTAAAAATTGTTTGTAAGATTTTATAGTAGGATTCTTGGGTTTAGAGGTTCTAAAATCTTCTTTAGGAACAATTATCTCAAATGAAAAATGTCAGTTGATCTCATAGACTTTGTCATCTGATTGTCTTTTATGATCATCTCCTACTTCATACTCAGATGGCTTAGGACCTTTTAAGTCAATTCCATAGTGGGTTGAATATCAGTGTGTCAAATGACGCCAATATCATTTAAAGGTCCTTAGAGGTTGGTCGACCCTAGGCACCGCAACATGGAAGGGTCATGTACAATTTTTACGTTTCATATACCCAAATTTGATTCTTTGATAAATCTCTATTCCATACTTCGATGCTCGACAGGGATGAATAATTGTACCTCAAACCCATGTCAAACGAGTATGAGTATTCTACCCCGTCCATGTAGTGAAATGAATTTTTTAATGGAAATATTCTTTTTCCTAACATCATATTATATTAAAATGTTCAAATAATAAATTACAAAATCAAAATACTAAATCATTGATCATACAACTAATATTTCAAATTATAAAAACTAAATAATAAAATTTAAATAAATGTAAACAGGGCAAATTCTGGGTAAATATTAGTGTCTTGAATACCCGACCACTTCATATTTTGTATTTGAGAAAAATCCAAACTCAGACTCAAACCTAATCAAAATTAATTTTCTTTGTCAAACTCAAGGCAGATTAATCAGGGATATGAATTTTGTTGTAATAATTAGACGCCTCCATCTCCAATAGAGCTTTACTTCTTGTGACTTGGGGTGACTCGAATTCCGGTAGATTGACTCTTGATAAAATCCGAAATAATATTTTCAAAAATAATTATTTTAAAAAGCAAATGATTTTTTTTAATGAAAATGAAAGAATAATTTTTTTTGGCTTAATTAATCACGAAGTCCTTTAACTTAATTTAAGGTTTCACTTAAGTTCCTTAACTAAAATATGTTACTTATTAGTCCCTTAAAAATAGTTTCGATAGTAAACTTAATCATTTATGTTAAATGTTGAGAACAAATGTTAACTTATGATAATGTGGCATGACATCAGGACAAACGTTTAAATACTGACTCAAAAAACATCTTATATTAGTATTCTAAGCTTCATTCTCATAATTTCATGTGTTTCTTGAGTTTCTAGGGGGTTCTTCTTCGTCTTCTTCAACATTTGTCTTCTTCAAAATTTATGTACAAATGTTGAAGAGTTTTAGCACCTTGTTAAAGTTAAACAACCAAAATTGTGGGACATTTAAATGTGTGCTCATAGGAAACAAAAGGAGGGAGTGATTTTGCCAAGAGGAGTGTGTTCTTTGTACACTTACAGACATGAACAATGCGAGTGTTGAGAAAAAGTTTTGAAGTTGTAGAAATTACAAAAATCAAATGGAAAATGGTTGTAATTTCTTGAAGTGGTTATGTGATGAAATGGTTTATGAAGGGTATTTGAGGATTGAAAGGCAGAAGAAAAAAAATTTCAAGTTGAAGAATGAGGTGTCTACAAAAGAGGAATGTTGAAAATGTCAATGGTGTTTGACATTTTTAGTTTAGGGTTGAATGTACTATTTTTGTCTCAAAATAAAAGTCTTTTAAAGTTGTTATACATAGATTAAAAAAAATAACTATCGAAAGAATAAAAGAACAATTTTACAAAATTAACCTTAATTACTATTGGTTGTTATACATTGTCTTAAATGCATAACATGATTTGATATCTAAAAAGTAGTACGAACAATATTTATTAAGGATAAATTGATGTATAATAAATTGTAACTAACAAAAAATTTCATGCAAAATAAAATAATTTTATATCAACTAATATAATATCAGTTAGAGTGACATGTCTGCGGAACTTAATGATTTTTACAAAATTTAACTACAAAGACCAATACAACTAAGAAAACGAGTTTTAAAAAATTAAAAATGAATCTTAATGAAAATGAAATATTAAATGAAATTAAGAAATTAAAGGTGTATTAAATCATTTGTTTGCTAGTAAATGTGAAAAGAGTGATAGAGAAAGAAATAGTGAGGGTTCGTTGAAGATGTTAAAGGAGGGAGAGAGAAAGAAAGGACAAGATATAGTTGTTAGTGGAAGGCACCTATGAAGACATGAATAAGGTGTTAACCTAGGTAGTGGTGATAGTTTGTTTGTTTCTTGGTTTGATAATGTACCTCGAGCCCTTCAAAAGAAACAAAGTTGATATTCTCTCTCTTTCTCTTTCTCTGGGTACTTGTTCTTCAACGCTTCTCTTTCTCTTGTTGGTGTTTGTGCCATTCTCTCACGCGTTTTCCGACACTCTTCCGTTGCGGCGCGTCTGCTCTTTTCTTTATCATGTCTATTCACTGCTGCTCTTTCCAACTTCATTCATCATTCTCTTTCAACACTCATTAACTATACTATATTTTTTATTTTTTAAAATAATCAAATAATAGTATAGCCTTATGTTTAACAAAGAGAGTGCTAATATAATTTTTTTTTTAAATTAAGAGATCAAAATGAAATTCGAATATAAATTACAAGATAAAAAGAATATTAAATTATTTTTTTTATATAAAATCATAGATGATAAGCACAAAAGCATTAAATACAATGTGTGGTCTTCTACATAACAAAAAGTTGGGAAATGCTTATGAGGATGCAAAGAACTACCAACCGAAAAAATGGAGTTTGTCCAATCTTCCTATTCTTTTTCTGTTAATGCAAGTTGTAAATTTTCTGGAGTTGCAGAGATGGCTGGTTCGGTTGATTTTAATAAGGATATGGACTTTGAGTGAATTTGGTGTGTAGTGTAAACAATTATAATAAAGATGCTAATTAATCATCAAATTAGGTTTAACTTAAAAATTATGATTTAAAATAAGCTAAAAAAAAAGTTTATTCTTAATATAAGTTCATCTCCATTGTTATATATATATATATATATATATATATATATATATATATATATATATATATATATATATATATATATATATATATATATATATATATATATATATATATATATATATATATATATATATATATATATATATATATATATATATATATATATATATATATATATATATATATATATATATATATATATATATATATATATATATATATATAAAAACCAGTTTTAAACATATATTAAAAAAATAAGGACACTAATAGTAATATTTTGTGTTAGAATTTTGTCATAAAAAATTAAATAAAATAAGTGAACTAACTCGCAACTCGGCTAGTCAAGCCTAGTTAGACTTTGGATTTATAACAGATCGGACTTAAAAGCTCAGATGATGAATGAGCTCAAATATTCGTGTTCAAACCCGGAGTTCCTTATGGACTTTTGGTCCGATCCATTTTGTCGACTATATTTGAAGAAGCTCATAACTAGTTGTTCGATTGGGCTTGGGTCGCTTGTCCAATTAGAATTCATGACCGATTTCATATATCACATATGGCTTAAGAGGTGTCCAAAGAGTAACGATCCATAGATATCGATCAAAGGGAAAATTGCCTCTGTCATAGTTTGAGGAAGAACAAGTCTTCCCCCATTCCTATGTTTGTGACAAAAAAATTAGCGAAATTGTTTCTCTCGCTTCCTAGCCCATTTCAAGGGGTCTTCTATAAATATCTCAATCTCAAAATTGAGAGAGATCATTCACTAATTCTACAAAGAAAAACTCACAGAGTCTCTTGCAATCTCCATATGAGCAGACTCTCATCCATTAATGTACTTCCAACAAATACAATTGGATCAAACTCACTTTCCAATCTATATCATGCGCCAACTAAGACTCTTCACTTCGTCACACCGCTATAACCATTTTACCAGTTGAGTTCCTTTTCGTCGGGGTAGCATACTTTAAAAAGTGGATAGTTATAGAGGTTCTATCTAAAGTAACGATGAGGAGGGTTCAATATTTCTATTGGCAACAAATTATATGCAGGTTTACCCTACGCAAAATTATCATCTTGAACAACGATAGACAATTTGCTAGTTTGGTTGTGAAGAAATTATATGGGCAAGTTGAGTCAATAAATAAGGTGATACTAAGTAGGTTAAAGAAACAAAACTTTACGACGCCAAAGGCCTATGGTCTAAATAACTTCACGAGGATTTGTGGTCATATCACACTACCCCTCATTCCACAATCAAGGAAACACCATTTACAACGGTTTACAATGTTGATGCCATGTCGCCAATTGAAATTGAATTTCCCGCTTAGAGGCACACATAACTTAATGAAGAGGAAGACGGAAAAAACCTTAGGTGTGCAACTGATCTGATTGAGGAAACTAGAGAAATTGCCAATATCAGAGTTCCTTTCCCAAACAAAGGGCTGCTAGAAAATACAATTTGAAGGTGGTCCAATCGGAAATGCAAGAAGACGACCTCATACTTATACAATTGGTTTCATTTACTCGGTCGAGAAAGTTCCTCCATAACTGGGAAGGTCTATATCAAATATACTAGAAGCTATTGACATTGCAAGTCTTTTAGTTTTGATATTTTTGTCAATTTTCGTGTATGTGCTATTGATTATTCGCGTATTTGTAATTTGTTCGTTATTTCATTATTCACGTGTTGCAATTTATTCACATTTGAATTATGTGATGTTCACTTCGACTATTTATCATTGTACCCTAAGTCCCTTCATTATTCAATAAATTTGAATGTTTGTCTGTGATATTCTGTGATCTTTTTTAGCCTAGCAAGTTGGTGTTTTTTTCCGCTTCATCACGTGTTGCTTGAATCACAAGTTAGAACACTTAAATCAATATGTTAAGTTGTTTGATTCGAATCATGCAAGTTGTAAAAATTGGATTTTGCCCCAGTGTGATTTAATTTGAATCACAAGATGAACTTGACTCGAATTATAACTCTCCATGAAATCTAGAATTACACTCTGGCTAATTTCATTCGAATCATGAATTTCAAGTGACTCGAATCACAACATGATATGACTCAAATCATGGTTTGCACCTAGATCAAATCATAGATTCAAAATTCCAAATTTCTACCCTAGATTTAAATAGTTGTCTCTTGATCAAAGCACACGAAGTCGTTGGGAATCTCTCATTATGAAATTTTTATTTTTTGGAGCAAAGAAATATTTTATTCCAAAAACCAATAATGTACAAAAGTCGATCCAAAGATCCAGGCAACCCAAGCTAAAACAGATAAAGCACTCAAAAGATAACGTAAAGTTTATTACAATAATCAATTAGTTTTTTTTTTATCTAGATCAGCTATCCAAAGCACATTATCAATGATTGCAGCTTTCTTATAATCCATAATATGCACATTTTCCTTCATTGATAACCCCAAATCGAGTTAACCTGTCTTTAGTAGGAAGTACTTTCAGACAAGTCATCCATTGGATGAAAATAACCTTAGGCCTAACAATATTCCCAAAGAAGAGTTTCCTCCAAACCACTTTAGGCTTGATACCTCTAAAAATCTTATAAACCTGCTTAGTCTCATATTTCCTAGAAGATTAACACATTTTCCAAACTGCAGAATGCATAAGGACATCTCTATGTTTAAACATAGCTTGAAGGATCCATGATCAATGATTAACAGGTTTGCACGGGGTTACATCAACCCTTTTTAAATAATTCATATGAATCCATTGTATCTAAATTACATATTTTTTAGCATAAAAATTCCAAAGTAACTTGCCAATAATTTCTCTATTCCAATATGTTAGGGCAATTATGTTCATAGCACCTGTGTATCTTTCTCTTGTATGAAGAACAACTTTTTGAGTGTTAATTCATGTCAGATTGTATCTTTTTTTTTTTTGTTAAACTTTGTGGGTGTAATTTGTTGTTTGAGGGAAATCAGAGAAAGTGAGTTGATCAATCTTGTAATGATTCATCTTTGATCATGCTCATGATAACCATCAAGATCCAAGACCCATTTTATCCAGAAACTTGAGAGAACCCTTGTGTATGTTCTTCAATCACAACATCTAATTCCTTATTGGTATCCTTACTAAAAAAAATTTGTATGTTGGTTGATTTTGGATATATGTAAAAAAATTGATTGCGTTAATGAGGATATTGCATTGTTGCTTATTTTTTATTAAAAAAAAGAGTAATTAAATATGACGAGCTTGTTGATTTTTAGAGAGATCTTATAATTATTTTGAAAAGAAAGATGAATTTTAGAAAAAGTAAATTATACAACTTATATTCGAAAAAATTTGAGAACAAAAATGATATTCATTTTATTAATCTCTTTTAATCCAAGAAATTTATCTAAAAAAAAAAAGAGATTTAAAACAATCAAATTGTCGCAATTTGTGTCTTAAAAACTCAACGGTTAAAATATATGTTCATCTAATTAACTATTTTTTCAATATTTTTGTTACTTTTTATTATTTCTAAAAAAAATACTAAATTTTTAAATGGCCACATCATAATATTTTGCATTTCTTAAAGCTAATTTTAAAAAACATCCGGCCATTTAAAAAAAGAAATAGTAGTACAAATATTGTTTTGATTTGACTAACGACACTAAAATGCAATTAAAAAGTATATAATATTTTTTTTAGCAAAAAATGTCAAAAATGAAGTGATAATATAAATATTTAATTTGTTCATTACTCCGTTCGTCTAATAAAAAATTTCTCATTTACATTTTTTCTTTGACTTAAAATAATTGTTAATTTACATTACCAATATATTATTTATTATTATTTTTTCACTATTATATCCCTATTCTCTAGCTTTCAATTTATTCAACTACTCTATTGATTACATTTAATAAAGATATTCTAATAAATAATATTAGTTTTTCATTAAAACCAATACATCTAATCATTTTTTTAAAAACGATGTATTATTCATATAAGACATTTTTTATAAGACGAAAGTAATATTAACATATCATAATACATGATTAACATGAACTCTAAAACAATCAACAAACAACAAAAGTGTTGCAAAAAATACGCAAACACAAAATGCAATGATAATAACACAATCAATAGAGTGTTGTCAAATTACAAAAACAAAGCAAAATGCAACAACAATAAGAATAATAAGTATAATGTTACAAAAATACAACAAAGTGCCGCGGTTACAAAACACAAATAAATAAATAAATAAATGAAAAAAAAAATAAAGAAGGACAAAGAAGTTACCGGCAACGGGAAAAAGATTATGGAGGTGCTAGACAATGAAGTTTTTGGTTCTATTTTACTAAAAAAATATGTTTTTTCTATCTATTTTTGCTCTCCATTTTGTCCCAGGGTATATCAAGGAAAATGATTTTTTTATTGTTTTTTCAAAGCTTACTCCATGATGTATTGATGTAAAAAAATTATATTGCATTTTGTTTCACATATATTTTTAACGAGTTTTCAATCTAACGGGTCTTCTTTTTTTGCGTTCTAACTTTTGCTTAAATTTTCCTTTACAAATTTTCAATCAAACAGACTTTTCATCTTATACTTTTTTTACTATTTTTTCTTTTTGAAAAGGACTTGCATGGAATTTTCAAGTATTTTGACGATCATACAAAAACAAGGGAATTGCCACAGTTTAAGAATCTTGAAATGATATTTGGCTGAGATTATGCCATTGGAAATCAAGTAAATCTTTCAATTTATATTTGTAAGACCAAATATTTCAAAGCAGTTTTGACGTGATTATAAATGAAGGATGTATAAAAAGATGAACATGGCACTGTCTCATGCAAAAGTATAAATACATGCATGTCATGCAAGTTTATTAAATGAATGCTTCAAAGAGAGTTGATATTTATATTTTGAACTAGACAAAACAATTTTATTATGTCAATCACATTAGTTAACAAATTTGACTATTTGAGTAATCAATTTTTTTAAGGAGAGACTAAAAGGTTTGTCTGCAATCTCAAATTAAAAAATGGTTGAAAGCAACAATTCATCTTTATGAGTGCAATTTATCAATAGTTGACAAATTTAATATTTTAAAGAAGAATTAATCAATTCAATTTTTTTGGAACTATAAATATTTTTTTAAAATCCAAAAAAATCTTACCGCGCAAGAAAGGCGATCAAAAGATCCAGCATAAAAACCAACAAAATAACAACTACCAAACTTAAGGAAGCATAAATTGACAAATGTGGTGTCTTAGGTTAAGCCTAGTCCAACATCTATAAACTAAAACATCAGTGATTCTAGGATCAATGGTGTCTACATCAATTTTATTGCTAAAACAATGATGATATCTGAATTTCCAGGCTTCATACACCGTCTTCGCAAACGCGCTTTTAAGGACCTTAGATCTCCAATATTTTCCCTTACAATGGGTCATTAAACAAATTGATTCTTCATTCCAACCTAATAGGTTAGGCCTAACATGAATCCAATTCAACACATGGACCCAAATATTCTTCATGACAAGGCAAGTAAACAATAAGTGCAGATTAGCTACTAAAGACAAGTTATATCATTTTGACACGATTGACCATGTTAGTTGTTGCTTCTGTAATAGTGAATAAATGATATAACATGTCTTTAGTAGCTAATCTGCCATTACAAGTCATCCACAAGGTGAATAATGCACGCGGTCTAACTGGATTAGCAAACCAAATCTTGCACCAGTAGACCTGCAGATTTTCATTTCTTATGGCTTTGCATATGTGTCTGGTGGAAACACATTGCTGGTTCATAATTCTCCTCCAATCATGATTTTGGAATATCCTCTGTCTCTATTTAAAGATAGCTTTAATTATCCAAGACCAGTTATTTTTCACAGATACTTCCATAAGATCCTTACCTTTAATGTAATAAAAATGGATCCATTTGATCCAAAGACTACCACTCTTACCACTAAGGTTCCATAAAATGGATCCATTTGATCCAAAGACTATCACTCTCTTCATTCTCCTCCAATCATTTATTACAATCCTCGATTGCTACAATATTCATCCCACCTTGATTTTTACTATTGTAGGCTTTCTTCCAGGAAATAGGGGATTTCTTAGATATATCTCCACTGCCTGATCAAAGAAACTGCCTGATCAAAGAAATGATCGACACACGACCTTCACCTGCTTGATGACTTTTTTAGGTAGAGGAATACATTACATCCAGAAATTGGTAAGCAAACAAAGTGCTTTTAATCAATTCTAATCTACCTGCAAAACTAAGATGATGGGCACTCTAATGATTAATCCAAGACACAATCTTCTCCACAAGTAACCTACAATGCGCCATAGATAACTTCTTGCTAGATAAAGTAATGCCGTGATATCTAAAGGGGGGGGGGGGGGGGAGGGGTGCCTTCACTGAATGTTGTAAGGTTGAGGATTTCTTGCTTGGTGCTCTCATCCACATTACCCAAGAAAATTTTATATTTCTGAGGGTTAGCTGTGAGCCATGTCGACTCATAAAACTCCCTAAAATCCTTCATAGCAAGGTCCACATATATAGTATATCCTCTTGTAAAAACTAAGAGGTCATCAGTAAAACAAAGGTGAACAATACCCAACTTACACTACAAGAAAACCTGCATTTTGCTAAGTGATTTAGTGACGTGGTAAAAACGTGAGAAAAAACAGACATTACAATGTGTAAACCACTACGTCACTATATTATTTAATTAATAACCATGCCTAATTGAAAATTCGTAATAGTGAGTGCTGCTTTTTTGTGGGAGGAAAATTTGAATTATTCAGAATTTCATTTGTGGCGTGGTAACCACATGGAAAACTGGAATTCAAAAATATGTTGGTTTTTCCGACGTGGTAAAAGGTCAGAAGTTTCCGACGTGAAACTCACGTCGCAAATAAGGAGTAATTAATGTTGGTCTGAATTTTGCTTTTACAGTTGGGACATAATAAATGTTGATTTAACTATTGCAGCACTTCCGGCGTGCAACACACGTCGCAACGTTTGTTTTAAATTATTGTGTCATTTAATTTTTGTACCGTTAGGTGTTTTAACGTTGTAAATAAATAATGGGAAAGTTCCGACGTGGTTATCACGTGGCTACTTTCCCAAGTGTTTTTCACGTAGCAAATGATATATATGTGACAATTTTCCGACGTGGTATTCACGTGGGTACTTTCCCACGTGTTAACCACGTCACAAAACACACTATATATTACCCATCAGAACTCTTCACGCTCTTCATTTCTTTCTTCTTCTTCCTTCTTCCTTTTGCTTCTGCTTGCTTCCTTCTCTGCTTCCTTCTCCTCCTTTACTGCATTTCACAAATTTTTTACAAGTTTTCATAGGTATGGTTAATGTTTTCTTTATTATTTTATATTCTTTTTCTTTTTCTTTTTGTTTTACATTTTATTTTAATATTTTTTCATTATTAATTTTTAGTTTTTTTTATTCAGAAGATCAAGGTTTGGAGGATTCAAAAGGAGTTCATCAAGGTTAAAGGTTTAAGCTTTATTGTTGCTCCATTGAGGTATTTATATAATTTAAATTATTTATTTTTCAGATTTATAGGAATAATATTGTATATGGAATGTTTGGTTGTTGTTGTATAAAAACAGAATTTATTGATTATATATGAAATTATTTAGATTTTATAAGATTATGTATTTGGTTGTTTGGTTGTTGTTGTGTAAAAATAGAATATTTCTTTTTAAATGTGGTATTTTTATTAAAAACAGAATATATATTATATTTTTAATATACATAATTGTAAAAAAAAAAATTTTGAAAAAAAAAATATTTTTAAAAATAATGAATATAAATTATATTTTAAATGTGTTATTTTTAATAAACAAATTATATATTATAATTTAAAATATTATATTCTAGAATATGTATTATATTTTAGTAAACAGAAAATATATTATATTTTAGAAAAAACAGAATCTTAAAAATATTTTTAGAAAACATAATTGTAAATAAAAAAAATTTTAAAGTATTTTTTAAAAAACAGAATGTTATGTAAGAAAATATATTAAATTTATATTAAAAAACAGAATTTAAAAGTAAGAAAAAACAGAATTTAAAAGTAAGAATGTTATGTAAGAAAAATTAAAAAGTATTTTATAAAAAACATAATTTTAAAAAACAGAATACATATTAAATTTATTTTTATTAGGTTAAAATGTATAATTAGATTTTATATTTTTATATTTGTATTTATATTTTTATATTTTTATATTTTTATATTTTTATAGTAAGAAAATATTTTTAGAAAAAGTATTTAGTAAATAGAAGTATTTTTATTAAAAAGTATTTTTTAGAAAAAATTACCTGTAAAAATATGTTATATAGATTTATTAAAAACACAATTGATAAAAGAAATTTATTTTAAAAAATAGAATTTAAAACAAAAATAATTTGTAAAATGTATAATACTAAAACAAATAGAAAAAATATTAATTCGCAAATAATTAATATTAAATTTATTTTTATTAGGTTAAAATGTGTAATTAGATTTTATATTTTTATATTTGCATTTATATTTTTATATTTTTATAGTAAGAAAATATTTTTAAAATAATGTTACAAAATTAGATGCTGATGTATAATATGAAGTAATATTGAAGTAATATTTTTATTTATATTAGGTTAAAACAATGTGAAAAGAATTATATTATTTTGCATATATTAAAATCACATATTTAATTAAAATGATATATAATGATAGTACAAATGTGCAGTATGGAATATTTTCGTTACTATCGTAGTTGGATGTACGATAGGATTTTACCAAGCATACGTGGACTTACACCAAATTTTGATGAAGGAGTTAAAGGGTTTATCACGTAGACATTTGCACAAGAATGTTGTCAGCATGAAGGAGGAGTAAGATGTCATTGTCTTAAATGTAAATGTAAACCTATAATTAGTGATGCAGAGGAAGTAGAACATCATTTGAAGAGGAAGAGTTTCATTAAAAATTATTGGGTTTGGACATATAATGGAGAACAACTGCCGAGCAACGTACATGCAGAGATAACTAATACACACGCATCAAGCAGTCGATCACATATGAAATTTGAGGAACAATTTAATCTGATCAATAATATGGTAGACAATGCCTTTGGAGTAAATGTGACATATGATGAACCTCAAGATTTTGATCGGGAAGAGTTGCCGAATGAGGAAGCACAAAGATTTTACCAATTGTTGAAAGAAATGAATACATCGTTGTTTGAGGGGTCGACAGATTCAAAATTATCAATGTGTGCGAGATTATTGGCCGCAAAGTCAAATTGGAATGTTCCTGATCAGTGCTTGGAATACTTTGCAAAAATAATGTTGTATGCGACTCCTACGAAAGACAACTTGCCTACAAGTTATTATGATGCAAAGAGGTTGGTGTCGAAGTTGGATTTAGAAGTACGAAATATTGATTGTTGCATAAATGGATGCATGTTGTTTTATGACAATGAGTTTGGTATTAATGATGAAGCGCTAGAGAAATATAAGTTCTGTAAGAGTCCGAGATATCAAGTTCGTAGTAAAGCCATTAACCGTAAACAAAAACGTGTAGCAGTGAAGTCCATGTTTTATTATAGTTATGTTATTTTATAATTATTTTTGGTTATATAAATATCTAACATTTTATTTGACTGTCATATAACTTACAGGAAAGGTGTACTTGGCAAAAATTTGATGAGGGCAAAATTAAAAAAAAAATAGAAGTAAGGTATCTAGCAGATTATCAGACATGCTCAAGAATGCTAGACAACATTGGGAAATGGATCAAACTCGTCATAACTGGATAGGAGAGGAAATATTTGAGGAACTTATTGAGTGGTGGAAGACAAAAGATTTTCAGAGAAGACTTGAACATGCAAAAAAAATGAGGGCATCTGAAGTAGGTGGCTGTCTTAGTACAGTTGGAAGTATCAGTATCGGCGAACATCGTCGACGAATGGTAATTATAACTATTTTTTAGGTTCTATTTTGTATTATTATATATTTAATTAAACTTAATTATTTTAATTAGAAAAAGAATTTGGGGAGGGAGCCACAAATTAATGAGCTATTTGTGAAGACCCGGACCAAAAAATCGGGGGAGTTTGTTGACGGCCGTTCCAAATCAACCTTGGTGACTTGTTTATATTTGAATTATTTTATTTCATTATTATTGTATATAATTAAATTGTTTAAACTATATTTATTTTAATTTAATTTTTTTTATGTGTGTGTAGGAGTTGTACCAGACCTTGCTTGCCCAATTTCTAACTGAAAATCCTCAGTATATGCCGATTGGGAAAGCACCGCTTGATCCACGCCTGGATCTTTATATTTGGAATTTAACAGTAGGCGGGAAGGGATTCAATGGGTGCTTTTTTGGTCTTGGGTCTTTGGCTGGGATTATAGAAAAGGGGACTAAACTTTATTTCAAAGACTCGATGATGGGGAAGGAGGATCTCGTCCAGCAGAACTGACACCAGAAATATTGGCAACAATGAGAGAGTTAGCTCTATCTGAGGTGAGACGAGAGGCGGAGGCACGTGAGGCGGCCCTAAAGGCTGAAATGGAGAATATGAGAAATAAGCAAAATGTTAAAATGGAGGAAATGAGGAAGCGACAATTCGACATGGAGGCACAAATGCGACATTTTTTTGCCTCACAATCGAATTATTCTGTCCAAGATGATGAAGAAGACGAAGATGCTATATTTAGTAGTGACGATGAATAACTTATTTTTTATTATTATTTATGTTTGTGACGTGAATATTACGTGACAATTTTTTTTTATGTTTGTGACGTGAATATAATGTGACTAAATATTTATATCTTTTAATAATTATATATATTAAAAAAATTAAAATTTTTAATTGAAAATCATTTAAATTTTTATATTTTATTATTTATTAATTCGTTGTATTCATTAATATTTAATTTTTTCCTTATTAAATTAAACAGTGAAGTGAAAACAAAGTCACTAAACTTAAAACAGATTTTAGTTTGTGGCATGGAAATCATGTCACTAATTAGTGATATGGAAATCACATGGGAAAACTTGCATGCTGCAATTCTGAACACGCTATAGGGACTTTGGGAAAAGTGATTTGCGACGTGAAATTCACGTCACTAATTAGTGAAGTGATTTTCACGTGGAAACTTTTTCAATTAATTTGGTGGTTTGTGGCGTGTATTCCATGTCACAATTTAGTGACGTGAATTTCACGTGGGAAAATGTTCCTACCGTTGCTTTTCCGACGTGCTCTACTCACGTCGCAAATTTTGTTCAGTGA
The DNA here is from genome assembly GCA_963859935.3 of Lathyrus sativus. Taxonomy (NCBI): domain Eukaryota; kingdom Viridiplantae; phylum Streptophyta; class Magnoliopsida; order Fabales; family Fabaceae; genus Lathyrus; species Lathyrus sativus. The sequence goes on from OZ012736.1 coordinate 491,887,380, forward strand.
CGTGGTTTTTAACTTAGTGACGTGAATACCATGTGAAAAATTGTAATATTTCTTGTAGTGTTATCACATATAGATTGGAAATTAAAATTCGGTTTGTTAGACAGCTTACCAAAGATACTATGAAGATAATCCCTGATTATAACAAAGAGCAAGGAGGAGAGGGGGTCCTCTTTTCTTAAACCTCTCCTAGTCCTAAAAGTTATTGTATGATCTCCATCGATACAATATCTGTAGGTAACGATTTTCACAGTGAAGAGGATCCATCTGATGAACTTGGGAGGAAAGCTCAATTCATGCAGAATGATTTCAAGGGCATTCCACTTAACAAATTCATATACCTTATGAAGATCCATTTGGATCATACATCTAAGGGGCCCACCTTTGGTGTTATAACCCTTGATCAGCTCATAAGCAAGGAGGACATGGTCTTGAAGATGTTGGTCTAGCACAAAGGCTGCTTGACTGTGATTGATAATGTTTTTAAGAACTTTCCCAAGTCTTGTGGTCAAGATTTTAGCAATGATCTTGTACACAGTCGTGCAATATGAAATAGGGATATAGTCTTTAATCATTTTAGTATTCTTGGATTTAGGAATGGGAGTGGCATGAGCACTATTAAAAACATGTAACATTCTCTCTTTGTCAAAGAACTCCCTAACAACAACACACACATCATACTTAATAATTTACCAAGTGGACTTGAAAAATTTGGCACCATAGTCATCAAATTTCGGAGAAGTAATATCATTGATACCTTTCAGAGCATGAGCGATTTCCTCATCAACGATTGGAGAAATGAGATTTTCCCTTTGCTTCAAAGTAAGTTGTTTTCCTTTTCTTTGAAGAACTATATTAATCCATCTTAAATTAGTTGAAGTCATGCCTACCAAATTACCATAAAATCTTAACACTTCCTCTTCAATGTCCTTTTGGTTGGATGGAGTAGAACCATCATTGTTAACCACAAACAAAATTTGAGTTTGAGATCTTTTACTCTTCAGCATGGCATAGAAATAGGAAGCATTACTATCACTCTGTTTCAACCAATTTATTTTCTTTTTGTCTCAGAAGCTGCTTCTCCATGTTATTCAAACAAATGACCTTCTCAGTACACACTTTTGTTGCCATAATTTTTTCAATGTTCATCTTGTCATAGGCAAGATTGTGTTGAGCTTCCTTAAGCTCCACTCTAGCATCTTCAACTTGCTTAGTGATACCTTGAAATCTCTTACTTTTCTCTTTGATGAAAGGTTGGAGTCTCTTCAATTTTCTCCACATGGACCCCATACCACTCTCTCTCATAGGTTGGTTTTGATTAGTTCTGACTCCTTCTATGAACCCCTCCGTAGTAGTTACAACATTTTGAAATTTGAAATGATTTTTTCTAGGTCTTTTGTAATTCTTATCCAATAAGAAAAGAAGAGCACGATCAGAAACACCACATTTCATAACCTTTATAATAGTTTCAGCATTCATTTGGTACCACTTCATGTTGACAATGACCCTATCAATCTTTGAGGATATGGGGCCTTCCACTTGGTTATTGAACCAGGTAAAATGATCCATTGTACTATCTTTGTCAAATAACTCAACTCTCCTCATCATATTAACTAAATCACGAAATTTGGCTTCATGAACCATGAATCCTCCTATACAATCTTAGGTTTGAAGAACATTATTAAAATCCCCCCATTAAAAACCAAGGCTTTATGATTCTAGGCCGCAAGTTCTCAATATCTTGCCAAAAGAGTTTTTCAATTCAATTTTACTTGCACCCAAGTATCCTTTTGAAACAAATAACACCATCCAAAAATTTAACAAAGATTTACCATAGAGTATCATCTTTCCATTTGTTTTGACTCATTTGTGCTTATGATAAGGAAAAAAGACATGCAAATACATAAAATATGATTAACGACTAAGTAGTTTAATTTTTTAATGATTAATACAAATACATGATGAAATTAAGACTTTTTTAAAATGAAAGGAACAAATGATTTAAAGCCATCTTTAAGTAATGTAACAAGTTACTTTTAAAAAAACAAAATGCAATTTTTATTATATTTTTGTGTGTGTTGGTTTTCATATATTTTAAGAGAATACAAAGATAATATATTCAGTCGATGATAGGTATAAAAATGAATGATATAGAATGGTGTTCAAACAAACCAACCAAATACTCCAATAACATATGATATTGTTGTGAATCGGATACCTTTAAACAAAGTATAAACAGGTTCTTAATAATCAAGAAACACACAAGGGTTAGGGTTAATAAAGAAGACAAGGTAAAACAACAAGGAACAACAAGGATTGGTTATTAAACTGCTATTCTTTCCTTTCTCTTAGAACAAGATTACAAATATACAAGAATAACAAAATAACCTCTCTCCCTTGAAATTAAGATTTTATCTTCCTATTTTTCCTTATGCCAAGATTGAGAAACTAACATCCTATTTATAATAAAATAGCACACTAACCTAATGGGCTTTTTAACAATTACCCATTACAAGCCAACTTAGGGTACAAGCTAACTTAAACAATTGGGCTTACAAGCAAGGCCCAATTCAACATGCTAACAACCCTAGCAATATTGACTAATGCATGTTAGAACAAACTTCGACTACAACACGCATTACTTGCGAACAGACTTCGACTATACTAGAGTTCGATCCAACATCTCACAAATCTCCACCTTGGATCTAACTCTGTAACATCAAGAAACTAGCTTTCTTCATGCAGCTTTATTAACTGCATACAGTGGAAAAACTTGCAACTGGGCAACATCTTGGTGATCATATTAGCAGCATTATGATCTGTCGAAACCTTCAACACTTGGACTTCTCCACGCTCGATTACCCCTCTGATGAAATGCAGCCTCACATCAATGTGCTTGGTTCGCTCATGATAGGCTGAATTCTTCGACAGGTGTATTGCACTTTGACTATCACATTTAACAGTGATAACTCGACCTTGATGTTTTAGCTCCTTTGCAAAACCTTCAAGCCACAATGCTTCCTTCACAGCTTCAGTTAGGGCAATATACTCCGCTTCAGTGGTTGATAAGGCAACGACCTTCTGAAGTGTTGCTTTCCAACTGATTGCTGTCCCAAACATAGTGAACACATATCCAGAGATAGATTTTCTGGAATCCATACAACCTGCATAATCAGAGTCGACATATCCTTCCATTGCTGCTTTACTATCTTCACCCAAGGCTCCACCATGAATTAGGACTCTATTTAGAGACCCATTTATGTACCTTAAAATCCACTTCAATGCTTGCCAGTGAGCCTTTCCAGGATTCGCCATGTACCTGCTTACAAGACTTACTGCATATGCTATGTCGGCTCTAGTGCAGACCATAACATACATCAAAGAGCCTACTATGTTAGCATATGGAATGCTATTCATATAAGTTCTTTCAACATCAGTGCTGGGACACTGATCTATACTCAGCTTTAATTGAGGGTTTGTCGGAGTCACGACAGGCTTTAAATTCGACATACCAAACTTTACGAGAACTTTCTGTAGGTATGCCTCTTGAGATAAGCATAATTTCGACTGCTTTCTATCTCTCCGGATGTCAATCCCAAGAATCCTGGACGCAGCTCCCAGATCCTTCATGTCGAACTCTTTATTGAGTTCATCCTTCACCCTCATTACTTCTTCGACATTGTTGTTTGCTATTAGAATATCATCCACATAGAGCAACAAAATGACAAATGAATTACCCGGTCGAAATCTGAAGTAAACACAGTGGTCGAACTGACTTCTGATGAAACTTATGTGTGCCATGAACTTGTCGAATCTCTTATTCCACTGTCGAGGAGATTGTTTCATTCCATATAAAGATCTATTCAGTTTGCACACATAATCTTCCTTCCCCCTTTCGACATACCCTTTAGGTTGCCTCATCAGGATTGTTTCATCTAGATCACCATACAAGAACGCAGTCTTCACATCCATCTGTTCCAGTTCAAGGTCGAACTGGGCCACCATGGCAAGCAACATTCGAATGGATCTGTGCTTCACAACAGGAGAGAACACATCATTGAAGTCGATACCTTCTTTCTGAGTGAAACCCCTAGCAACCAATCTTGCCATGTATCTCTTCGACGTCACTCCTTCGATTCCTTCCTTAACTTTGAAAATCCATTTACAACTGACTAACCTGGCTCCAGTAGGTTTCTTGATCAGTTCCCAGGTGTTGTTATCATGAAGAGATTTCATCTCATCATCCATGGCCTTCAGCCATTCAGTCTTCTTTCGACTCCTCATAACTTCCTTATAGTCTCTAGGTTCTTCATCTAGAACCTCACTTGCAGAGATTAAGGCATAAGCTATAAGATCTGCATACCCAAGTCTCTGAGGTGGCTTGATGACTCTCCTCGACCTGTCTCTTGCTAGCAGGTAGTTATTATCAGTCTCCTCATCTTCGACAATATCTTCTGTGTCTTTTTCGACTTCATCTAGGGTACGCAATTCAGTATCAACATGTTCCACCTCAACAGGAATTTCTCCCTGTTCCAGCTCTTCGTCAGCATCATTAGTTTTCTTGAAAGCCATCTCTGCTTCATTGAAAACTACATCTCGACTGGTGATACACCTCCTATGACCTGGCTCTAGGCATCATAGCTTATAAGCTTTAACTCCTTTAGGGTATCCCATGAACATGCATTTCAGAGCTCTAGGTTCGACCTTGTCTTGCCTAATATGAGCATAGGCTACACAGCCAAATACTCTCAGTTTGTCGAGACTAGGTGGATGTCCCGACCAAACTTCTTCAGGTGTCTTCATTCCCAAGGCAGTCGAGGGACATCTATTTATCAAGTAAGCTGTTGTCGAAACAGCTTCCGCCCAAAACACCTTCTTCAATCCAGCACTAACCAACATGCATCTAACCCTTTCAAGGATTGTTCGATTGAATCTCTCAGCTAAGCCATTTTGTTAAGGAGTACCTGCTACAGTCTTATACCTTGCAATCCCAGACTCAACACAGTAACTGTTGAACGCTTTGTTGCAGAATTCAAGGCCATTGTCGGTTCTCAACCTCTTAACCTTTCTGCCAGTTTGAGTTTCGACCAGAATCTTCCAACTTTTGAAATTCTCAAAAGTTTCATCCTTCGTCTTCTGAATGAATACCCATAGCTTTCTGGAATAGTCATCAACGATGGATAGAAAATACCTTGCACCTGAGTGTGAAGGATTCCTTGCAGGCCCCCAAAGATCAGCATGAATGTAATCCAGGGATCCATGTGTTCTTTGCTTGTCTTTGTTAAACTTCGCCCTACAGGATTTACCAAATACACAAGATTCACAAAATTCCAACTTTTCGACTTTGTCACCTCCTAGCAGGTTCTGCTTCCCTAATTCGACCAGGCCTCTTTCACTGACATGGCCCAATCTCATGTGCCATAATTCTGTCTTCGACATAAGTTTCGTGGATGCAACATTTGTCGAACCACTTACAACCTCAGCCTCAAGGGTATACAAGCCTTGTTTCTTCACGCCTCTCAAGACTTCCTTCGACCCCTTCATGACTCTTAGGATACTTTTCTCTCCTTGAAAAATGTATCCTTTTCTGTCGAATTCACCAAGAGAAATCAAATTTCTCTTCAAGTCAGGTACGTACTTGACTTCAGTCAATAACCTTATTGACTCATCATGGAGCTTGAATCTCACAGATCCAATACCTGCAATTTTGCAAGATTTGTTGTTTCCCAACAGCACAGATCCACCATCTTGATCACATAGCTCCTCGAACAATTCTCTGTTTGGAGTCATGTGCCAAGTGCAACCTGAATCCATAATCCACTCTTTCCTCGAGTTGCCACTTGAAACCACAAGAACATCAGATGAGTCGAAGTCATCTTGAACAATGGCTGCATTGCCATTACCTCCATGATCTTTCAGGCGTTCAGGGCACACCTTTCTTATGTGACCCTCCTTCTTACAGTGATAACATCGAATACTAGATGTTTCGCCACTATAAGACTTATGTTGACTTTTACCTTTCTTCTTGTCGAACTTACCATCCTTTCGCAAGAATTTTCCCTTAACGGCCAAACCTTCGCCCACCGTCGAAGGTTTATGCTCCTTTCGTTCGTTCAAGTCCTTAGAATACAAGGCTGATTGAACTTCTTCAAAGGTCAGGGACTCCCTTCCATACAAGAGAGTTTCTTTGAAGTGAGCATGTGTTCTGGGCAAAGCACACAGCAGCAACAGTGCTTGATCTTCACATCAATATTTTCAAGATCAAGAATCAGCTTGTTGAACATATCCAACTGCCCAGTCAACACTTTATCTTCACTCATCTTGAATGAATATAAAACTTGCTTCAGGTAGAGTTGATTCACCAGAGATTCGGTCATGTACAAACTTTCAAGTTTCATCCATAATCCCGATGTTGTAGTCTCCTTTGATACCTGTCGAAGAACCTTATCACCAAGGCTCAACAATATTGCGATGTGGGCTTTCTCGATCATGTCTGTCTTTTCTTTTGCCGTTAACGCAGCGTCCATGGCTGCCTCACCCTTCAACGCTTCCAAACAACCCTGTTGAACCAATAGGGCTTTCATCTTCAAGTGCCACAGACCGAAGTCATTCACTCCGGTGAACTTTTCAATCTCATACTTTGTTGAAGGCATCTTCTCCACGCTCACCGCACCAATTTGTTGTGAATCAGCTACCTTTAAACAAAGTATAAACGGTTTCTTAATAATCAAGAAACACACAAGGGTTATGGTTAATAAAGAAGACAAGGTAAAACAACAAGGAACAACAAGGATTGGTTATTAAACTGCTATTCTTTCCTTTCTCTTAGAACAAGATACAAGTATACAAGAATAACAAAATAACCTCTCTCCCTTGAAATTAAGATTTTATCTTCCTATTTTTCCATATGCCAAGATTGAGAAACTAGCATCCTATTTATAATAAAATAGCACACTAACCTAATGGGCTTTTTAACAATTATCCATTACAAGCCAACTTAGGGTACAAGCTAACTTAAACAATTGGGCTTACAAGCAAGGCCCAATTCAACATGCTAACAACCCTAGCAATATTGACTAATGCATGTTAGAACAAATTTCGACTACAACACGCATTACTTGCGAACAGACTTCGACTATATTAGAGTTTGATCCAACATCTCACAGATATAAATAAAAATTTACTTATGCAAGTGTAGGTATATAAGGCAATCATATGTAGATAAAACAACATGAAACATGTATGGTGTTTTCAATATTAGCAACTATTTAAGTGAATAACATTTATTTGAGGCAAAAAGACTATGTGTACACCTTTTGTGATATCTCATGGGCTCCATTTTAAAAATTATCATCGATAATAATAGGTAAATAATTATATTTTTTTTATAAGCAAAAACTTCATTCTACATGAACTTCATAATCATCAATATATTTTTTACAACCAACAATCAATTCAATATACCAAACTTACTTAAATTAACAGCTAGATATATTTACTCCATTCATAATAGTTGCAGTTAAATTACGATTTAATTTCATAGTTAACCACCACCATGATAAAGTCGGAATCCTTTGCATAATAATATTAAGATCTTCAACTGCATTGTTATATATAACCGATATTTACATATTAAACAAATTAAATAAGAAGGACATCTCAAAGGTTAATATTGGACTATCTCTAACTAATATTATATTCTTTAGATTCGAATATTACTAATTAATTCTACAACAATATTGCTAATTTTTAAAATATGTATTTTCTCTTTGTCATTAAATTCAAATTAAAATTCAAGTTTAAACGATAAAATATTTTGGGTATTAATTTATTAATTTGAAAATTAACATGCAATGAAAATTGAAGGAAAAACATAGATTTTTTTTATTAATGTATTTGATAAGAGTTTATCTTGCTCCTACGTATTTTTTAGTGTGATGGTAAATTCAAAACTACGTCGTTCTTAATTAGAAAATATTTGTGTGTTTATTGATTTTAAATATATGAAAATATTTATGTGATTACAACAATTCATATATTCATGCTTATGTGAAAGAGAAAAACAAACAGAAGGGCCTTTACACTATGACTTCTATGAAGTTGATTATGAATAAATTTAGGGATTTCTCTGCTGCTACTGGTTTATACATCAGCATTCCCAAGAGTAAAAATTTTTTCTATCTATTTTTTCTCTAATAGTTTCCCTCTAAATCCCTCCACCATTTTTCTGATTTGTCTTTTATTTATACTAAAATATTATGGTTTTGGGTGTAGCAAGACGCCTAATGAAAGTTTTGTGAGATAATGGCTTGACAAAAAATACAGCAAAACTGCAATGATTTATTGTGTTCTAGTGTTGCAGCAGTTTGCAGTGCTACAACACGTTGAAATATTTGCTAAAATATACAAATGGCAATAATAAAAAGATAAATGAAAAAGGAAAAGTTATTAAGCCCAAAGTGGAAGATTATCTAATCTTTATTTATTCTCTATGTTGTTTTAAATATATATTTTTTAAATATAATAAAAGTTACCAGAATTTTAACTATATTTTTTATTCCACTTTTATAATTTTGACGTTTTTGTTATTAAACATTACTAATTGAAATAAATAATTTAAATTTTTTTTGATGAAAATTAAAAATTAATGGTAAATGTAGTGATGACTCAAAACAAAGAACTAAATAAATATTAAAGTGAAAAATGAAGAAAAAAAACAATAAAAAAATACAATATTCACATTTTTTTTAATTGCTCAAACATAAGTGGGGGACTATAGTGATTCATGTTCTTCTTTCGCATGAAGTTTGACTTGATAGGGAAAATCGAATTCCACTCTATGAACTCTATTTATGAATCTTATTTATGGTAATGTGAAACCATTATCCAACTCAGATTTAATAGTTTCTCAAGAATCCCAATCACAAGTCACTACCCAAAAGTATGTACATCAATTTTATGGAACCCGTGGTTGTTGTGGAGGCATGTTTTGTATTCAATTCTTTATTTTCTTCAAGATAGGACATGATGCAAGACTTTAGTATCATCATCATCATCATCGCTCTATACAACCTTCATCATCTAATAAATGGGGAAATCTAACTCCTCACACTTTCCCTTAGCATCCATTCACAAATAGTTGGAATAAGACTACACGTTAGCATAATCTCAATCAACCGTTGTTTTATCCGACTAATTCTACTACACACTGGCATGCATTTCCTTCTGGTTTTTCTACTAGGCATTCTTCCTTTTCTAATTCTCAACTTCATACCAAACAAACTTAAGCCTACTTTGTTGGTACTTAAACCAACAAATCGTAATTAGCATTTTCTCAATTGTATCCTAACTCAAGAGCCTCCCATCATGTTACTTATAATGCTGAAGAATTCATAGATAACATTCCTACTTTTGGCTCGGACCAAGTAATGCTTGGTAATGGACATAGTCTATCTATTACATTGGTTAAACTACTTTTCAATCTTCACACAAACCACACACCGCACCCACCTTACACAATATTCTCTTAGTTCCATAAATCACTAAGATTTTAATCTCAGTTAGTCAATTTTCAAATGATAACCATATGTTCTTTAAGTTCCATTTTGATATTTGCCTCGTCATGTCACATGCTACCTCTTAAGTTCTTCTACAAGGAGCATTTGGAAAGGATGAACTCTACTTCTTTGTCTAAGTGCATTATACATCTATCAAGTCTAACAAGCACACATCGCCTATTGTTAATACACTCACTAAAACTACACCTCACACAATATATTTGAGTTCAATTGCAAATAAAAATGTCACTGGCATAGGACCTTCTTTATACGCTTTGGGGTATAATAAGTTGGGTCACCCTCAAAGCTATTATCACCAATTATAATATTTATGTGCCTATTCAATCAAAAATAGATTTATGCGTAGCTTGTTGTCTTAGAAAAGTACACTAATTTCCTTATTTTCATTGTATTACAACTTATCATGTACCTTTTAATTTAATTTATGCTGATGTGTATGGGCCCTGCTCATCCAATCTCTTCATCAGGGTTTAAGATTCTTCTAACTTTAATGGATGCCTTCACCAAATATACTTGGACATTTATGTTCAAGCATAAATCTAAGGTATACTCAGTCTTTACTCATTTCTTTACCTTTATTACTACTCAATTCAATGTAGTCAAGTCTATTCAAATTGACAGCGGCAGTGATTTTCAACTTCTCTCCTCATTCCTAGGACAATATGGCACAATACGCATACTGACTTGCTCTCACACACACCTTATAAAATGGTTTAGTGGAAAATCAACATAAACATGTAGTGGATATTGGTCTTACACTTCTAGAAGAAGCCAATTTCCTATTGAAATTTTTGGATCATGTCTTTCAAGTTGCCACTTATCTAATTAATAGGACACATACTGTTACATTGTGTATGAGTTCCCCTTATCTAATCTTATACAACACAGTTTCAAACTAAATTTCTTAATATTTTTTATTGTGCATGTTACCCACACCTTAGACCATATAATCCTCATAACCAAAAAGGTTACACGTGTTTGGCTAATAATGGTAGAACCTACATTGCAAAAAAGAATATTTTACCTTTAATTAAACTAAGAAAATCATATCATAATAAATAAAAAAAACTCGAGGACAAAACAGACAAAATTAAATAAACAGTGCATATCAGGAAAATTCGAAAGATAACTTCCATACCAAATTTAGAAGTTAACTTCTGTAACTGATGAAACCAAAAGAACACAAAATTAGTTACATTTTGAATGCATTCTGAGTCTATGTTCTGAATTTTAATGTTATTATTGGTTTTTCATTAAGGTGCATGAGACCACTAAAAGTGCAACGAGTAATCTCCTTAAATTTTATCTCTTTCAAGCACAAATCTAATTCATAATTTGTAATTTTAGAAATTATTTTTTAAAAAATTGATATTGTAAATGAACTAAATGGGTACAAACATATAACTTTAAGAACTAAAATAGTTATTGTCTTTTCAGGTTTTGAGTATTTATAGGGGAGAGTAATTATGTTATATATTGAGTCGGTTTGATATTTAGGAGAGAAAAAAAAATATTTGGTTTGATTTAGCTTTTGCAAAATTTTATCATGAAATCAAAATCAAATGAGATGAAAGATGAGTTGGCTTGATTCTTTTTAATCGGGTTGACATTTATTTTTAAATTATATTTTTTTGGAAACAAAATACTTTATTGTCAAAAAGATACAATACAACCGATCCAAAGGATCCAGACTCAAAACAAGAAAAACGACAAGCAAGCCCAATCTACTCTAGAGTTACACTACTAATGTTTACATGAGTTTTGAGAACTCTATGAGTAGAACATCTCATCACTACAACATACAGAATTGCATCTTTCAATCTAATACAAGAATCCTTTTGATTGAATCATTTGCTATTTCTTATTCTCCAAACTTCATAGACAGTTCCAGTTGTGGCTATCTTGAGCATTTTCCTTCTCCATCCCTTTTTTTTATCATTAATAAGCCATGTATTTTCAACAATCCAATTATTTGATTTCCTCTTGTAAGCAATCCAGATTATGATCTCCTCCCAAAGTTGGCCTATTATATGGCAGTCAAAGAACAGATGCTCAAATATTTCCTGTTGATCACAAAACATACAAGAGCAATCAATTACAATTCCAAATTTGTCAAGTTTGTCCTTAGTGTTAACTATCCTCATTAGAGCAAGACATAAAATAAGTTGTGCCCTTGGTCTTGCATAGTTGGCTGATTATGTATCTCCAAGGAACACTCTCCTTATCACCTCTCAATTCCATGTACATCATGGCAGTTTGATACTTCTAATTCTGCAGCACAACCCCAAATGTATAGTATCTTCAATCTTCCCTTTAGTTTTCAGGATATTCTTCAAAATCCATAAACAATGTTAAGTAACCTGAGCTGTCATAACTTCCTGATTCTTCATATAGTAAATGTTAACCCATTTTACCCAGAGTTTGTTAGTCTTCTTTTGTATATTTCACAATAACTTTCCCATAGTTGCTTGGTTTCACTCAACCAAGGAGGTAATATTTAAACTACCAACCCTCTTTGGGTTACAAACAACATCCCAAGCAACTCAAGCCTTCTTGGATTTAGTCTCTTTCCTTGTCCAAAAAAAAGGTTATTCAAATATGCTCTATCTGGTGCAGAACTTTCTTAGGCAAAGGGATGACCTGCATCCAATATCCAGCAATAGAGAAAAGCACATTGAGAATAAGCTGGCATCTACCAATATAACTAAGAAGTCTGGCAAACCAGTGTTGAATTTTTTTCTAGCATTCTATCAATTATAGGCCTACACAGATGAGCAGTAAGTTTCTTGCTATCAAGGGGGGCACCTAGGTACTTGAAAGGAAGCTTACCAACACAAAATTGAGTTTCTTCTATAATTCTCTTTTGATTAAATTAGATTTTTCACATTATAAAAAATAGGTTTAATACCCTTTTTAATTTCGTATTTTAATCTTAAAGTTCATTTTGGTTCCTTAATTTAAAAATATGCATATTGATATTTTAATTCTTCAAAATGTATCACATTAATCATTTTGTCTAACTAGCGACGAATTTAGTGATCTATTTTTAAGATTTTGCCGTCGTTAATTAAACAAAAAAGACTAATATAATGTGTTTTGAAGAATTAAAGGATCATATTAAATCAAAAAGATTAATTGCAATAAAAATAGTATATAATGATCCAAAACAAATATACTATAATATCTTTTTAAGATAACACAATCCAATATACAAGAAATAAAATATATAATATAATGATTTGGTTTGAATTTTGGATGACCGGTTTAAAATTACATATAAATTGTAGGGATTTGAATCCTCTTCTTTTTTATATATCATGTCATCTCTCATGTTTCTAATCTAACGGTTCAGAATTTATAATGAATAATTAAATAAAAAAAATTGTAGAGGTTAGGTTTGTTTCATTTGGTTGTATTAAGACTTGAACAAAGGAAATAAATCAAATTAAATTAATTGATTTGAATTGGATATTAAAATTTATTTGATCATGATTTTTTCTCACACATCTATTCAATATTTTAAAAATCAGACCAAATTGTCCGATTCAATCGGTTTGATTGTAAACTAAAGTCAAAATTGGTTCGATCAGCCTTATAAAATTGTTGGTGAATCAAAATAAGTCTAAAAAATCAAATTGAACCACTAAAAAATTATTTTAATTAAAAGATCAGTTTTAAAAAACCGCTCAATCTAAAGAAAGGTACGAAATTGACCAATTTAAAAGAAATAAAAAATAAAAAATGTTAGCGTCAAAACATAAAACATCCCCTTCTTAAAAAAAAAACCTCTTGTTACTTCTATAATCTCAATTTTTTAAAAATGTTTTATCACACCCTTGTAGTTTTTTTCCCTTTCAACTATATTACCCTTGTATTTTTTTCCCAGTTGTGCTGCAGTATTGTAACAGTTTGCAGTGCTATTAAAAGGTTGAAACATTATTTAGAATATACAAATGACAATAATAAAATTGACAAATGAAAAAAGAAGACAAGTTATTAAGTTCAAAGTGGAAGATTATCTAATCTTTATTTATTTTCTAATTTCCTTTTAAATATATATATTTTAAATATAATAAATATTTTCGAAATTCTCACTATATTTTTTTATTCAACTGTTATAATTTTTACGTTCTTATTATTAAAGATTACTAATTAAAATATTTAAAAATTAAAAAAAAAAGTTCATAATGAAAATTAAAAATTAATAGTAAATGTAGTGATGACTCAAAACAAAGAACTAATTGTTTTTTTTTAAGTAAAAAATGAAAAATACAGTAAAATAAAACACAATATTCACATTTTTTTTTTTAAATTGGCCTGACAAAAGTGGAGTACTACAGTGATTCATGTCCAATGACTGTTGTTGAAACGATACTTCTTTTACACGAAGCTTGGCTTAATAGGGAAAATCGAACTCCACTCCAAGAACTCACTCTATATGTGAATCTTACTCAAGGTAATGTGAAACCATTATCTAACTCAGATTCAATAGTTCCTCGAGAATCTCAGTCACAAATCACTACCCAAAAGTATCTACATCAATTTTATGGAACTCATGGTGGTTGTGGAGATATATTCAACAATTTCAGAGGTAGTGGTGGTAGAAATGGAGTCATGTTTTGTATTCAATTCTTTTTTCGCTTCAAGACATGACATGATGTAAAAATTTACTATATTATCACTCTATGCAACCTTCATCATGTAATAATTGGAGAAATACAACTCCTCATACTTCCACTTAGCCTTCATTCACGAATAATTGTAATAGGACAACACCTTATTATAATCTCAATCACCCATAGTTTGATCCGACCAATTGTACTACACACTGACATGCATCTCCTTTTGGTTTTTGTACTAAGCATTATCCATTTCTTAATTCTCAATTTTATAACAAAAAAACTCAATCCTACCTTGTTAGTACTTAAATCAACAACTTATATTTAGCAATTTCTAAGTTGTATCCTGACTCAGGCGTCGCTCATCATGTTACTCATAATTCTGACAACTTCTTGGATAACATTCCTACTTTTGGCTCATACCAAGTAATGCTTGGTAATGGGTAAGGTATATCTATTACCTCTATTGGTTAAACTACTTTTCAATCTTTACACAAATCACACACCGCACCCACCTTACACAATATTCTCTCAGTCCCTTAAATCACTAAGAATTTAATCCCAATTAGTCGGTTTGCAAATGACAACCACATGTGTTCTTTAAGTTTCATTTTGATATTTGCCTCGTCAAGTCACATGCTACCTCTTAAGTTCTTCTACAAGGAGCACTTGGAAATGACGAACTCTACTTCTTTGTACAAGTGCATTCTACATCTATAAGGTCTAACAAGCATACGTCACCTATTGTTTATACTATCACTAAAACTACACCTCACACAATACATTTAAATATAAATGCAAATAAAAATGTCACTGACATAGGACATTATTTATACACTCAGAGGCATGATAGGTTGGGTCACCCTCAAAGCTATTCTTACCATTTATAAGATTTATGTGCCCAGCCAACCAAAACTAGATTTATGCGTAACTTGTTGTCTTGGAAAAGTACACAAATTGCCTTCTTTTCATTCTACAACAACTTATCATGTACCTTTTAATTTAATTTATGCTGATGTGTGGGTGGGCCCCTGTTCATATGATATATCTTCATCAAGGTTTAAAAATCTTCTAACTTATATGGATGCCTTCACCAAATATACTTGGACATTTTGGATCAAGCGTAAATCTAAGGTATACCCAGTTTACTCATTTCCTTACCTTTATTACTACTCAATTCGACGCTATAATCAAGTCTGTCCAAACTAACGGAGGTGGTGAGTTTCAACATCTCTTCTCATTCCTAGGACAATACACATACTGACTTTTTCTCACACATCTTCTAAAATGGCTTAATGGAGAATAAACGCAAACATGTAGTGGAGACTGACCTTACACTTCTAAAACAAGCCAATTTCCCATTGAAATATTTGGGACATGTTTTTCAAGCTGCTACTTATCTAATTAATAAGACACATATTGTTACATTAGGTATGAATTCCGCTTATCTAATCAAGAGAATGTATGTTCACGGACTATTCTTCTAACCGTGAAGGTTACAAGAGTTTGACTAATAATAGTAGAATCTACATCTCAAAAAATGATATTCTACCTTTAATTAAACTAGAAAAATCATATCATAATAAAAAAATCAAACCCAAAGGACAAAACAGACAAAATCAAACAAATAATGGATATCAGAAAAAATCAAAAGTTAACATCCATTCCAAATCCAAAAATTAACTTTCGTAATTTACAAAACCAGAAGAAGACAAAATTAGTAGCATCTTGGATGCATTTGGAGTCTAAGTTCAAAATTTTAATGGTATTATTGATTTTTCACTAAGGCGCATGAGACCTCTAAAAATACGAAGAGTAATCTCTTTAAATTTTATCTCTCCCTTTTGATGAAGCACAAACCTAATTCATAATTTGTAATTTTAGAAATTATTTTTAAAAAAATTGATATTCTTAATGAACTAAATGGATACAAACATATAACTTTAAGACCTAAGTTAGTTAAGTTATTTTCTTTCGGGTTTTAAGTATTTAGAGGGGATAGTAATTGTGTTATGTATTGAGTCGGTTTCATATTTAAGAGAGAAATTTTTTAAAAAAAAATTAGGTTCGCTTTTGCAAAATTGGGTTAATTGGGTTGACATTTCTTTTTAAATTAGATTTTTCACATTATAAAGAATATAAGTTTAATACATTTTTTAATCTTGTATCTTAACATTGCGGTTCATTTTGGTCTCTCAATTTAAAAAGTTCATATCAATTTCTTAACTCTTTAAAATGTATCGTGTTAATTCTTTTTATCTAACTAACGATGAATTTAGTGATCAAATTTTGAGATTTTTCGTTCTTAATTAAATAAAAATGATTAACAATGTATGTTTTAAAGAGTTAATAAATCAATATAAATTTTTTAAAATAAGAGATCAAAATGAGTCACAAACTTAATATACGAGAAAAAAAATTAAGCCAAAAAAATATGAATTGCAATAAAAAAAGTATATAATAATAAAAAACAAACATACTATAATATCTTTTTAAGATAAGACATTTTAATATACTAGAAATAAAATATATAATATAATGATTTGGATTGAAGTTTGGATGACTGGTTTAAAATTACATATCAATTATAGAGGTTATGTTTGTTTCATTTGGTTCTATTAAAATTTGAACCAAGAAAAAAAAGTCAAATTAAATTAATTGATTTGAATTGGGTTTTTAAATTTATTTGATCATGATTTTTTCTCACACCTTTATGCAACATTTTAAAAATAGACTAAATTGCCCGATTCAATCGGTTTGATTCCGAAAATCTGACCAACCTTATAAAATTGTTGGTGAATCAAACTAACTCTAAAATCAAATTGAACCGTCTAAAAACTATTTGAATTAAAGAATCAATTTTAGAAAATCGTTTGATTTAAAGAAATGTACAAAACAATTTAAAAAAAAAATTAAACTTAAAACATCCCCTTAAAAAGAAATTGTTTCTTCTATAATCAAATTTTTTTTATAAAGTTTTAGTAAACCCTAATAGTTTTTCCCCTTTAATTACGCTCATCATTATACTATCTCTTTCGATCATAAATGTGTCATCAATTTTATTATATTATTATATGTATTATTTATCTTGTTGTATTAAGTTTGTAAGAAATTTTTTAAATATTTATTTTATAAATTGCGAATATGTAACTATGTATTAATTATTTATGAAATTTAACTTAATATTGTTCATTTAATAAACAACTGCAAATAATTAAGGCCCTTAAACAAAAAAGAATCTAATTGGAAAATACTCTATCTAATCTTTATTACAAGTAAAAATTTATTGAACACATTTATATATAATAAGATTATATTAATTATATAAATTTTAAAAAAATATATATAAATTAAAGGGAGTAATATTTTATGAGTTGTTTTTGGACATTGGAGGTGGCATGTGATATGGTTGGGCCAAACTTGGGCCAATGAATTATGAATATAGTCCTATATCATAGGTTGCACTGCATTAACTGTCTATGTATTATGACAGAAATATAGAGTGGTCCCTTACAATCAGAAGAAAAAAATGCAAGAGCTTGCTTGCTAGGATCTTTAAACTTGAGGACTGTAATTTCAACATCATTGCTCAAATTGTTAGAACTCTATGCCTCTTCGGTCTGTAAATCACAGGACTGTGTTGTCTTTAAATAATAAATTCTTTTGTTTATATATAACAAGTGTCACTTCTTTTATGGTTGTTTTGTTAGGCAACAGTGAACTGAACTGTAGCTACTCAGTTATTTTGATCCTTCCTTTTGGACTTGTTTATAATGGAAGCACTCAAACAATGATCAATATTTAAGTTAGAAAATAAATATATTTAAAATAAAAATTTAATTGTATTTATTTTAAAATTGTTGAGTCTATTTTCTTTTAAATTATTTGTAAAACAAGACAAATTATTTTGTAAAACTTTAAAAATAAAATATATAAGTTATACGAAAAAAATGAAATGTTATCCATTTTTTTAAGAAATCGAGTAGCTTAATTGATATATGATAGTTTAGTTACATTAAAATAAATTATTAATTTAAGGTTAATCTTTAATGATAATATTTGTTTATAACGAGTGTGGTGGATTGATATATCTTTGTTGATATAAATTAATATAAATTTTTAATCTAAGATTAATCTTTAATGATGACATTTATTTGTATTTATATATCATGGTAAACAAATTTTTGATATTTATGAATAAACAGTTTTTACAATTTTTTTAAAAAACAATTTTCAATACAAAAATGACAAATTATTATTTTCAATGTAAAAATTCAAAAAAAAAATATTATTCAAATTATTATTTTTGGAGATTTTTAAATTTTTTTAAATTTTTACAAAACATTATTTGAAACTTACTGAATATTTACGACCAAGCATTTTTGTCTATTAAATTTATATATTTATATCAATGATTTTGAATTTTTACTAGATTTTTATGAAAAATATATATTTTTATCGATATTTTGTAAATGTTTGTTGAAATTCAACTTTTCACATGCATTTTTAACGATATTTTTGAAATGTATTGTGAAATTCAATTCTTCACGTGCATTTTTATTGACATTTTTGAAATTGCTGGCAAAAACCATCATACATTTCAACAATTTCAAAAATGCATGTAGCATATTGTTTTTTTTATAAATATCAGTAAATTCATGGTCATTTTTGAATTTTTAAATAATCCGGTTGTTCTTTTCCTTTTTTTTAATTATTGAAATTTTTTAAAAAAATCGAAAAAGTTATCACGTATCAGATTTTTTAAAAATGTTAATGAAATTATCAAAATTTTTAGTTGGCCTATCAATTTTTTTTCGCGCAATTGTTAAAATAAATAAAAAATAGTATTAAAAAAATTGGAACGTACAAGTGAAATTCACAACCAAATGTTCTGGCTTATTAATCCCAAAAAAGACCAAATCAGCTTTTTATTAAAAAAAATTGAGAATTTTACTACACACGTCTACCTTTGTACTCTCCAGTTTCCACTTTTACATTTATTTTAGAAATATTTTACCATTATTTTTTTTATAATTTAAATTTCAAGAACTTTATAATTTTTATTTATATTTTTACTCTCAAAATTTCCAATTTTTACCAAAATCAAGTACCAGACATTTTTTTGCTAATTAATCGAAATTTGCAAATTATATCACATTTGCCGAGTAAATAAAATATGTTGCAGTATTTTTACTGCATAATTTAAAAAAAAATTAATTAAAATACACTGATAATGTAATAGGATTTTACACGGTCAGTTATGTTAAAAATAATAAAGTCAAGTATTAGTTGAAGTTTCATATTGATTATAAATGTGAGTAGTTGAATATTTATAAGTGGGAGAACCCATACACCTATTACCTTAAGATTTTAGGTATATGGTGTGTCTCTCAATAAAATATTGTCTCTCATAAGAATATTGCTTTAGAAAAAAAAACTCCCAATATTCAATACTTAACCATAGAGGTTGGATGTTATTGCCATTATTATTAACTTTTCCACAGGTTGACTTTTATTATAATAATTGACTTTATCATTACCATTGATTTTTAATTATTATTGACTTTTTATCATTGGTTGAATGTTATTTACATTGAATCGTTATGAACATTAATCATTGTTGACTATTTTTTATTATTATTTTTACTTTGACCATGCTTTGACTTTTGTAGACTTTTTGGAAAGAAGGAGAATATCTTCTTTCATGACTAATTAGAATACATTACAAGCATTACTGATCTGACCTGATCAGAAGGAGATCACGGGCTGGCCACACTCTGTTGGACCGCTACCTGTTCACCGGTGATGAGAAGGAGAAATGGGGGTGTACCTGCAAGACACTCCGATGGCAAAGTAAGAATTTGGGCAGAGTGAGAGCAAAGTACAGAAAGTGTGTAAGAAGTGAATTACCTGACCCTCTTGAGGAAGAGGGTATTTATAGAGAGACCCCAGCGCTGGGCCAACAGTCACTTACGTTGGACTGGATTGCCAGGCCCAACCCAGGTGACTGCTAGGGCTTACGTGGCGTAGTGAAGACCAGGACGTGGTCTTCGCCCTAGTTCAACTGCTCCGTAACTCCGAAAGGTGGGTTGACCAGCTCTTTTGGAGGTGGGCAGTTGGTGGGTGACGTGTCCCCGCGGAGGGGAGCACGTGGAGAACGTGCGCGTGACACGTTGTTCTCCCTGCGGAGGGGAGCTCGCGAGGCTCCCCGGAGGTGTGTCATTCTCCCCGCGGAGGGGGAGCACGCGAGGACGTGGGAGAGCCATGGGGTCTCGCTCGACGGCATGGGGAATACCGTCCGCGGAGGGCGGTGCTGGGCTGTGCGGGCGAGTCACTTGCCCGGCGTGGTTGGGATGGTTCTCACTTGCAGAGAGACCTTTTCTAGGGGGCTGGGTACCTCGTGTCCGACGTGGTATCGGACTGGGTGGACCTGGTGGGACATTATTGGGCTGGGCCAGCATAGTTCAGCCCGGGGCCCAGGCCAGAACAATTACAAACTTTATTACGAGGAAAGAAATCAATTACAAGAAAAATTGCAAATTTTGGTATAGTTGACTTTTAATCAATGGTTGACTTTTTGGTCAACTATTGATCGTTAACTCGATTTTGACTCCTGAGTTTTCCTAGACTTATTTTAAAAATATTTGAGCAAATGATTCATCATTATTCATCAAAAATCAATTATTCCATGATTATGTTACAAATGTTAATTTTCAACAACTCAAGATTTCATCTTCCATCAAGCCCCAATCTTATGGTTTTTTCTTCATTCTGTGATGTCCCCTAAAACTCATTCTTCCACCACAATGCTCAATTTTCTACAAGGAAGAAGATAAACCAAGTTAAACATTCATATCATGGATTAAAATCCTCAAAATACTAAGGAAAAGTCATAAAACAATTTGGCACTACTTCTAAAAAACTCTGCACTATTCCTTAAATTCAATACTTGTTTTTACAACACTTTCAAACATTGATTTATGCCCAAAAAGTAAGAATTTGTTCCATATGTTTACACCATTCAAAAGTGCAATTTTTCAACACAATCATTTCTCAAAAGCATTTAAAGTCATGGGATAGTTCACAAAAAATTCATGGCAAAAGTGACAAAAAATAAATGACAAAACCATTCAAAAATTCCATGTTTCATGCATAATCACCAATAGCCTTCTATCTTACATTCCAACTTGGTACTTTTGCAAAAACTAAGCATCATTTGTTTCTAACTACCTATGCACTCACAACCATTTAATTACACAATTAACCCTTCACTACCATAATTACCAAATTAACACAAATTCCAATTTCCATTTTCAACCAAATCTCCATTCAATCCTAGCCATTGATAAAAATCAATCCAAGGATTGGAAGTAGTGATCCGCAACTAAATCTTAAATTAATTTTCAATAATTGATAAATCTCTTATTGAGATCACAATCCAATGGACCTCATTCCTCACAAAACCCTCAATTACTTCATTACTCACAAAACCCTCAATTACTTCATTACTCTTAAACTACCTAGGCTAAATCAAAACTTAACCAACTACCTATAACTTCTAAACAAATACAAATTCTAACTATCATTTTGGGAAGCATTTTCAACCCTTGATGAGATTCTCCCTATGATCATTATCCTAGGGCTAGAATCATTTCATCCATAATCACCCCTTCCCTTTAAAAAAACAATAAAAACCTACTATTTTTCATCATTCTTCAACCATAAATTCATAATAAAGTTATTATGTAAAAATTCCTCACCATCACCAAAAGCTCATAAACTGAGTTGATGGAGTTTCATCACTTGAAACTCCATTCAATTGAGCATAAACTCCTACCATTTTCCCACAACCACCTCCATTCTAAACTCATCCAAATTACAACATTTCCACCATAATTCACAAAACTTAGCATTACTGCTATCAAGAATTCAAGGTTTGGATCAACATTCATCAAGGATTCGACATTTTTATCCTATATTCATAAACCAAAAATTCATCAACATATTCATCATCTAAAGTTAAATCCAACAAAGTTTCAAGCATCATCAATATTCAATAATAATTCACCAAGAATAATCATTATCATCCACAATCATATTTTCATCAAGAGCTTGGAAATTAATTGGATTAAAGGAGCTTACTTTGAAGTTTTTCGGGTTTCTAGTTGGTAAATTCGTCGGCAATTCTTAACTCTCCTTTCCGCATTTTACATTACCACTTCCAAATTGGTTGAAACATTCTATCGAGCACCTTACGTGCAATAGCAAAATCTATATTTTTCTTTAATTCCATCAGAAAATTCTCATCTCATTTATCATTATAGAGTTGTATGTGTGTTGTTTGTTGTGTTCGAATAAAATTATGCATCAATACCAGCCCTGAATCACATGTAATTCGAGTCCGTAATTATGTCAAAATCGTAAAATGCATAGAACCAAGCAAAACATGAATCATTCAAAACACTCAACAACTCAACCAAAACTTAGGATTCCTTCTGATATTCCAAGGTTAACCACCGCCATCGTGCCAATCTCCGACGAATCCTCCGAAGACAACTTGTCGATCTCTGTCTAATAAACTCTTTGTTATACTTTATTAGAGATGAATCCTGAGTATGGTTATCTGTTCAAGCTTCTTCTTATTGGAGACTTTAGTGTCGGCAAATCGTGCCTTTTTCTGAGATTTGCTAATGATTCTTACATTGATCGCTACATAAGCACCATCGGAGACTAGTGCAAAGGATCTACAAATATCGAGCGTGCATTTATGACAATGGCTTCTTCCATCAAGGAAAGAATGGCAAGTCAACCTACAAACAAAACTTACATATCATAACATATAGCTGAAAGAAGCAATTGCTGTTGAAATGCGTGAAACCAACAATAACAGAAACAATGACAGTGGCCTCACTCTGGGCCCAACACCCTATTAACTTTCCAAACCCCAGAAGCAACCTGCACCCCCTGGCAGCTCATTTATTATTTTTTTTTTTTTGGAAATTCATTATTTCATTTTTAATCTTTTTTAATTAGATCATAATCACCTTTAGTCATAATTAAGGATTTAGTCTTAGTATTTTAGGATTAGGATTTCTAAATTAGGATTTAATTAGGGAATTTCGGTTTCATGATCATTAATCTTGATGCTTCTTTTTTGGCCTTTATTTTTTAATTCATAGTTGCTTGCTTAATTTCTTCTTGATGAATTATTTGACCTAAATCTTGTATGATTCTCATTGTCTTGATTTAATTAATTGATTAAATTTTATTTAGTCAATTAATTGAATTAATGACTTTAGGATATTATTTAGTTAATCCTTTTGATTAATTAATTCCTCATTCTAAAACTTTAGAAAATAGGCTAATCAATGCATGGCAACATTAGATATTTTCCCATATTTGGTACCATATTCCATTCACTTAATCTTTTTCCTTTTTCCTTATTTATATAAAATTAAAAGCTCCTTTCTTAAATAAACTAAAACACTTAATAAGTATGATATGAATTATGCTCCACGAGTCTTAAGAAATGGAGAAGGATGAGAGGGAGCATTCATATCCTCATTATGAATATTTGTGGATACGAAACACATGACCTAGTTGTTCCAAGTATTCATGTAACACCCTACTATATCCATTCGTATAAAAAAATCGAAAATACGAAAATATCGCGGAATCAAATCAGAGATAACACACGTAGGATGCCACATTCCAAAAATAACGTCAACCTAAAGTATAAAATTACTTCATCTGTTATTTATTAATAAAAACAAATGCTTTTATTCCACAGCAGAATTAATTTAAATGTTTCAACATAAAACCCCAAGGTACATCAATATCCACATAATACGTGGTCTAATAACAATTGATCAAAAACAAATACGTAACAAATAAAAAGTCAAATAACATAAAGAAATCACAAAATCCCTATTATGCCCGTGTTACATATCGGAGCGATTCCTAAGACTCGATCAAATAACAACACAATGCTCCAAACACTACTCAGGTACTTGATCATCTGTACTCCCAAAGGAGCACATACACAACAAACAGAAAAAAGGGTGAGAACAACATTCAATAAATACACGGTGAAAAACACGTGCTAAGAGTAGTTAATACACCAATCACACAATTATCACGCACATGCAAGTGCCACCACATCATTCAGCATAAACAACCCACATTCAATTGTATATATGCAATGTGACTCAACTGACACGACACAATGCATGTGGCACCATCACAATCATATACGGTTCACCCTAGAACGTGATTCTCATCGAAGTCCGGATAAGTCGTATACGTTCCTCTGAACTATAAATTATCTCGATGCGACTCCCACATAGGCACCCATTATGGATTCCCACCTAGCTCGTCTCCACATAACATGTTATGAATGTATGACACAAAATTATGCACAATGTAATAATTAATCCAACATAATTTGACAATCCTCAATCATCACACATGAGTTACATGCTCATCGTAATTCTCTCAGGAATTACCACCATAGCACAAGACCGTCCACACCCGACAATCTTGCCTCACACACATCCAAGACGTATCAACTAGACATTCTCATAATATTCCATATTTTATTCTATTTAATGTTATTACTAGTTTCTCCTATGTCCATATATACCATCTTAGTCTTACGGATCAAGAGAAATTGCATCGCACGCGAAATTGGGATAAAAATCGCGAAAACGGGAAATTTTAACAACAACTCTGCCCATACGCGTATGGTCCTGCCCCATACACGTATGGTCACTCCCTCTCACCCCAAGCCTGCGTATCATACGCGTAAGGCTCATATGCCCAAGCCATCTATACGTGTATTGCCTTGGGCCTTACGCGTATTACCAGAGGGTGATTTCTCCTCCCAAATGCTCCAAAGCTGCCCATACGCGTAATGGCATGATCATACGCGTATTGCCTCCCCTTCCTTACGTGTACCATACTCGTATCGTCAGAAGGTTGTGCTGGCATTGGGACAAGGCGCATACCATACGCGTACGACCTTTGGGGGTGTCCCTCATACATGTGTGGCCTCCCCCCATACGCGTATGACTAGTCTGTATACCAAAATCCCAATTTTTTCATCTACACGAATTCTCACATAATATAATCCATCCCAGCACCTAAGTTAGATCCAAAACAGTCTTCTACACCAGTTTATCATCCACAATTTCATTCTATCTAACTATTTTATCAATATTATTCATCACTTAACTCTAATTTCGTCATCTTCTACATCTCATAATTTTACAGATCTGCAACATGGTAAAACACAGCAACAATCCATAAATTTCCACGAATTCATATCAGTATTACTACAATAGACACAAATTCATATCAGTATCATCACAACAACATGAATTTCACAACATTCACACAATTATAGAATCAAGAAATACAAGAAAAAGAATATGCACGAAAATCCTAAGAGGGAAAGACACCCTCACTACCCTCTCATGCTAAAATCACCATTATTGATCTCATTCTCCCTTAATTAATTCTCTCATAATATTATTACTACTACTAATAATAATAATAATAATAATAACAACAATCATAATAATAATAATAATAATAATAATAATAATAATAATAATAATAATAATAATAATAATAATAATAATAATAATAATAATAATAATAATAACAATAATAATAATAGTAGTAATAATAATAGCAATAATATTACTAATATTTCCCACTCATTATTAATTAATTATCATTATCATATTATTCTAATATTTTATTCACATTACTCAATTAAGGTTAATTCCTCACACTCACTTTTAACCACACACCCTTAATTAAGATAATGTCAAACAAGCACACAAAATAAATCATAAAATGACTAAATAATTAAATGGGGTGTTACAACTCTCCCCCACTTAAAATATTTTCGTCCTAAAAAATGTACCTGATGAGAACGATTTCGGATACGAATCTCGCATCTTGCTATCCAATTCCCTGGTCACACTTCCTCTCACAGCTCCTCCCTAAGCTACTCTCACCAAAGGAATATCTTTTCCCCTTAGCTAATTCATCTTGTGATCCTCGATCCTTATTGGCATCGCCTCCACGGTAATATTTTCCTGAAGTTGTACTTCATCCTTCTGAAGCACATGGGATGGATCAGCAACATACTTTCAAAGTTGCGACACATGAAACACATCATGCAAATTTGAATGTTCGGGTGGCAGCACCACTCTATAAGCAACAATTCCAACTCTCTGCAAAATCTGATACGGTCTAATGAACAGTTCCAACACCGGTCACAAGATTGACCCTCAGAAACACATGGTCACCCTCGTTGAATTCTAAGTTTTTTCTCCTATTATCATGATAGTTTTTCTGCCTACTCTAGGATGTCTTCATCTTCTCTCTAATCATCATAATCATCTTAGTAGTCTGTTGTACAATCTCAGGTCCAAGTACAGTACTCTCGCCCAACTCATACCAACATAGAGGCGTTCTACACCTCCTACCATACAATGCTTCAAAGGGTGCAATTCCAATACTAGAATGTTAACTGTTATTGTAAGTAAATTCAATCAGCGGAAAATGAGTATCCCAAGCATCTCCCTGCTCGAGTATACAAGCTCTCAACAAGTATTTCAGGGACTAAATAGTCCTCTCAGACTATCCATCTGTTTGCGGATGATAAGTAGAACTTAACTTCAAACTAGAATCCAAAGCTTCCTGCAAGCTCTTCAAAAATCCGGAAGTAAACCTCGGGTCTCTGTCAGACACAATGCTCGACGGGACCCCGTGCAACTTCACTATTATCCTTATATAAATCTCTGCTAACTTTGCCAAAGGAAAACTGATGTTAATCGGTATAAATATTGTCGATTTAGTTAGTCTATCTACGATTATCCAAATAGCATCAAATCCTCTCTCCGTATTCGGCAACCCAGTCATAAAATGCATCAAAATACTATCTCACTTCCGCTCTGGTATTTCCATTGGTTGCATTAGACCAGAAGGTTTCTGATGTTCCACATTTGACTTCTAGAAAGTCAAACAAGTATACACAAATCTAGCTACGTTTTTCTTCATACTCGGCCACCAAAATAATTTCTTAAGATCCTGATACATCTTCGTAGCTCATGGATGAATACCCAAGCTACTCCTGTGGCTTTCCTTTAGGATCATTTTCCTCAATTCAGAATTATCCAGCACACAAATTTTGTCTCTAAATCTTAACACACCAAAATCATCCACTTTAAAGTCACCTTCTGCATCCGACCCTCCTACGGTCATCAAATCCACCAGCTTCAAATCAAGTTTCTGGCTCTCTCTAATCTAACTAAGGAACTCATTATTAACCTTCAGCATACTCAACATCACACTCTTAGGAGTTAGTTCACAAACCATGCTCAAGTCTCTAAATTTCTCAATTAAATCTAACTCTCTAATCATCAATGTTGACATATGGATTGTCTTCCAACTCAGAGCATCCGCCACGACATTAGCTTTATTGGGGTGGTAATTAAAGCTAAAACCACAGTCTTTCAAGAATTCCAACCAACTTCTTTGTCTCATATTCAAGTCTTTCTAGTCAAATAAATATTTCGGACTTTTATGATCACTAAACACTTCAAACCTCGACCCATACAAGTAATGCCTCCAAAATTTCAACACAAAAACCACATCAGCTAACTCAAGATCATTAGTAGGATAATTCCTTTCATGTACCCTCAATTATCGTGTAAGCATAAGCCACGACCTTACCATCTTGCATCAATGCTCTGCCTAATCCCATTTTACATGCATCACAATATACCACAAAAGGTTCACTGGACTTTGGTAGAATCAACACTGATGCTGTAGTCAATCGCTTCTTCAATTCTCTGAAACTCTCTTCGCACAAAAATATCCCACACAAAGGCCTGACCCTTTCTAGTCAACTGAGTTAGAGGAAGGGCCAAATTAGAAAACTCTTCGATAAAACTGCGGTAATAACCTGCCAAACACAAGAAACTCCTAATCTCCGTCACTGATTTCAGAGGTTCCCACTGAAGTATAACACTTACTTCAAATGGATCCACTATGATGCCATCACCAGAAATAACATGTCCGAGAAAACTCACCTCATGCAACCAAAACTCACATTTTGAAAGTTTTGCAAACAACTTATTATCTTTCAACACTTGCAATGCAATCCTCAGATGCTCTGGATGATCTCTTTTCGACTTGGAATAAATCAAAATTTCATCAACAAAAACTACCACAAACTGATGCAAATAAGCATGAAAGGTACGATTCATGTACTCCATAAATACGCCCGACACATTGGACACTTTGAACGACATCACAACATATTCGTAATGTTCATACCGAGTCTTGAAATTCGTTTTCTAAATGTCATCTTATTTCACCCGAATTTGATGATAACCATATCTCAAATCAATCTTACTGAAAACACAATCTCCTACAAGTTGATCCATCAGATCATCAATTCTTGGAAGCAAATATTTGTTCTTGATGGTAACTTTATTCAGTTGACGATAATCAATGCACAAACCCTACTTTCTTCCTTCTTTTTAACCAACAACACTAAAGCACCCCACAACGACACACTGGGTCTAATAAACTTCCTATTAAGTAATTCTCCGAGTTGAGATTTCAACTACGCCAATTCTGACACATACATTTTGTATGGTGCCATAGATATAGGTTTGGTACTAGGAACAAGATCATTTGCAAATTCCACCTCTCACTGTGGAGGAAACTCTGAAATATCATTTGGAAACACTTCTAGAAATTCTTTCACCGCCAGTAACTCTTTAATCAACGTTTTGGCCTCAATAGAGAATGAGGCAAACACCGCAAACATTTTAGCTTCATCCTCCAACAAGACTCTCAATTCCTTGGGGAATATAAAATTATCCAACTCTTCCTCCTATCGAGTAAGAAATAACAACCTCTTCCAATAACAGTCAATGCAGACATAATTACTCTCTAGCCATACCAGCCTCAAAATAACATCCGGATCACTGAGTCGTGAGCAAATCAAATCCACTCTGAAATCTCTACCAAAGATCGACACATGACAATTCAAGCACACAAACGATGTAGTGATCTACCTAATAGATGTAGTATCAATCACCATTCCTTTACTCAAGGTAGAAGTCACAAGTCCTGGTTTCTTCACATAATCAACAAAAATAAACGAATGGGTTGCACCCATATCAATGATAGCAATCAAAGGAGTGTTATAAATGTAACAAGTACCTCTGACCAAATGATCCTCATTGGTAGACTGAGCCCCCACCAATGTAAATACCTTCTCACCGTTCTAAGACTTCTTCGGCTTCTGAAAATGGGTGTTTATGTGACGCTGTTCACCATAATTGTAACAGGTAAGTATATTGGTCCTACAATTTGCCACAACATGACCTGACTTGTCGCATTTGAAACATTTCTTCACTTTATTCTAACATTCATTAGCACGGCGACCGGTGCCACTACATCTAGAACACATCATATGGTTGGGAGGATTTCCTCCCTCACTTGGCTTCTGCCAACAACAGCTTTCTGCTTTCCTTTATCGGTCAGAGCATTGTAAGGTGTACTCCCATGTCTTTGCTTACCCCTTTTGTCACTCAGGGCCTTGTAGTGTGCAATCCGAGCCCTATTATCTTCATCATAAATTCAACACTTGTTCACCAACTCAAGAAAGTATCTGATCTTCTGATAACCGATACCTTGTTTGATCTTAGGAAGCAGCCCATTCTCAAACTTGATACACTTTGAACTCATAGCAGCATCAGTATTGTAATGAGGACAATACTTCACCAACTCCTCGAATTGAGCTGCATATTTTGCAAATGTCAGATTTCCTTGCTTTAATTCCAGGAATTCAACCTCTTTCTTGCCACAAACATCTTCTGGAAAATACTTCTCCAGAAACTCATTCTTGAACGCCGTCCAAGTAAAAGGACCACCTGCAGCTTCAAGCCTCTGACGGGTATTATCCCATCAGTCTTCGGCTTCTTCATCCAGCATGTGCGTGCCAAACTGCACCTTCTGGGTTTCATTGCATCCCATGGCTCTGAAGATTTTCTCAATATCCTTCAGCCACTTTTGTGCCACATCCGGTTTGTGTTTAGACTCGAACTTAGCTGGCTTGTTGTTCTGGAACTTTTCCAAATTGCAGAACTCGACCTCCTCAGCACTTTGTGTGATGCTCTGTACCGTCTACGCAACAACTTGAAGTGTAGAAGCAATCACAACAACATTCCTACCAACCATACTGCTCAACACCAAAGGAAACACAGGTTAGAAGAAACGCATGACTATACACACTCTATAGTTAAACTCTACTACTACACTAAGCGGACGAACCGACCTGCTCTGATACCAACTGTAACACCCTACTCTACCCATTCGTATAATACGAAAATATCGCAGAATCAAATCAGAGTTAACACACATAGGATGCCACATTCCAAAAACAACGTCAACCTGAAGTATTAAATCACTTCATCTGTTATTTATTAATAAAAGAAAATGCTTTTATTCCACAATGGAATTAATTCAAACGATTCAACATAAAACCCCAAGGTACATTAATACTCCACATAATAGGTGATCCAATAACAATTGATCAAAAACAGATACGTAATAAATAAAAAGTCAAATAACATAAGGAAATGACAAAATCCCCATCCTACCCGTGTTACGTATCAGAGAAACTCCTAAGACTCGATCAAATAGCAACACAATGCTTCAAGCACTACTCAGGTACTCGATCATCTGTACTCCCAAAGGATCCCAAATACAACAAATAGAAAAAAAGGTGAGAACTACATTCAATAAATACACGGTGAAAAACATATGCTAAGAGTAGTTAACAAACCAATCACATGATTATCACGCACATACAAGTGTCACCACATTATTTAGCATAAATAGCCCATATTCAATTGTATATATGCAATACGACTCAACTGACACGGCACAATGCATGTGGTACCATCACAATCATATACGGTTCATCCTAGAACCCGATTCTCGTCGAAATCCGGATAAGTCGTATACATTCCTCTGAACTATAAATTATCTCCATGCGACTCCCACATAGAGTTCGAACAAGACTAGGCACCCATCATGGATTCCCACCTAGCTCGTCTCCACATAACATGATATGAATGCGTGACATAAAATTATGCACAATGTAATAATTAATCCAGCATAATTTCATGATCCTCAATGATCATACACGAGCCACATGCTCATTGTAATTATCTCCATAATTACCACCACAACACAAGACCGTTCACACCCGACAATTTTGGCTCACATACATCCAACACGTCTCAACTAGAAATTCTCATAAAATCCCACATTTTATTCTATTTCATGTTATTACTAGTTTCTCCTATGTCTATTTATACCATCTTAGTCTTAATGATTAAGAGAAGTTGCATCGCACGCGAAATCGGCATAAAAATCGTGAAAACAGGAAATTTTCACAACAACTCTTCCCATACGTGTATGGCTCTGCCCCATACGCGTATGGCCACTCCCTCTCACCTCAGGCCTGCGTATCATACGCGTAGGGCTCATCTTCCCAGACCATCCATGTGCGTATTTCCTTGGGCCTTACACGTATGAACAACAGGTGATTTCTTCTCCTAAATGCTCCAAAGCTTCCCATATGCGTAATGGCATGACCTTACGTGTATTGACCCCCAGTCCCTATGCATACCATATGCGTACGACCAAAAGGTTGTGCTTGCATTAGGACAAGGCACATACCATACACGTACGGCCTCTAGGGGTGTCCCTCATACGTGTATGGCCTCCCCATATACGTGTATGACCAATCTGCATACCAAAATCCCAATTTTTTCATCTACACGAATTCTCACACAATGGAATCCATTCTAGCACCTAAATTAGATCCAAAATAGTCTTCTATACCAATTTATCATCCATAATTCCATTCTATCTAATTATTCTATCATTCTATCAAGATTATTCATCACTTAACTCTAATTTCGTCATCTTCTAGATCTCATAATTTTACAGATCTGCAACATGGTAAAACGCAACAACAGTCCATAAATTCCCATGAATTCATATCAGTATTACTACAACAGACACAAAGTCATACAATTATCATCACAACAACACGAATTTCACAACATTCACATGGTTATAGAATCAAGAAATACAAGGAAAATAATATGCACGAAAATCCTAAGAGGGAAAGGCATCCTTACTACCCTCTCATGCTAAAATCACCATTATTGATCCCATTCTCCCCTCTTACCTAAAATCTGAGCTTTGATCCTTCAAAAATGGTGGAATCACCTCTTGCCCTAGTCCTCCCTTGTTCTTTCTCTTCTTCTCTTTTCACGTGTTAACTGATTTTCTCTGTAACTTCCCACTAATCTCTCCTAATTTGTTTTTATCTCTCTTAATTAGTTCCCTCATAATATTATTACTAATAATAATAATAATAATAATAATAATAATAATAATAATAATAATAATAATAATAATAATAATAATAATAATAATAATAATGGTAGTAATAATAATAACAATAATCTCACTCATTATTAATTAATTATCATTATCATATTATTCTAAGGTTTTTTTTTCACGTTACTCAATTAAGGCTAATTCCTCACACTCACCCTTAACCACACGCCCTTAATTAAGACAATGTCAAACAAGCACACAAAATAAATCATAAAATAACTAAATAATTAAATAGGGTGTTACAATTCACCTCCATTCATAGAATTTAGTGCAAATCAAATCAAGGACAGTTTCATAATAAAAGAAAGAAAAGGATGGGTGTGTAGATTCTCTCTCCCTGAATGATTTAAACACTATTTTAGTAATCCCTATCTAAATCTTCCTGTTCAGACTAAAATGAATCACAACCAAAATTAAAAAAAAAACATTCTATAATCATTCTATCTTGGTTCCAATACTCTTCCTGTTTTCCTTGTTAATCCCTTGATTTAGGCAAATCCTTGTTTTTCCTTGTTAATCCCCTTACTTAGGTAAACTCATGTTTTCCTTATTAATCCCCTGGTTTAGGAAAAACTTTATTTCTGTTTGCCTTGTTAATCCCCTAATTTTGGCAAATCCTTGTTTGCCATGTTAATCCCATGGTTTAGATAAACACTTGTTTGTCTTGTTAATCCCCTAGTTTAGGCAAACCCTTACTCTAGTTGTCTTCTTAATTCCCTGGTTTAGACAAACCATTGTTTGCCTTGTTAATTCCCTAGTTTAGGCAAGCTCTTATTCTCATTTGCCTTGTCAAGCCCCTAGTTTATACAAACCCTATTTGTCTTGTTAATCCCTTTGGTTTAGGTAAACTCTTATTCTTGTTTGTCTTGTTGACCTCTGGGTTAGTCAAACTTTATAATACTCTCTAGGTTTAAACACCACTTTCTTGGTTCAAACACAATTTCCTTGGTTTAAACACCATTTCCTTGATCTAAACACCACTTCCTTGGTTTAAACACCAATTCTTTGGTTTAAACACGACTTTCATAACTTTCTGTTCTAGGTTCAGACACCACATTTACAATTTTTTATCCATGGTTCATACCCCACCTTTTACAATTATTTATCCTTAATCTAGGCCAAAGAACAAATTTCTTTTCATAAATGAGCTGTTATAACACATTTCTTAGCAGTCAGACTAATAGCTTAGAGCATCCGAACCAGGGTCAAACAACTAACGCCAAAATACTTCTAGGATGTAATTATAATATTGTTCCATAAAATCAACCAACAAATACTTATTTTCTACTCCACAAACTACAGAGTTTTAACTTTCTCATTGCACTATAATATGTAGGCACAAGATTTCAAAATTTTGGCGAGCATATTAATTAAAAACTTATTTTTCTCATAATTAAAACCAACCGCAAGTAACCTTTAGATAATAATACTCATTTGTGCAAAGAACAATCAAAATGGTTCCCGTTGAGTACAACAGATGTGAGGGATGTTAATACCTTCCCCTTGCATAACCAACTTTCGTACCCTTTTTCTCTTCCCTTAGAGTTTCATTGATATTTTCCCTTTCTCTTAGAATAAATAAAATTATGTGGCTACTTTGTCGTATTTTCGAGCGAACAATGCGCTAGGGTATTTTTCGTGCCAAGACACAAAGTAGAATATACATACCACTATGGGAGATACATACACAAAAATGCAACACTGTGTGAGTTTAATTAATAATGAGAAATATTTTTCTTGGAAAAGAAACATAAAAGACCCTTATGTTGTGGATAATATATTATGGACACACCCTTTTTCAGTAAATATTTTTTGTATGTTTCATTTGGTTATGATTTTCTACTCCACAAATGATAAGTGTCAGATTTACGTTCAAAACTTTGATATTTATCAGCTTATTCCACAAAGAATCATTAAAAAAACCCAATTTATCTATAAAAAGTAAAGAAACACCAATTAGGAATTTCTTGTAAGCATTTATCAAAAATAGGACAAAGCAAAATCCTAAAGAAGTAAGGATTGCTAGACCTTATCTATAGGTGCGCTAGGCGCAGAGTAGGGCTAGGTGGCAGTACCAGGTGCAAGTACTTCATAGTGAAGTAAAGATTAACGTATTAGTCAATAGGATGGTGCCCTAGGCAATCAAAGGCAACCAAAGATACGTGGAAGACATGCAAGCACATCTTGATGAAGAAGAAATCAGGTTGGCCAGAGTGGTCAGAGCGGGGTAGGCGTGTTGGGTGTAACACCCCAAATTCAATTAATTTACTTAATTGAACTTTGTTTCTTTTATTTAACTATTTAAGTGATTTAAAATGCTTTTAGATTATTTATTTCAAATATAATATGTGATGTGATCATTTGGAAAATTCTGAGTGATTTGGTAGGAGTAATAAAGAGTAGTGGAAATTAATTAGAATTTTAGTTAAGTTTAAATGATTAAAATAGTAGAATAATAATTAGTTAAATAAATTATTAAGCGAAATAGTGATACTGGTACAAAAGTAGAATTATTAATAAAAAATGAGTTAATTATATTTTTGGGTTAAAATAAATAGTGGAGTGAGGGGAGCTAAACTTGCCAGTACGTAGAAATTGTGCAAGTTTGGACAAAGAGGCAAGAGTTAGATAAGGAGAACAAGGGCTTGAGGGTGGAAAAGAATACCATAACCAAACTTGATTAGCTACAAGAAATTTAGGTAATGAGATAACTACTCTAATATAAGTGTTATTACATGAAGGGTAGGGAGGGATCCTCAACCTCCTCTATGTTTTTGTCCATTGATATGTTTGATTAGTTTTTAAATATAATCATGTGAAATCTATGATAATCAATGTATGTGATATGAAATTTGTACTCTGTGTGGTGCTAAATTTTATGTTTGATGAAAGGGTATGAATATGAATGTTATGATCACCATTTTTGTGTATTTGGTTTTATGAAGAA
Organism: Lathyrus sativus; assembly: GCA_963859935.3. Classification (NCBI taxonomy): domain Eukaryota; kingdom Viridiplantae; phylum Streptophyta; class Magnoliopsida; order Fabales; family Fabaceae; genus Lathyrus; species Lathyrus sativus. The sequence continues at coordinate 491,923,034 of OZ012736.1, forward strand.
AGTCTTGAATTCATGATTAATTGATAAATTTGGATGTATATATGAGAGTTTGGCTGTTTTATAATATGTGACTATTATTTTCTGTGTGATTTGGGATGCTAGAGGTCGAAATTGGAGCTTCAAATGAGCTCTGCTAGTGAAAAAACAGATTATATTTTCTAAAATAGTGTGACGGTTGCCACGAGCATGACAGGCTACCCTCTTGCGTCTAAGGAAGCTTACGGTCATCACCGTGATGATCGGGAGACCGTCATGGTCTCTAGGTGAGATTTCTCCTATCGATAGTCATAGAAGTGACAGATCGTGAAGGGGAGCAGTGACGATCTGGGTGATGGTCGTCACCCAGGTGACAAGCTAGACATCGAGACCGTCAAAGATTTTTCTTGGGCATTTGGTTTAGATTTTGATGTTATTTTCTCGTGTGATTGATGATTGACTACTGTTTTGGTGTATTTTATGAAATTAATTAAGGTGCATTATTTTGATGATGAAGTAATAATTGAGTTAATTTGCATGATTATAAAGGGTGAGTTATAATTATGTTTATGAGTTTGATGTTGCGAATATAATTTTATGTTGTGAATGTAATTATAATTGTTTGTGTTAAGGTCTGCAGTTCAAAAGTGGGGACTACTGTGAATGATGTATGACATGTTGTTTATGGTTAGAAGTGGAACCATAAATGTTATTGTTGTTGTTCCATTGCTTTGTATGCCAACCATTATTTTGTGCATGTGCGTTGAAAGAGACAAATCAAGGGTTCAGAAGTGGGGACTAGTGACTAGTCAGGGGTTCAGAAGTGGGGACCTGGTTCAAATGAGAAACCTTAGTTGAATGGAAGAAATCAGTAAAAAACCTATAATGTCCAAAATTGGTTCCACATGCATAGAGTCGAGTTGTAAGGTACATTGCATACATAAAGGCTATGTGAGTTGAATTATTATATTGTTGTGGGAATTGAATGTGTGTGTGTTGATTGTGTGATTTAAGTTGTCCCTGCATTTTTTTACACTGTTAATATATTTGAGCATATCTCACCCTTTTTTTTTGTTTTGTATTATTCTGTACAATGTTGTACAGATACTCGGGAGGAGTAAGTGTTGATATTAGTTGGAAGAGGACTATGAAGCTTTGATTTGTAACTTCATTTTTTATTATTTTATCGCTGCATAGTTGGAACTATTGCTCTTATTTGTAACATCGAGGAACAATTTGTTTAAATTGTTTTGAGTTAATGGTTTTTTTTTATAATTTCGTTAAGTACTTCATTTGAATAGATATTGAAAGTTTATGTTAATTATTTTGAACTCCATTAAAAGTTTTAAAATTAATTGGAAATTATGTATGTTATGTTTGAGTAGCATCCTAAAATGATAGTTTTATTCTTCAATTAAGAGTCAGTGTTTTAGGGTGTTACATAGCGGTATCAGAGCCAAGTTGGTCCACCCGGCCATATTTTGTGATGCTATATGTTCCCTAGTTTGCAGCATGTGTATAAACAATGTCGATACTATGTTTTTTCTAATGGCCATTGACTGGTGTGTAGAGAAATGGCTGGAAGAAATGATCATGCAATCACTGATGCTTTGGAGGCTATGGCTTACATGATGGGTCAAGCAAATCAAGCATTGTAAAACCAACATGGGATGGAAGATGAATTGAGTGGGCTAAGTAAGTTTTGTAGGAACAATCCGCCAATGTTTAAAGAGAGTTACAAACCAGAAGGTGCTCGAGCTTGGCCGCAAGAGATTGTGAAGATCTTCAGGGTGATGGCTTGTTCAGATGAGGAATGCCTTTCCTCACTAGGTAGGACATATGTAAATATAAAGCAACAACCACTATTTGACAAAACATAGTTAGATGAAACTAAATGCACATAAGTTAGTTAAGAGAGTAGCATGCTACTTCCAGACTATACCATTATTTTCCATATTTAAAGTAAGGTCAAACTCAAGGGATCCAATAGACCAAAAGTAGCTTTATGTCAAAAAAGGAAAGGAGAAAAAAGGTTCAAGTACAATGAACACACAATTGAAATATCCAGTGCCCGTGCTGGAAAAGTATAGTAACACATTTACAAAATACTATTAATAAACTAATCTAATATGAGTAAATAATTTCACATTGTAATCATTATGCAAACCCCTACAAACTTAATATCAATTCACCCATGTGTACAAAAATGACCTAAAATTGCTCATGATCATTTCGATACATTTGACATACAATGCATAGATAACCCAAAAAATATGAAAATCATGTGAAACTGAAACCGAAAAACACCATGCCAAATGAAAACCCTCTGTAACACCAAATGTATGGAGTAGGCTTAGGAATGATGTACCTTAAAAGCTCTTTAAAAGTAATGAATATTAGAACCTATACAAATAAAAATGGAAGAAAGCGTATGAATATCATGATTACCTTTTAGAAGAAGAAGAAGAAGAAGAAAGATAAAGAAGAATTTGTGTTGAACTTGATTACCTTTTCGTATCAAGAAGAAGAAAGACGGGTTATATGGAATAAAAAAATGAGTTATGTGGAAGAATAAGAGAGATGAGTTTGCTAGATGTGGAGAGATGTTACGAGTTATGTGGAAGAATAAGAGAGACAAGTTTGTTGGATGTGGAAGAGTGAGATGTTAAAGTTTTTTGTTTTGAGATAGACGACTATTCTTTGCTGAAGCTTGATAACTTTGATTATCTATATGTAAAATGTATCGCCATGTTTGGTAACAAAAATCGTAATAAAATGTAAGTACTATTCACTATAGTTTCTAGTACTAACCGTGGTACACTCCATTTGGTTGTAATCATCTGATAGTCAAATTTTATCAAACCCTAATATCTCGGTTTTCATCTTTAACCTTTTAACCGCTTAAGCTTGACTTGTCATTAAGTAATAATTGTCATCATCAAAAGTTGTTGTCCTTATTAAAGGCAGGTAACCTAGAAGTAACCTGCAAATCAAGGATCCACAAAATCAACCTTGAAAAATAACTTCTTTAATGAGTTGATTTCTTCAATATAAAATATTTGTGTCTGAGATTCTTCAAAAAAGCTTCATATTTAACCTCTAGCCAAAAACCCATTGCTTTGGTTGCTCAATTTTAAGAGTAAGAGTGTGATTGGTAGCTGTAAGGTACCTTGTAGATTTTTATGTTTTTTATGTTTGTTTGTGCTTTCAGATTGAAGATTCAGATTTTATTCATGAATTATATATATATATATGGATATACATTTTTAAAAAAATAATACTTCCTTTTCCAAGGGAATTTAGGTATGGTTGAGTAACGTTTGATGTAGACAAAACTTGGAGTTTTTAGCTCCTTCATCATTTCAAAGACTCTGACAAGGAAATTTCATAGGATAGAGTAAAGATCACTACGGACAAATTCTTGTAGTGCATTGGTTCTAAAAAAAGGGTTAGCTTAAGATCGTGTAGTTCTTGAAGTTATTGTAAGTTAGTAATCCGTACAACAAAAGGAAAATTAGGATTTGGATTTGTGTTTCTTAGCATTTGTCTTTAAGTTTTCAGTAAGTCTGCGATTATCTCTTGTATCAAAAGATACTTTTAATAACTTGTATTTAGTGGAAAACAACCTAAATTTAAAATTTTCGTTAATGGATACTATATTAGGTCCGAGTAGGGATGATTTACTGAACTAGTATAAATACTGGCGTAGAATTCTCTGTATACCTCTATTTTAATTACTATATGGTTTGCATGTTTTTAGGGATTTATCGTTTTCTAGTATTATATATTTCTATCAATGGGAAAAAAAGGAAACATCATATGATTAAGCTCTTAGGAATTGAATTTCCATATAGACTGATAAACAAATGTTAACTAAAAGAGAGGGGCAAATAGAAAACACTTGTAGTTTTTGAATAAGCGAGACTCTCAATTTAGCAAGCCAATAACACTAGCATTACCTTTATGTAATGTGTGAACAAGGACAAGCTTCCATTATTTATGAATAAGAGGTTGGATATAATCCACCAAAGGCACATAAGGATGAGTAGAAAGCACACCCTCTTGAATAAACTTCAAAGTCATTTGAGAATTAGACTCGCAAATCACATTTTTGAAGCCATGATTCAAGAAATATCAAGACATGGGAAATGGCTTGAACTCGACATTAATTTTAGAGGTGAAACAGAACTTCCTGCAAGCCCTTGTAATCCAACTTTCAGAAGAGTTTCTCAAAATACCACCATACCTGGATATCCCTAGATTACTAATGGAACTACTATCTATCTATATTAACCTTTATCACATTCTCTACGGGAGGGTTCCAAAACACAAGTCTAAGGGCTAATATATTATTAGAACCATCAAAATCCTTCTTAGTAGAATGTAAAAGAGTAGTAATTTGACTAAGAATACTCTAGAGAGAGTGACTATTGTCTTTGAAGGATTATTCGTTAGGAGATTCCTAAATCATCCAACAACGAAGGAGAAATAAAGGGCCATGATTTACGACTGCATTAATTTCATCCAATTATACATATGATTCTCGTGAAATGTAATGTGAAATGGAAAATTGAAATTGTTCCAAACTTGCATGGCCTTATGCCAATCTCTAAGAGTGTGTAAGATGGTTTCATTAGTTGAACCACATCTATAATAAGAGGCATCTATTGAAATGTGATGAGTGGCTCGTTTATAGTTGGTAGGTAACTTCCCATGCATGATGATCCAAACAATATGAAGAATATTTTTAGGTAACTTTATTCCAAATCCAAGACCAAGGCATTGTTTGAATATGAGCTAGATTGGACACTAAAGTTAAACAAGAATAAGTTGATTTCGTAAAATAAGTACCTGATACTGAAGTCTCCCAAATAAGAATAACATCTAAGTTGTCTTTGCTAAGACACTAGCCATCTCCATTTTTATGTCCCGAGGAAGATAGATGGAGATGATGTCAAAATTTCAAGTACCATAATTGGAAATATCCATGATATATAGGTTTGTACCTACTCATCCACAAAAGTAATTTTGTCACAAATTCTACCACTTGGGAGACATTTGTCATACCAAATGAAAATTCCTCATTTCCTTACTCTGGTGATAAAACATGGACTGAGAGCCTTGGCTGCTTTAGAAATAGAAATCCATGTGTACAATGCTCTATTTTAATTATTCACCTTTAGGATGCGGTCTACAAAACTATATCAAGCTGACAATAATTGAACCCATAACTTGTCAAGATTGTGAAGAAGCTCCCAAACATTTTTACCCAACATGGAAACATTGACAAGTTTAGCTATAGTGATGCCAAACCACCTATAGTAGAAGGTTGAGTTATGGTGTCCCATTTAACCCACTGACTAGATTTTCCTCCCCAAACAAATTGTACTATACAAGAAATAATCTTACTAAATGCCTTTCAGAAGCCACAAATTATGCATGGTATCAATAGGCATAAAACTAAGCACAAAGTTAATAAGAGTCACCCTATCTGGCCTACTAAGAACCCTACCTTTCAATCCAGCTAAAAGATTATTAATTTTATCAATAATAAAAGGAAAAATTCATATTTATTACACTACCAGAAAGTAAAGAAAATCTAAGAAAACCAATATTAAAGGTATGTTGAAAGTTAATCATACCTTCAAATTTTATTATCTTTATCCAAGATAAATTCTTAGAGGGAAGAAATTTGGATTTACAGACATTAATCTTCATACCAAAGGCTTTGAAAAATCTTGAATCACCTTATTAACTAGCCTAACCTGAGAATTTTTGGCTCTTGTAAAGAGTATACAATCATCTGGAAATAAGAAATGAGAAATAGTTGGTTCATAGTTTAAGATGTCTTGGGGATTCAGTTATTATATTCTATTTATTCCTGATGATCATCTTGCGAATGTATGCACCATTTTCAACAACATCCCATATTCTTCTCCTTGTGCATCTAGATACGTTTGCATGCGAATCTTCCCAAAATCATAATATTCACCAACGAAACATGGAGGTTTATTATTATTGCCACTATCTCTAAAAATCATATTAGCGGAAGCCATATTTTTCTGATCGAGGAGCAAGTTACCTTAATCTGCTCTGATGTCAATTGTTAGTATATAGTGCAACCTAAGTGGGGGTGAATTAGACTTGCAGGACTTTTCTTGTATTTTATGCAGTTTCTTTCCTTTTTACTTTTCTGGAAAGTTATGATGAATGGATGAACAAATAAGCAGGAAAAATAAGAGTGTGGTAAAGTAAATGAACACAGAGATATAATCTAGTTCCCCTTTCAAATCAAGAGTAGATCTAGTTCTTTCACATCCTGTTAGAGATTTTCTAATATGTTAGATCTTTGTCCAAGTCTTACATCAAGACCTATCCTACAATCCTCTATCACAACAAAAAAAACACACCATTTCCTTGATTTCACAAGCACCAAACATATGGTGAACTTTAAATCAACCCAATTCAAATGACCTTTTCACAAAATATAAAGTACACCACTTCCAATTTACATACACCTTTCACCAACACACTATGATAAAAAGCAATATATACACTTGTATAGAAATGAAAAAAGTTGTTTCTTAAATTGAATTCTCATATGAAAATGATCTTCTCTTTCAATATACAATTCATACAAATAAATATATATATATATATATATATATACATATATATATATATATATATATATATATATATATATATATATATATATATATATATATATATATATATATATATATATATATATATATATATATATATATATATATATATATATATATATATATATATATATATATATATATATATATATATGAACCTTAAATGCTCATAAATTTAAATGAAAATTATCCAATGAAATGAAATTTCATGGACAAAGTTTCATTGTTTTAAGATGTATGAATATTTGGAAATTTGTTATAATCATATGTAAATTTTTGTAATGGAAAAGGTTATTGAAAACTGATGTATTTTAACTTAAATACATCTCTTTATGCCTCTTTGATTTGATGCAAGTATTTGGAAAAGTTTCTTTGGAGTCACAATGGTTCATATTTTTCAAAATAGTATGCTTTAAAAAAACTATGCAAATTACGACGAATACAAGCTTCCACAATTTACTAACCAGTGTGATGCTTCAGAAAATAGTAAAATTGCAATGGTTTTAAATTGCCACAGTTTATGGTCAAGTGTGTTGTTTCAAAAAACAATAAGATTGTGGGGGTTTTAAAAAATCATAATTTACGAAAATCATCTTTTCAAACAGAGAGCACATTAATCAATTGATGCTAAGATTTATTTGATTTACTACATTAAAAACTTGAAATTTTGCCTTTTAAAAGTTGTGCTTTGAATAGAAATCATGCATGAATGTTTATGAAATATATAATGTTTTAAAAATCAAAGATTTTGAGCACATAAAGCTTATATACATATCAATTGTTATTGTACCTTAATCTTCATGATTCAATCCTTTGATTTCCAAAGCTTATCAATCTTGATACCTGATATCAATCTCTTTCTTCTTTGATTTTTATTTTATGATAAGCTTTTGTCTTATCTGAAGAAACAATTTGTGATGAAGTTGAAAGTACACAGATCCAAAAATATGGCAAAAAAAAAAGATTGTGCCGTGGATATCGATTTAGATCGTGAAGGTGACATAATGCAAAAATATAAATTCATCGACAAGGGCCCCGGATAAAAGTTCAAAGAAGAGACGGACAGTTGGACAAGGAAGGATGATTTCATGATCCTGTCCAATTTCAGCTATTTGTCGACATCATCTTTGTCGTCACACTTAGAAAACTCTGCAGCAACAAAAATGAGAAAAATGAGATTGAATGATGAACCTAAAAACAACCATTGCCACAATGGTTTGGCCAACAACTGTTGTTTCTCAAATCCAGAAACGTTAGTTATCACATAGTGATTTTGTTGTTCCTGAGATAACGTCTAGAAAAGAGAAAGTTCCATTAGCAGTGTCGCCGTCATCCCAATAATCAATCACAATAAAATTGACGACAGCAAGCAAATTTGATCCAAGAGGAATTTTTCATATTTCATGTACTACTAAATCCTTTTGCTTCAAGTTATAGCATCCGGGAAGATGATTTTTTTTCTACTTGTTTTATTTCACCTTGAGGACATACTACTACGTAAAATCCACTTCACAATAGTTCAAAAAGGGATACTACTAGGCCTGATCAATTGTTGTGAGGTAAGGGTGGTTGTAAGTATGATCGTTTCCACCGCTGTCGTGCGACCGTTATTATAAACTAGGTAGCGTGCTACCCATTATAACAGTTACTTTAAACAACTGTTGTGATATTCTTAACACATAACATTTAACAACGATTATGCACAAGTGTTGTGATAGATACACTGAGTTTATTATAAATTATGCAGAATGATTATTTTAAAAATGATCACTAAACATATAACCTTTCAATATGATATAAAACATTATAATACGATAAACTAAGCTATATTAGAAGAATAAGTTACACTCTTTAATGCTAGAAGAATAGTTCACCCTATTATCCGTATTTTCCTCTTTAACAGCTAGATTTTATTTCAATGTTCCTAGTTCTTCAACCTCACATTCCTTCACATCTAGTTCATTTTGTAAAATATTATTTACTTTGAAAACAAAATTAGAGGTGTGGAAAGGGGTCTTTAAAGAACTAGAAGCATTAAAAAAAAAGTCCTAACCGTTTAAGAGCGACATGTAGACAATAAGCTGAATAATTTTTGTCTATCATTGAACGATGTAACTTGTTTTCTAATGTAACTTTATATATCATATTATAAATTTCTAATAAAATCTAAAAAGTTATATATTCGGTAAGGGTTGGAAAAATACTCAAACCAAATAAGATATAATAAACTCATCTTTTAAACAAACCTTAACAACAACGTTCATTAACAACAAACCTTAAACAACATACAAGATAAAACAAACAACTCTTATTAACAACAACAAAATCATCAACAACATAGCATAAACTATATACAACATACAACTTTTATTACTAACAACAACAACATATTAACTCAAAATGTTTCACAAACGTACCTTCCCCAGAATGGTCAACATCCATAATGAAAGGAGGATGAAGCTGGACTGAGAGCTACAAACTTGTGTTAAATTTGAAAGAATGTCATTTTGGGTCTTTTAGATAAGTTTGTAGCACTCATTTTATCTTAATCCTTGTTTTTTTTTCATTCACCTTCCCTAACTACAAGTCAAACCCAGTAAAAAATTCACTTATCTTAAGTCATACACATTATATTATCCTACAAACATTATGAAACAAACTATTGAAACGTAAACAATGATACATAAACAACATAGTTCACTTCTTAGGTTATACATTCACTCATATTAAGTTGACTTCTAAATATATTATTAAACATACACTATTATGAAGACGAGCTTGTAACGTTGTCATTTTCTAAAATTTGATGCAACAAAGGTAACCCTTCGACGAAGACGAGTTTGCTGCATGAGTTTGGGGTTTCCATTTTGCATACACTATTATGAAGACGAGCTTGTAACGTTGTCATTTTCTAAGATTTGATGCAACAAAGGTAACCCTTCGACGAAGACGAGTTTGCTGCATGAGTTTGGGGTTTCCATTTTGCATGTTTGTGAAGAAATGTTGTCAAAACATTAATGGAGATTAGGATACATGAGAGAGAGAGGAGTGAGATAAATGTTAAGGTTTTATTTTGAGAGAGACAAATGTTATATACTAAAGCGGGAGACAATTTCGTTTATACATAAATATGTAAAACCTTTAGCCATGACTGATAATAAGAACCACAATGAAATGATAGCACCTTACACCACGGTTGATAATATAAATTGTTATGATATACAAGGACAAGCTTATTTTATAACGAAAAAATAGAAAATTATTGGTGTTGGGATTCGAACCCTTACACTGTAGGTATATTTCCCCATGGTTGTTAACTATCATTGTAGTCAAATGTTCGTTAATAAATAGCAACAAAAAAAAAACGTTCAAAAAAGAGTTATTACCATGATTAACGGAAAGTCCGTGATAATATGATGTTATGAAAAGTCTATTTTCTAGTAATGACATGTGAATCTTTAGGAGATATTGTTAGATCTTCAGAATTACTTGGAACCATTTTTATTCTGTCATGTAGTTATTTTATTAGTTGCTATTTTTTTTTCTGATAAAAAAAATGAATATATTAAAATGAGCATGAGGGGTGCTCAACCCATACAAAGAGTATTACAACAACATACGAATGAAAAAAGAAAAGACAACAAAAACAACTATCTCACTAAATAGAACGATGAGTTGTTTTGTCACACCAACGAATCAATAACAATTCGAACACTAAAAATTGTAAAAAAGCAGTTCCTAGACAGAAGTTTAATAATCCTCAACATGTCCATCTCCTCCAATCTCTCTTCTTCAAAAATAATAGCATTCTTAGATATCCACAAAACCCAACAAGTTACTAGCCACAAACAACCATGGAAATCAACTTTGAACTTGTTTGAGTATAAACTTTTAAAATATAAAAGCCAAGATCCAAAAGAACTCTGTTTCCCACGAAACTCTAGACCAAACCAACCACCAATCCCCTCCCAAACCAAAAGCACATCACAAAAATAAAGGAGATGGAATAAATTTTCATCCGCATTAAAACAAATAAGACAAATAGAATTACCAACACTTATACCTCTTCTCAATAAATTATTCTTACTAGACAACCAGTCCAACCAGGCTCTCAAATTGAAAAAATGTATTTTACTCGGCGCCTTCGATTTCCGAATGTCCGATAGCGCTTTTAGGATCCAAGCATCTGTCACAGTCACCTTCTAATTGTTCTCCGCTAGTAGTAAATGACAACTTGCTGACGAGCAGTCACCTTCTAATTGTTCTCCGCTAGTAGTAAACGACAACTTGTTGACGAGAAACCTTTGGGGTCAAAATTCCAAACAAATGTATCATCTCCCACACGTTTCGATTGCACAATAACTAACAGCTGTTGTAATTGCACAATCTGATTCGACACCAAAGCTGGGACAGAACTGGATTCAATCAGAAATATTCTTTCCCAATTCTCCCCTCTCCAAGCACTCATATTTACGATTGCAACCGAGCCTAATGTGCACATGGTGTTCAGGTCTAGAAAGACAACAGCAAGAGGTAACAAACCGAGCCATGACTGCTGCCAAAAGTCAATTTGTTTGCCATCTCCAACTTTCCAGCAAATGGCCTTGTTGAACCAATTTATTTCTGGGTCGAATACCTTACTCATACCACTTATGTCTCTCCACCACAACGATTTTTTCCTCATTACCGCATTCGAATTACAATACTTAGAAAGAATGTTGAAGTGAAGATTTCCGTACCTTTAACAATTCGGACCAAGAATTATTTTTCTCATCTAATATCCGCCATAACCATTTACTAAGCAGAGCAATGTTGAATCTTCCGACATGCTTGACCCCGAATCTACCTTCCTTTTTAAACTTACATACGTCGTCCTACCGAATCCAACAAATCTTCTTAATTTCCTCGACCCCGCCCCAAAGAAAACTCCGTTGGATAAATATCACTTCTTACATCACGACTTTTGAATCCCTGAAAAAAGAGAGAAAAAAATTGGAATATTAACCAAAACCGCATTAAACTGGAATATTAGTTGCTACTATTTTATCTTTCTGTCAATTACATTTTATTAATTAGTTAATGAATGTGTGTAAATTCTATAGGCTGTTATGCTCAATAAATAGTAAGATAGCAAAACATAGTAGGTTATCGGGAAGTTATTGAGTGGTCATTGAAAGAGGTTCGCCTCTCGAACATTTGGAAATGGAGAGATTAAAGAATAAGTTCTTAGAAGCAATTAAACTAGGCTATGTCAGTTTGTTTGTGTTATTTCTATTTTGTATAAATAAGATCAGAAAGTGTAATTTTATTTTGTAAAGAATCTGTTTCTATCAGTATGTTCCTTTACTTCTAATATTCTTGATACTCAAATGCCAAGAATTTTACACAAAAGACTCACCGTGAGAGAGATTTGCTATGTGCTATAAATTCTAGATTTAAACCAAGCAGGCTGGTTCATGATGTATATTGCATCAAAGCTAGGTGATAGAATAAAAACTAGATTTTTGAAGGATTAATGGCTCTGGAATGTATTGTCTTTGGTAACTCAATTTTGATGCATTTGTTGCTAATACGGAGAATTGGAATGACAACCAATGGACACGGTCCTTCTTTTTGTTGGACAGTGAAATGAATAATATTAAGTGGGAACAATTTATTGAGAGGTATTGGTCATTAGCGATGGCAACGGGGCGGGTCGAGGGCGGGTTTTACTACACCCGCACCCGTCTCCATGTAACACACCCGTCTCTGCCCCTAAATTCAATCAAGGGTGAAAATTTATCGCCCAGACCTGCCCCAGTAGAGAACGGGTGCACCCGCACCCGTCCCATCCCAACCCGAAAATTTTTTTTTTAATTATAATAAAAATTAATAATTTAATTAAAAAATTGATTATTTTAATAAATTAATTATTTATTTAATTAAAATTTTAATTAGTAAATGAATATTAATTTGATTAATTTAATTATTTTAATTGTAATAAGGTATTAATAATTTAATTAAAAATATAATTAATAAATGAATATTAAAATAAATAAAATAAGAAAATTAAAATAAATGCATTATTTGGGGGCGGGGAGGGGTCGGGTGCGGGCGGGTCTTAGTGTCTCCCCGTACTCGTACCCGCGCCCGTAATTAAAAGTCGGGTTTTCCCCGTACCCGCACCTGTACCCACTCAAACCCGATTTTCCCCGCTAATTTCGGAACGGGTCCAAATTTTTTTGTCATACCTATATATAATACTCCTCAGTTGTTTTATAATGAATGATTTATTTAGAATAAAATAATCTTCAAAGTGTTTAATATATTTTTTTTCTATTTTATCATCTAATAAACATTATTTTTATCATTTTTAATATAAAATAAAAATATTTTAATAAAAATATTATTATTTCTTCTTTATTAATTCTTTTTTTTAATCTATGTTAAAAAATCAATTAGATCACACATTATGACAAAGAAAGTATTATAAATAGCATTAAAACTTTATCTTCGTCTTAGTTTGTTGCTAAAAATGGAAATAAACACAATTGTAATTTTTATGTTTGGTGTGTTAATTCTTTAACTTGTATCTAAAGTGGTTAACGTTTTCTTTCTTTATAATGAGTTTGAATTCTCCAATACTTTCATTAATATATAGCCTTTTCATTTTATTTTATAAGAGACAATTTACTTTTTAAATTTATTGAATAATTAATATATTTTTGGTCGATTTTTAAACTACATTGATTATTTAATAAATTTAAAAAGTAAGTTGTCTCTTATAAAAAAAACAACAGAAGTAGTACTAACGTCCAGACACACTTCCGTTTCCGTCTGTCCACTTTTTATAATGTGCAGGTGGATAAAAATATAAACGATATTTTTTGTATGTTATTTTTTTAATTTAATTTGAATTATTTTTAAAATAAAACAAATTGAATGCAAGAGGTGTGCAAATCACCATATAACCATTAGTAAAAAAACATTTGAGATTTAAAATAAAAAATGAAAAGGGTATAATTCAAAAAATAATAAAGAAATAGTCTACAAAACCAAGTTTTGCTTATATATATATATATATATATATATATATATATATATATATATATATATATATATATATATATATATATATATATATATATATATATATATATATATATATATATATATATATATATATATATATATATATATATATATATATATATATATATATATATATATATATTAAAAAGTATAAAAAAAGTTAAAATTGCTTTATATGAATCTACTATCAACACTTCAAAAACAAATTGCCCAAACTTACCAATTTGCCCTTTTCTTACACTAAATTTACACTAACAAAAGGCCACAATAGTAATCAACTAGATGCCAAATTAAATTTGATCCAACACTCTCTTCTCTTGCCAAGTGTGATACACCCATTGTCAAATTTCTATTTCAATTTCAAAATCCTTTTCCATCGTCCCACACTTTTTCCTCTCTCTGTCCCATTTTCTCTCATCTCTCTATCAACCCTTCAAAATCCTACACCGCTGCTGCCGCCCCCCCCCCCTCCCCCTCCCACCCTCGTCTTCGTTTCTCCTTCCCCTTCTCCTGGATAATGACTATTTTTTTAATGTTGAACTCTGATGGGTATATGAAGATTCACGAAAATATTGTTGTGTGCGAACATGTATTATGGCTATGAGCAGTTCACACGAAGCACACCACATATCTATTGAAGACACCAAAAGCACAGATGATGTGATGGATAAGAAAAGTAGATCTTGTGACAGCTAGGGTTTTATATTCAAGGTGAGTGTTTGTATCCTTTGTATTTATAACTTTAAGGATTTCTCTACATTAGTTGTGTAAGTTCTTCCTTTGTTTATTCCAATTCATGTTCTACATATACACTTGCCCTTAATGATATTCTTCATTTATCATGCATTACAAGAAACCAATTATTAGTCTATAGGTTTCAAGAGATAACAATGTTGTTTTTAAGTTCTTGGTTGACAAGTGTTTCATCAAATCTTAGGTTTCTAAGCTCACTTTGCTTGAAGGATTTCTTGATTCAAGTGTATTGTATTGCTTTCCTCGCTTGGTTATAGAGTCTTCAAGGATGACTTCCATGTCTCATCAAAGTTCAACCTCCATTTGTAATAATGATAAGTTTGTTTCTTACTTAGCCGTGTCTAATGTAAATAATGTAAATCCTAATCTTTTATGGCAACATAGGCTAGATCATGCCAACTTTCTATCTATCGTATAAGCTCTTAAACTCTATAATATTTCAATTTCCAATAATTCAAACACTTTACTTTGAAAGTTCTACTGTGCTGGTAAATCTCATAGGTTGCATACTTCTCCCTCATTAACTAAGTATCATACTCTTTATGCACTGGTGCATACTGATCTTTGGGGTCTTACACCTTTTCCTTTAACATTAGGTTTCCTATATTATATTGCATTTGTGGATGCTCATTCAAAGTACACTTGGATATCATTTTAAAAACACAAGTCTGAAGCCCTTAATGCCTTCAAATTATTTCTAAATTTTTTGCAAAATCAGTTGAATACCATTATTAAATCCTTGCAATCAGATTATGGGGGGAGTTTGAGCCTTTCACCAAGTATTTAACTTAGTTGGGCATTTTCCATAGACTCACTTGTTCGCATACATCCCATCAAAATGGAACACATTGTCATTCCTCAAATGTCTCTCTTACAATTTCAATCGAGTTTACCTACACCTAGCCCATCATCTCAATCGAGTTTACCACCTCTCATTCCTCAAGTCCAACCTACCTCCTTACAATTTCCAAATGTTAGTCCCTCAAATGAGTCATTGTCTCCAGTTATTCCATATTCTTTTCCTCACCATATTCACAAGTTTAATGACCATCCTAGGTTAACTAAGGCCAAAACTGGTCACTCTAAGCCTAAGTATCGACTTACTCATGTTAAACCTACATCATTCAAACAGACTACCTCTAATCAGGAAATCTTCTCCTCACTCAATCAAAGTGCGTTCGTGATCTACTTGTTAAGGCCAATATGAGCAATGCAAATGGTGTCACTATCCCAATTCTTAGCACTTGTAAATTAAACAGGCATGAATCTTCCAATCTTCTGGATCCCCACATGTATCAATCCATGGTTTGCGCTCTTCAATATGAGATAGTTACTCGCCCAAATATTGCCTTTAAAGTGAGCAAAGCTTGCCAAATCATGGCCTCTCCTTTATACTCACATTGGGCAATTGTCAAACGTATATTGAGGTATCTAAGTGGCACTATCAATCATGGTTTTTTGTTATCTCTAGTTGCACCATCCTGCAAGGTGTCTCTTCGTGCCTATAGTGACTCTGATTGGCTGAGTAATCTAAGTGATAGGCATTCCACATATGGCTCGTGCATCTTCCTTTGTCTGAATTGTAACACCCTAAACCCTAACTCTTAATATAAAAGAAAATTTCATAATTTAGGATGCTACTCAAAACACAACATGCATACTTCATAAATATTTTTCAATTCTTGCAGCAGAACTCAAATAAAATCACATAAAATCAATTAATTATTTAAAGGAAATACTCAAGGAAAATAAACTCCAACATCAATGCAAACAAATAATACGCATTGTTCCCGATATTACAGATCAGAGCATATAAACCAACTAAATAGTGATAACTATAAAATAAACGAAGAAAAATCCACGATCATCTTCAAACTCACAAGTAGCTACTCATGTTGAGTATTTGTACAACAATTCAGAAAGTCACATAAAACAAACAAGAAAGGAGTGAGAATACACCTTACAAATGTTAATGGTGAAAATTAACAGCAAGATGGTAAACGAAACAATAACAAGTATAATATTTTGACAAAATACAATTACATTCCAATTTGTAATGCTAATTCTAATGTTCCAACTCCTCCATCAATATGCATGTGGTACCAGATTTTTGGGATAAGAGGTTTGTTACTGATTGCTTGTGTCTCCAGTTCCTCTCTGAACTGTGTCTCTCTCTGAAAATGAGATCCTCACGGTTTCTCTCTAAATCTGACATCACTAGATCAAAGCCCTACCTAACTATAAAAAACATGCATGCATTATCATGTATAGCATACAACCATGCAACTCAAACAATCATCAAAATCATCTCAAAATAGGTTCCACTATTGAACCAAAAGTTTCAAATTGAGTAAAGATGTGTTATTATTCAACAGCCCTAAAATCAACTAAGATTCTCAAAAACATCTCAATAAAATATTATATTATTTATAACTCAACAAAATTCTCAAAGAACTCAAAAACAGCTCAACAACAACTCTTAGCTTTCAAAGTAACTCTAGAGTATTCAAAAGTACTCTAAAGTGCTCAAATTTTCTCTACTGACAACTTTCACATGTGATAACTCTAGTAATCCTAAGGACTGACAGTTTAACTCAAATTACTCAAAAATTGACCCAAAGGTCACAAAAGGGTCACTGGTGTCAAAAAATAGTCGAAATCAACGGAAAACTTTATCATTGTTGTATGGTCCCCCCTCCCAAAAAAAACTCAATTTTTCAATTTTGTCCAAAAACGTCTAATTTTTCAAAAGTTATGTTTTTTTATGACTTTTTGGGGAATATATATATATATATATATATATATATATATATATATATATATATATATATATATATATATATATATATATATATATATATATATATATATATATATATATATATATATATATATATATATATATATATATATATATATATATATATATATATATATATATATATATATATATATCGCGTAATTTTTACAGAAATTGGGAAAATCGCATGCATTAAAATATCCAAATTCCCACAACCTACTAATAACGAACAACTAATTAATCACATGAATACACAAACTCATATTATAGTGACCATAGGAGATTTATCTCAAAACTCATTTGGTCACCATAGTAACATACAAACAACAAAAATATTTATTTGGTCGATGCCAATGAAGTTTTTACCAAACCCCATTTGGCCAACACAGTAAACACATAAACAACACATTCATATAATCGAATGGAGTTTTGTCCAAACCACATTTGCTCAAACATGTTACAAAATCATAGGAAATTGAAGAAAGTATTAAAAGCCCTCATGACGGTGATGGGAGGTTAAGGACCTCTCACCATCCTGGCTGCCCAATAATCACCCATAGGTAAAGTAATTCGCTCCCCTACCTTAAAATTGCATAATCTCTTAAGCTTTTGTCTATGATGTCTCCTCCTAGTTCTCCCTCTTCCAATTTCTTAAATGCATCTTCTCTCCAAATGCTCTAATGTCAAGTATTATAAAACCTACACTACGCCAGAAATGACTTTTAGCAGCGCAACAAAAGACAGCGTTTTCTAAAAAAGCGCTGCTAAAGGGTCATGAAAAAAAAACAAAAAAATAGCATACCTAAGACAGCGCTTGTTAAAAAAGCGTTGCTAAATGGGGGTCAAAGAAAGCGCTTTAAAAAAGCGCTGCTAAAGGGGGGGTCTACGAAAGCGCTTTTAAAAAAGCGCTGCTAAAGGGGGTCCTAAGGCAGACCTATAGCAGCGCTGCTAAAGGGGGTCCTAAGGCAGACCTATAGCAGCGCTTTTAAAAGCGCTGCTAAATGCCAAAAAAAGCGCTACTAAAGGGGGTCCTAAGGCAGACCTATAACAGCGCTTTTAAAAGCGCTGCTAAAGGGGGTCCTAAGGCAGACCTATAGCAGCGCTTTTAAAAGCGCTGCTAAATGCCAAAAAAAGCGCTGCTAAAGGGGGTCCTAAGGCAGACCTATAGCAGCGCTTTTAAAAGCGCTGCTAAAGGGGGTCCTAAGGCAGACCTATAGCAACGCTTTTAAAAGCGCTGCTAAATGCCAAAAAAAGCGCTGCTAAAGGGGGTCCTAAGGCAGCCCTATAGCAGCGCTTTTAAAAGCGCTGCTAAATGCCAAAAAAAGCGCTGCTATAGATTTAAGTAGCATAAATTTAAAAAATCCCAATATTTTCGCAGAATCAGAACAGTCTTCTTCTTTCTTATTTCCACTCGCGAACGTTGCCCTATTCAGAATTAGAAAAGTCACCGTCGACGCATTCCGTCCGCGCCTCCGTCCGACAGCCTCCGTCAGTCGTCTTTCCTCCGGTCATTCCTTCGTCACCTCATTCTGCCGTCGTCCGTCCAATTTTGACGGTCATATCCGTCCTCCACCAGCGCATTTCCACCATTTTAAGGTATTTGAAGTTTTTCATTTTCCATTTTTATTGTTCTCATAGTTGAATGCATTATTGGAGTTTGAATCTTTTAGTTGCTTTAGGTTGTTCTCATATAATATTTGAACTGATATTATATTCTGTTTTTAACATTCTCCATAACCATTCCATAACTATCTCACATTCCATAACTATCTCACATTCTCTTAATACATAACATATGCAGTGTAGAATTGGAAATATAATAGTTATGATGTGTTGCTATCTGTGGTATAGATTGATTAAGGTCTCATGCTTGTTCGACTCGCTATTGCCGCTAATGTTTGCATCGATTAATTTCATTGTGCGAAAAATATTGGTTAAAAAGTGTTGTTGTTAGTCTCCTTATTTCTTCTGCTAGCTATAAAAGTTGAAAAACAACGAAGGAAAACTGTTATGTGGTTCATTGTTTCAGTGAATATTTCAGTTTTGATTTGGTTGACATAAGGAGTAGGATTCAAAAGAAAGAGCCTAGATAAACCCACCTATTTATGTCTCTTTCACATTCCTTTTGACACAATTTCATACACTTGTTGGATAGTGAAGTTTTGTAATGAAAAATAATGGAATATGAAAAAGATTCAGCATATTCCACCCATGCATTTGGAAATATATCAACATGACAGAATTAATAAAAAAAGAAGCTATAAGGGATGCTTATTTTTATACTTTTGATCAAGAAAAATGTTTAATTTATTAAGAACAATTGGCACTATCTGGCTTTTAAAACAAAACAATACAGATTATGTTATACTTAATTTATGCATTGTCACTTATTTTTTTATAGTTTTTTCTGATTATTTTATCAATCATATTTTGCAGATGAATATGGAAACTTTCCACCACTGCAGCTAAAGTATGCTGAAATTTCCATAACCTTACATCCTACATGCTAAATTTGATTTGAATATTCCAACATTTTCTCTTCAATATATATATATTTTTTAATTTCTAACTTGAACATCTATGCTTTGTTTTTTTCTTCATTTTTGCAGATCAGGTGATGTACAGTACACATTGCAGTTTCATAAATATGTTAATCAATATATATATATATATATATATATATATATATATATATATATATATATATATATATATATATATATATATATATATATATATATATATATATATATATATATATATATATATATATAAAGTTAAAAGAGTGACATGAAAAATCATGGCAGGGTAAATAAATATTGCTATGTGATGCTGACATTGTTGTATATAGGAATGTCCAAAGGAGCCATTGCTGGCATAGTTGTTGAAGGAGCTTTTGGGATTTTAGCGCGACAAATATAATCGGTCGAGGTGGCTTTGGATCTGTTTACTACGCCGAGCTTCGAAATGAGGTTTGTGTGTTTAGAATCTCTTTTGTATTGCGCTTTATGAAGAAAATTACTCTTTCTAGTCAAATAGAGATTCCAATCATGGTATGGATCAATTCATAAGTTATGTGATTCATTTTGATAATTAACTGATATTTTATCTGAGTAATTAGTTTTAAAATTAAATCGTGCATGTTCTGTTATATTATGTAGTATTTTGATGATTTCAAGTGCGGTACTTACTCGAAAGCAAGATTGGAAGAAATTAAGGAGGAATGGTGTCAATTTATTCTTGAGTTGAGAATTCTATAATGTATCTATTTGTAAAGTTATCGGATTTGTAATTATATGTAAATTGATTGTATATGTGATGTTGTTCTGAGGATCGGACTGTGTTGTAATATATTTAAGCAGGTTTATGTGTATAATATTGCAAAGTGATAAATTATAATGTATACTTTAGTTATTGTGAATAATATTGCAAAGTGATGAATACACAAAAATAAGGCCAAAATAATTGTTATATATAAGATCAAACTGTTGAACTAAAGGCCTGAATTATAAGCAGGGAATGTATTTGTTATAAGCAGGTTTATTGAAAAATATATAAAAAATGTGATTATTTAAAAAAAAAATTTCAAAATCGTGAAGAATAGACAGCGCTTTTAAAAAAAGCGCTGCTAAAGGGGCAAAAAGAGGCCTAAAAAAGCGCTGTTATAGGTTGGAAAAGGGGGGGTCTAAGAAAGCGCTTTAGAAAAGCGATGTTAAAGGGGGGGGGGGGTCTAAGACAGCGCTTTAAAAAAGCGCTGCTAAAGGGGGGGATCTAAGAAAGCGCTTTAAAAAGCGCTGCTAAAGGGGGGAGGTGAAGTGGGATTAGGCAGCGCTTATAAAGCGCTGCTATAGGGTGAAAAAAGCGCTGCTAAAAGTGCTGATAAAGGCAAAAAAAAAAGCGCTGCTAAAAGTGCGGATAAAGGCAAAAAAAAAGCGCTGCTAAAGGCCAAAAAAAAGCGCTGCCTTTACCTTTAGCAGCGCCACTTTAGGCAGTGCTTTTAAGCGCTGCTAAAGGTCTTTTTTGGCATAGTGCTAACCTCCACCAAACCTCACTATTTATTTTAACCTGATTTTGTACTCTTAATTATTCCACTTTCCCCCTACATTCCTTAATTCTCACCACTTTACCTCACATTCTCAATATTTCTAGTTTCCACCGAAACTTTTGAAATTCTTATTTTCTTTAATATTTTAACAATTTAAAATAATTAAAATTCTAATTAATTCTCGATATTCTCCAAAAATCCCCAAAATCATTAAACACACCAATAATTCAGTAAAAATTAATTTTAATCCAATTAGAATATAAATATAAAATATCATGGTGTTATATGAATCTTGTCTCGTGGAGTTCTAAGAAGCAGAACATGGTGGTGCGCTCAAGTACAGAGGTTGAATATTGTGTCTTGGCTCACACGATAACATATTTGTTGTGGCTTGAATCTCTCCTTTGGGAGCTCCATGTCCCCTTCCTTTCTTCTACATTCTTGTGTGACAATCTCAAAGTCTTATTCTTATCTCATAATCCAATCCTTCATGTCGAAACTAAACACGTCGAGTTGGATATTCACTTTATTCGTGAACGTGTCATTTTCAAACTCATGAAGATTCAACATGTCTCAAGTTCCATGCAAGTTGCAGATACTCTTAATAAACTGTTAGACATTATAGCATTTCAGGAGCTTCACACCAAACTCAAGGTCGTGGCTCTCACCTTTCAATGAGCTTACAAGGGAGTATTAGATGAGTAGTTTAAGGTGCAAGCATCATTAATCATATCATCTTTTGGGAGAGTTTTTTAACTAGGAAGCATTGGACATCGTGAGACTTCTTTTTTAGAGCAACACCTTTGTGAGAGACACACCACATATTCACCCAAAACCTTAAGGTGATAGGTGGATGGGTTCTCTCACTTATAAATACTCAAATCTCCATATTTTCAACCAATGTAAGACTACTATTCACATTACTGACACTCGCCACATTTTCAACATCATCAACATGTGTATGGCTCAATTTCATAATCAATAGCATAAGATCATGAATGAATGTAACTAACTAACATCACACTCATGCATGTACTTGATCCTAATATCTTGCCGGATCCCTATGTATACATACATAAGAAGAGTTCCGCAACACATTCATAAAAGGTTCATGAGAGTTCCAATGACTTACCAAATTAAGAACCACTTTTATAAAGAAAATTTAATCGCAACCACCATTTTTCAAGTGCAACCCACATACATATTAGAAATGATGTATCATTTTGCAACTTCTAATTTCGTCACACTATTGAATGTCAAAACTAATTTATAGAAGAGACTAGCTCCAAAGAAGTAGAACACAGAGAACAACTTAATCAAATTCCATGGAATATCTAACTAACACCATAATCACCTAAAAATCTAATCCCATATTTATTCAACATCGCATATAACAAACAAATAATGCCAACTCTTATGAAGACATGAATCAAATAGAAGAAGCTAGATCCCAAATCATATATAACTATCCAATGACAAAAAAAATCAAAAGAGTAGTTGCATTATTTAATGGCAATTCCCACATACAAAGACCATAACCTACCATGGACCCCAACTATTATAATTATCATCATAAACAATTAAAAAATATATATATATTTAAGAAGTAAAACGAGTGGTTAATCATCTTGATTATGAACATATATATCAAAACAATCTCTGTATAATTTCAACTACATATATAATTAACAATTAATAAATTTAAAAATTACATGAATCATAAAACTCTAGTACAATTCCAATGGCTTCTCTTTCTCTTTCCATTCTATAAACCTACATGGTGAAAACCTAACCTTATATTCTGTAATAGTTTCAAGCTTAGGAGACCAAACCTGATCCTTAGACTTCACAAGTTGTTCATAATGTTTTTTCAACTCCGGAGTACTACAAAGAAAACCGTTGCTATAACTTGCTCCATTCTCATTCATCTCTTTATTATTAATATTATTATTATCTCCACATATAAGACCAGTAATAAACTCAGGCATAACCTTAATAACAACCCTTCCATTAGATCCTTTCAAATACTGAAAAGGACACTTTCCAAATTTAATAGGAGAATTATTAGGGCAAGATCCGAAGGCTGAGATCGACGAAACGGAGAGGGTGTCGATAGCAAAAAAACGATCTATAGGAAGAATAAAGTAGGTTTGACCTAGCATGAGTTCATCGTTTATGGATAGAACCGGAATTGGATGTCCTATGAAGAATGAATCTGCATGACATACCATCATTTCGGGGAATTCGAACATTATTTCTCCGGCTATATGTTTTCCTTTCAATGTTCTTGACGTTCCTTCCCAGAAAATAAGTTTTACTGACGACGATGACGAAGACGACGACGAGTTTGTGGTGTTGTTAAAACATAGAGTGATTGCTGCATTTCCCATTTTGAAATATTAGAGAGATGTGTAATGTAATGTGTTGGACTTTTTTGAGATGAAGGAAGGGTTGTTTGGTTTATATATAGGGATGATGATGGAAAGTGGAAACATTATTTGACTTTTTATGATTTTGATTATATTTTTGTTTTTGTTGTTTTTTTGTTTTACCTTTTATGTAGGGCAATAGTTTTGGGTCGGTGTGGTCTGGTCAACTATGTCGGCTTTGAACATCTCTCTATCTCATAAAGTGATTTGTGGGAACTTTTGGGACACACTATCCTTTGCCAGCTTGTAAATAAAAACATCTCACACGAACATCACACATAACTAAAATGTTTGACCATGGCTAATTTACTTTTTGTTGTTAATGTATATTTGAATTTAATTGAAGTTCTTAACCTTTTCCATTTGAATTGATATACTCTAGGGTTTAACTAGATGCTTAGTTTTTGTTGTTTATAAATAGAATTCATCAGTCGCAGTTGCGAAGGATCGAACTATTATTCTCTATATAAGTCTCTTTTAAGTCGTAGTTGCGAATGATCGAACCGTAATTCTCCATATTAAGTATAGTCAATCACCATTTGACCAACTAACTATTGATGCGATTTGATATGATTTAGAAGAAAAAATTTAAATCAAAATTTTGTTGAAACAATTTTTACTAAAATGCATTTAAGCATATTTAATAATATTATTTAAATTGATTATTAATTTTTTAAAATTTATTTTCAATTTTAATTAAACCAATATAAATTTTAGGATTTTAACACGCCTAAGTATAATATATAGAAGCAATGTTTAGGATTTTACTGTATGCAGACATTTTTAGTCTATATGCTAAGAATTAAATGATGTTTGAATAAGCATCGCATTTTATGATCATGTGACTGAACTGTCCAATAAAGAGATACCAAAAAAAAAATTATATTTTCCAATTAAAATCAAAATATTATTAAAAAATTGAAAATTATATAACACAATATTAGTGTTAAGTATTATGTTCATTAAATATAACACAAAATTCTTGTTAAATATTCTAAATATGTGATTCATAACTTTAATTTTCACTAGAAACGCGGTTTATGAGAATCAAAACTAAATATATACTTGATATTGACTATTAAAAAAAACTCAAGGAACATGTGATATATGGACATTTAAATATATAAAACTTTTTTTATCATTTTTCAACGACTTTTTCTATCTCCAGTCAGTTCATTTTCATAATCATAAGGTTATTTCTAAAATCAATTAACCACTAATGACTGCCTGCCAATTGCATCTTGGTCATACAATACTATAAACAGATCAACCCAATAAAAGTCTATTGATTTGATAGCTTTAATTAAGTAAAATTAATTAAATTAATATATATTAGCCAACTAATTTATTTAATATTCGTTATTAAAGATAGAATGAATATTTCAAAATTGGTAGTTGTTCGTTTGGTTCTTTCCAACTACATTTTTTTTCATAGACAAAGTCTGTATAAGTCACAAGATATATAATTACCTTCGTCATTGGGACATATTAGTCGAACTTATCTACGTTGTTGTCGGTTTATGACCAAGCTTATGATTTTTATGTGCTAATTTGATAGTACTTTTCTTTTCTTTTTGTAAAGTCAAATGGCAGGTTAATTTGCGTAGCACTTTATATAAGATGACGTGTGTGGAGAAAAATACAACAATTAGAAGATTAATGAATGTATGATTTAAGGATGTAGCAGAAAAAATAATGTTATTGATTATTTTGTATAGGGTAGTCTCAAAATTCTAGCTTGTAAAAAATCAATAAAGAATGAGAATTATTAGGATGAAATTGTTAAGTGTCACAAGTCTCAATCAAAGTTTCGACATATTAATTATGTGGATTAAGAAGATTCGGATAATTTATCAGTTGAGTCGAGACAAATGTTGGTTTGGAGAAGTCTCGGAAACATATATCCACAAGATTAAGATCACTCTTTCTTTTAAACATGTTCATAATCTTAAAAAGAATTTCACAAATGAGGCATTTGACTAGTGTCGAAGTCGACACGACTACCAGGTGTTAAGGACTTAGGATATTTTCAAATCCAAAAAACTATGTGATACGAAAATGTCTCGGTATTATGGGAGTTAATCAAAGACTCTCGACATGAGGCAGTTAAGGTGTTTAAGAGAAGTTATAACCACGATGTTGGATTTTCAGCAATATCATCATTGAAGAAGCGTGAAAACAAGTTAGAGCAAAGTTGTTTAAATAGTGGGATACATGTTAGATGTTTAAGATTCATTTGTTGTCGACGGTTACTTTCATATTAGTATATAAGTTAGTCTAAGTGTATGGGATCAAGGTCGCACTTTTCACTAATTTTCTATAGAACTAAAGTATCTAAGTCACAAAGAGAAATAGTCTGTGAGAAATGTGAGTCTGCATCCACTATTTTAATTTTTTGTAAAACTTTTGTATTTGAAGCATTTACTTTAATGTCATTTATCCTCTTTATTGTTAGTCACTTTTTTCTAAAGCATATTGTTTGCGTCCAGATGATCATTAGTCAAGCATTTCAGTTCCAATCATACACACTTTTCTTTGCAACCTTTTACAAAAATTGTCCTTGAGATTTTTGAACTAATGTTTTAAGTGAACTGAACTCGTGATTGTTTTCTAAATTCACCTTTAAACAAATTGACACATCCAATGGGACCCTTTTGTGCAAGATTTTTTAAAACTTTTGCAAAAAAAAGTGTGTCTTTTATATAGTTTATTAGTGTTTTCATATGAAATGGCTTTATTTGTTGATTGTTTATGCGTCTGAGGAGTGGTAGGAAACTTCCATAAATGACTCGTCTAAATAAGAACCCAATTCCCCCTTGAAATAATGCTCCCACCGTAGAAGAACAATCGATAGATTCGACGGTTGGAAATACAGGGAGTTTGACCACTCTTTCTGAACAATTGATCAACCAAGGAGTTGTCATAATACCAGAGGATGATTCTTCTAAAATCTGGAGAGATAAGCTTGAAGTTGTCTATGAGAGGTTCTAAAGTAGGTTATCTGCAATTATATGCCTTGTAAATGTTATCACCTTGTATTGAACAATATTTTTTGTTGAATAAAAATTATTCATATTCTTGTGTGGTCTTGATTGTTATGTGCATTTCTTATGTTGTTTAGAGAATAAATATTAGGATTAAAACTCTATAAAATTAGCACCATTCTCATTGAAAGATTGGAAGTGATTACATTTTTTATCAAAGGCTTTATAGACATTTGGATCTGTTCTAAGGAATTCATTAGACTCATCTGACATATCTAGAGTGTTCAAATAATTCACTCAATCTTCCTTTACAAACTCAACAACTTCCTTCCTCTAGAGATTTCTGCGTTGTGACTTATAAGTTCTTTTTCTTCTATGTGTCTCAACAAAGGATGTTGTTGTTAATTGTGCCTCTGACGAAATTTGCTTGCTTGAAGAATCTTTAGTTGCTACCTTCTTCTCGTTTGCTTAAGTTGCTTCTTTTAGCAATATTGTCTTTCTAAAGTCTCTCTTTGGAACTCATTTTTTTTATACTTATACATCTTTGTGTTCTAAAGATTAAGTGATTTAGAGAGATAGTTTTCTAAATATTTTATAGAGCTTACTCGTCCATTACCTTGAGTCTTTATTTTTTTAATATTATTTAGTCTAATCAATCTTTTAACTTTTGATTATTGGGAAGTGATGTCTAGTATCCCCTAATAAAGATTCTTTTGAACAACTGTAAATGTTATTTAACAACTATTTTCTATCTATTGTTTTATCTATTGTCAGAAAATCAAAAGAAAGTAAAAGAAATGCATGCAAAATTAATATTGGACGAAATAATTTTCATTGATAAAAAAGGGAGATTACAAAGTAAGATGAAGATATTAAGATTGCATTAATCTAATTCTTCTAAAGCCCTAAGACTCACATGATTTTCCCATGTGTAGACTGACTCATCTTCCTCTTCACAGTCGGAGATAACAATCGAAAATGTCATCATATCTCTAGACCTCTTATTCTTCTTCTTCTTTATTGATTTCTTCTTAGGCCTCAGAGCAGTTGTTGATGAACCTATTTAAGAAGGTTTCATTACAGATGGTGTTGAACCTTCCTTAAAAGGTTTCAGTACTGTGGACGAAGAATCAATTTCAGAACCTACATGTTTATGTGGACCTTACATCTCCAGACTCGTAGCATCCTCTGAAATCTATGTTATGCTAGATATGTTGACACTCTCAGATGTTGCTTCCATGTTGCTCTGAAGGATGTTGATAAAAAAGACTTATGTCTCGGTTACTTTTATAGTAGAGTTTGGATAACCCAAACAATGGAATAAAAATCTTTCTCTTGATCTTGGAAGTGTTATGACCAATAATTATTTAGGATGCACTGTACATGCTTTTAATGCTCTGTGTTACTTGAATCGTTTTCTCTTCCTTGAAAACTGATCAAGTAATGATGGTCTGCTTTGCATTTATGAAATTATTTCTTTTAGTTTTCTTATCTTTTTAATTATTTTTTTTTATTTTTTATGTGACAAAATGGAGAGAAAGACATAGAAGTATTTAATGAGAATCTGAACCCATTTTGATTTTAAATGTTGTTCATTTATTATTATTTTAAATTTCTGTTATATCGGTTATTTGTTTTACCCGAGAGATATATTTTAGTTTTATTGAATATAGAACTTAGGGGGGAGCTTACAAACTTCAACCTTTGGAATATTAGACTCAAGGGGAGCTTACAAACCTGAAACTCTGATTTTTTTTCAAGTAAATTAAAATAGCCCAACATTGTTCTTAAATACTTATGTTTGTCATCATTAAAAAAGGAGAGATTGTTAGAATAAGATTTGTTTATGACAAGTATTTCTTAAGGTTTTGATGATAAAAAAAAGTATTAAAAGAAAAATGGTGTTATCTAATGTGTGCTCTAAGTATGCATGTTCCAAAGTTTAAGAAGAATCCATTTAAAATCTGATAAAAGGATGCATTTGAGAGAAACTGAGTTATTGGCTTCCGGTGGTTCAGAACTGAATAACATTCTCTAAGTGGAGTATGATAATATAAGTTGAGGTAGACTATAAAGATGAAAGTATCAGCATCAGAAGAGCAATATATCATCTTTACACTTATTTAGTGTATAAGCTTCTAGTGATCATCTAGATACAATAACAAAACTAAGTTATCTGTACTGCAGAAAGCAAGCTACAATGTTAAATAAGTTTGTAAGCTAGAGTCTATGTTCACATGGCTCAAGAAGAGTTGACATGATTTACGGATATCCACTCTCAACGAATCTATATTACAAGATCACAAGGAAGATGTTATGGTTAAAAGAGTTACACAATGGATAAAGACCTTTGGTGTATCTATCTTCAACGTCTCTTGTACTATGAAGTAACAAAGACACTTGTACAAGTTATCTCTTCCAACGGATATCATTATATAACTACTATATAAGTAGCTAAAGATTCAAATTGGAATTAACAACAAGGAAAATAAAGAAAGAGAGCCAAGAAGAAAAAAGTGTTTCACACTTCTATCAGAATGGAAGAATAACAAGATCAAAAATGGCAACACAATCAAGGATGCAGAAACTATGTTATTTGTTCTAAATTGTACAAAGCCTTAATATTTCTTAAAAATTGAATATCTTAGAAATTTTAAGATCTATGACATTTGTTATGGTTATTTCCTTGTACCTCTGATTATATCAAGTACACCTTGTTGTATATTTTGCTAAACAAATTATGTTTAGTAGTTTAGATAGAAAGTCTCTTGCTATGTGATTGAGCATCAAAGTCTCTTGTTGTGAGCTTGAGCTAAGTAAATCTCTTACTATGTGCTTGAACATTGAAGTCTTGATCAATTGTTGATTAAGCATGGAAGTCTTGTACTCGATGAGTATGAGCAGAAGTCTTGACACTGAGGGGTTTAAGTAAGGAAGTCTTGGATTCGTGGAATCTAAGCAGGAAGTATTGAATTTGTGGGATTTAAGCAGGATATCTTGAACCTTAGGGGTTTAAGCAAGAAGTCTCTGACTGAGGGTCTGAGCAGAAAAGTCGTATGTTCGAGGGCATAAGCAATTGTAATCTTAATTTTATTATAGTGGAAAATATCTTGTGGTGCAAGGGGACTAAATTACTTCCAGTTTGGAAGGAACCAGGATAAATCTTTGTGTGTTTTGTTGTTATTTGTTTTCTTCTAATATTATTTTGCTGTAACTTATAATCAGAATTTGAATATGGTTTAGAATCTTAATTTTGTTCAAAAGCAACGCAAAAACGATGAACACAACTCAACCCCCCTTTTCTTGTGCATTTTTCTCACCTTCAAAAACCACAGGGGAAAATAGTAATTAACATAGGCATGCATTTGAGATATTATACGTGACTTTGGAATTTGTTCCTTAGCTACTTGTGCAATATTATAATGTTGTAGACCTACACCACTAAGTCATGTATTGATCCCAAGTATCATGACAAAACCCATCACAAAAACACTTTAGTTGAAATTTATTAAATAGATCTTGACTCTGCCAGTAATCATATCAGTTAAGCTTATAACCTCTAATTTATCAATCTTAAATTTGAACCTATGGCAACTTCATTTATTATTAATCGTTGCTCATAACTATTCATAAGTTTTGATTAGAAATCAACGTCAGTTAATACAATCTTTATGAACTGATACACTTTCTTCTATCACTTGCTGCATTTTAATAGTGTATACTTACACATAAAAAAAATTTCAAACAACATTTATGATTAAGTCAGAACCCCATAGTCATACTATTACTCTGCAATCATACTATTTAAACGTTCATTTGTGTTTTAAATTTTTTAACTTTACTGAGACTAAATATAGTCATAATGAGATAGGAACACTACTACAAAATATACATTTGGTAACACTAATTACAACGGTCTGACAGTTAACTATGGTAATACCTCATTTTTTGATGCATTTTTTTTTATATTTACGAAAAGACATTGCATTACGGTCAAACCAATTAACCATGATTACACATTCATAGAGTGGCAGGGTTTGAATCTTAGCTCCAATAATTTTCTATATTTTCATTACAATGAGTGTTGTCTTTATTATATATATATATATATATATATATATATATATATATATATATATATATATATATATATATATATATATATATATATATATATATATATATATATATATATATATATATATATATATATATATATATATATATATATATATATATATATATATATATATATATATATATATATATATATATATATATATATATATATATATATATATATATATATATATATATATATATATATATATATATATATATATATATATATATATATATATATATATATATATATATATATATATATATATATATATATATATATATATATATATATATATATATATATATATATATATATATATATATATATATATATATATATATATATATATATATATATATATATATATATATATATATATATATATATATATATATATATATATATATATATATATATATATATATATATATATATATATATATATATATATATATATATATATATATATATATATATATATATATATACCTATCACCATGGTTGGTAATGCCAACCGTTATGAAAGATATTACATTTTATCACAGTTTTTGAATACGACCGTGATGAAATTATTTATCTATATATAAGTGAACTGACTCTCGCTTCTTGACAATATCGTCGTATCTCTCACAACAAAACTCTAGCACATATTTTCTCTCTTCTTCTTTGTCATTAGCTTTCCTATTCTATAGTATAGCCTCTATTTTTTTCTTCATACATAAAGGTATGTTGTTGTTATGTTTCACGTGATTTTCATATGATTTTATTCTTGTTCGAGAGTTTATAGTTTTTTTTTGTTGTATGTTGTTGTAGTTATTGATAAATATAGGCAAATGTTAGTTGACATGATTTTCATATTATTTACTTCAGTTTCACATGTTTTGTTGTTGGTTGTTGTTGTTGACAATTTTTTTTCTATATTCTCTCTTATTCGTGTATGATGTTGTTATGTTGATGTTATTATTATGTATGCTGATAAATTTTTGTTGGATTATAATGTATTGCTAGTTTATGTTAACATGCTGGTTTTTTTCATGGTATTTGTAGGATTACAATTGTTTTGTGTTGCTATGAAAATAAAATAAAATAAAGGATGAAGTTGAAGTGAAAGATGCAAACTTGTATGATATACCGAGAATGACATCCATTCAAATTTAACACAAATTTGCAGCTTTTTCCTCAGTTTCATCCTCCTTTTATTTTACAAGTTTGCATACTATGAGTGTGGTTCACATGATGGTTTATCTTAATTTTCCACGATTTTTTTTAATTAAAGGAATGTATGTTGTTGATAAATGTTGTTCATGTTGTTTTGCGCTGTTTGTTGATAAATAGTTTTTTATTTGTAGCTAGAAAGAGGTCATGATTCTTTACTTATCAGTGATGCAGTTGGTTGTGTGAACATGGATCTAAGAGAGTTGCGAACTTGTGTTCGCTATGGAAATATTATATGAGTTTTTCATATAATATTCCCACAATGAACACATATTTTCTACTCTCTCTTCTACTTTATCCTCTTCATAGCTTCCAAGAACTGTTAGTTATCAAGGTCTCCTAATCTATGTTAATTAATTAATATTTTTATTGATAAATATTGTTAGTGAGTTTGTTATATCATATGTGATTGCTTATTTCACCAACCCTTCATTGAACTTGCATTCATTCAAATATATTTTTTAGATAATAATTAGAAAAATTAAATTATTCTTGAAAATCAACTTAGACAATTCAATGTTTATCGAATTGCATACATTTTGTAATTCATTATTTCCTCTTTAACCTATAGAATTTGATTCAATATCACAAAATTTTCAAAACAATGATGATAAATGGATGTCATTCTGAGTCTTTCACACAAAATTTGATGTTTGCAAAATAAACAAGAAAAAAAAAATCAAATTTTGTGTGAAAGACTTACAAGACATCCATTCACGATCATTACTTTGAAAATTTTGGGATTGAATCAAATTATATGGGTTAATGAAACAATCATAAATTATAAGATGTATGCAATTCAAAAAACATTTGATCGTTTACGTTGTTTTTCAAGAATAATTTAATTTTTCTAATTATTATCTCAAAAATTTATTTGAATGGTTGTATATGGTTAATGAGGAGCTGAGAAAAACAAGTAATCTCATATTTTATAATAAACTCTTAAACATCCAACCATGGTTGGAACATATAACTGTGGTAAAATATTATTTTTATGTGTTTTAGTTTAGTTGCAATTGGGTATCAAACTCAAGACCTATAAATTGTTTCACTAACAGTTGTTTTCTTTTTATCTGTTGTTATAAGTAGGGCATTATCTAACTTATAATGAATCTCACTCGTCCGATATACATGTGTTTCACAATTTTCATAATATGTGTCTTTTTAATAGTAGAAATCAAGTGATTGAATTTTAATAGTTAGCAAATTTATGTGAAGAACCAATCATTAGAAAAACTCCTAACATTAAATCTTTTGATTAAACAAACTTTTCTCTCTTTTTCAGCTAAACTTTACAATATTATGTTCCGATCTCTTTAGAACCCTAGAGTTAAGACTAAAACATAAAGAATAAATAATATGATTGAAAAACAAAGAAAAAGCAATATGGTAGGATCTCATATCCTAATTTATCTAACGTTAGAAAAATGAAGTTTCCTACTATAACTATATTATTGTGGTCCACACTAGCTCTTGATCATCTTAATATTATTACTAAAATTAAGAAAACGTTTAAAGGTCAATATATTTGTTTGCTTAGGTAAGACTTCCAATTATTATAAATACATTAAAATCTCCAATAATTTGTCTCATCTTTCTTATAGTTTTTTGCATGTGACAGAAAGTAAAACGACAGTTGGGAACTTTATTATTTTATTTCACAAAAGGTGACTAGTCAACACGGATGATTGTAATTTGTAGCCTTATTTAATTTTTATAAACTATGATTTGGACAAATATATTTATTTATTTGGTTATTTAATTTAATTTAATAAACGTTTTTTGGGTAGGTATATTGATATTCGAGGAACGTCCAAAACCGTTTTTTAGGAAAATATCTGCCTCCTTGACTCAGTTCCAAATAAATTTATAATTAATTTTGTTTTTTAATAATATGAACAAGTGTGTATGTGTGAGTTGCTTACTCTCTTAGTAAGATTTGTCCAATTTTAATATTATAAGAGAGCGTGATAAACAAGGTTATATAGCTTAATAATATTTGGCAATTTTTTATTTGTGTTTTTGATGTGTGAATACTATCTATATGTATCTAATTAATTATTTAATTTCAAATTTTTTATATTTATTATTTTAAAATAAATTTGACTTTTTTGGTTCAATTCATAAGAAGTTCTATGAGAAAACATAAGAGACGGGTTAGATTATTCCACTAATGAAATCTAACTAACAAAATGGGTTTATAATATAATTTTAAAACGATGAATTACTTCTCATAAACACTATCGGAGAATAAAGAACAGGATTGGCGCATAAGTAAGTGTCATCAACCTTATCACAAATAATTTTTGGTGGAGCCACGTGATTTTAGATATAAAGGAGGAGTCTTCTCCTTCATTACACTTTAGAATTTGAGCTTTATTTATTTCTTATCATTTTATCTCTCTTTTCTCTCTCTCTTTCTCTTTCTATATTTTTTTTTATTAAAGTTGTCTTAGTGTCGTGTGAGTAAAAATTATTTGTGAGGAAGAAGTTGCATTGGTGTTATGTTATTGTTGTTACTATCAAGAGTGCGATATTCTTGAGAAATCGAATTTGTTTTTTGAGAATAACTAGTCTTAAAATCTATATTTGGCTCTAAAACTTAACTTGAAAAAGTTCTATTTGGTTATTGAGATCAACCTGTAAAATCTCTAATTGATTCGTTAGTTCAGTCTGTAGAAAATCTTTCTTTTGGTTGGACATAAATCATAGTAAAATCTTGTGATTCGTCTGTATCAAAGGTTCATGGGCATAACCTGTAAAAACTCAATTTTATAGTCAAATCTCAAGAAGAATCTCGGGGACCAGAATAGGCTAACATTTGACCAAACTTGGATAAAACATTGGTGACATATCTCTAACTCTTATCTTTTACTTTCTGTCATTTATTTTACGGCCTTTACTTTCTGTTGTTTTTCCTGATCTTAATATGGACACAACTTTCTTCTTAAGTATGAAAAGATTAAATTTAGTCACAAATTTTGAATAACACAATTCACCTTCATCCTTTAATAGAGAATGGTATGGTTTTTGGAAAGAGAAAATGGAGTTTTTCATATAAGAGATGGATTGTGATATTTGAACGGTTGTGAAGGAAAGTGCATTTACAAGTGATGTCTATTTTGTTGTGGTGAACAAACCTGAAAAGTATTGGACCAAAGATGATAAAGGAAATGTGCAACACAATTTGAAAGCAAAAACAGTCATCCCTATTATTCTTGGTCTTGATGAATTTTTGTGAGTTTCTCGCTACGAGGTTGCAAAAGAAATGTGGAGCACAGTCCAAATTACCCATGAAGGAACTACTAAAGTAAATATGGAAAGGTTGAACACATTAACTCATGAGTATGAACTATTCAAAATGAAATTTGAAATTCTAGTATACATATAACATATGTCCTAAGAAATATTGAGATATTGATCTCTACTTTACTAAACAAGGACAGAACAAGAACATTCTGATATTTCAAACTCATAATAGTGTCATGACAGATGTTTCAGTATTTGTTAAGATATATATTTTAGAGCATAAGAATAGACTGAATTATACATAGCAGAATGATAAATAACACCAAGATATGATGACCCGGTTCGGTGTACAACAACACCTACATCTGGAGGCTACCAAGCCAGGAATGAATTCATTATCAGTAGTATTAATACTAAGTATACAACTGCCGGT
This sequence comes from Lathyrus sativus, assembly GCA_963859935.3. Taxonomy (NCBI): domain Eukaryota; kingdom Viridiplantae; phylum Streptophyta; class Magnoliopsida; order Fabales; family Fabaceae; genus Lathyrus; species Lathyrus sativus. Next base: position 491,958,783 of record OZ012736.1, read on the forward strand.
AACTTATCACTTAATTCACTATCCAGTGCAACTTCTACCTAGAAACCCATCTAGATATGAGAAACCCATCTCAATTCCTAAATCACCTCATTCATATCTAACAGTCACAACCTCCGGTGATTGTATCAAACTGTTCAATTGAAAGACAACCCCTTCAACACAATATTCAGTCAATACTCTTGACTAACATTAATACTTGAACTTGATTAAAAGCTCCATCCAAGAACAATATACAATTCATTACCTACAGGTTTCTGAATATGAAAAACTATGTATACCACAATGTATCAAACCTATACAAAGGGTGACTTACAATACAAGAAAATCACACGACTCTCAAAATCCTAAACCCTTATCTTTTCTTTACAAAAGTCTTAACAATGACTAGTGATTTGCCCTAGGTCTTGGTCTTCCTTTTATAATCTTCAATTGTTCATGGGCTTCGAAATCTCTGTCCAATCATTCCTTGATCCATGTTCTGATTACACCTTAAATCTTGGAACAGATTTGCAACAAAACTGTTGTATCAGACCAAGATGTTGAGTCCTTTAGATAGAACATTTTGTTCGACATGTTGTTCTTTACAGATTTCTTCATATTAGAACATATTGTGCAACATCATGTTTTACCAATATTTAGTCACATCTTAGAGCCTTCAATCTCCCCCTTTTGACAAATTTTGGCTAAAACTCCTTTTGTACAATAAACCCAATAAATCAAGGAGTAGAAAGAGTAGAAAGTCTTGAAGTCATTTCAACCAGCCTATGACGTATACCTTTTTCCCTGGTGTACATGAGGAGAAAGATACAAGACCGTTTGTTGTATGGTGTGTACCTTTTTCCCTAGTGTACATGAGAAGGAAGATACAAGACACTCCCCCTCAAAACCAGTCCCAATTTAACCTCTTCCACTATCCAGATCAAGGCTCAGTGGACCAACCCCGACTTCGGATAACTCAGAACACAAGACACAACTGTGTTCATAACTCAGATCATAAGACACAAAAAGAAGACTCAGAACAAAAAGAACTGAGACACAGATAGGATGTTAGAATATCTTGTCCAACATCCTTGCAAAACAACTACAAGAATGGACTCAAGACACAAATAAGATCAGTCATGTGCTGCAAGGAACAACACACAACTAAGATAGACACACAACCTATCTCCCCCTTTTTAGACAAAATTGACAAAAGTATCCAACATAATTCCATATCCAAACAGTACTCAACCCGAACAAATGCCATAAAATCACGACACAGCAAAAACACAACCTGAGACAAAAGAAGCAAATACCCCCCTTATATACCCGAGCAGTTTCCTTAGGAACTAACGAACCATTGATATTACCGAAGATAAATTCAATGAGAGTATAGATTGAGGAAGATAACTTCAGCAAAAATGAATGTGCACTGGCCTTGTCTACTCTCTCTTGTAAACTTTGAAGCATAGTCATAGTGTTTTCCAATGAACTCCAAGCATACTTATTTAAGCCAGAATTAGAAAATCCTGACAATGATGTCAAGATATTATGTGTGACATCTCCCATTTATCAACAAAATCTCCCATGAACCTTATCCCAATCTGTAGAGAAAAATAAATTCTCTCAGACAATATCCAATCCTATTTATCAGGTCTCTCCTAAGAATCTTGAACATAGTTGAAATAATTCAATAACCTTAACAATTCAAAATCACAAGCAGAACTTACTAAGCTAAAGGATCAACAAACCACGATGTCAAGACATCTAGTATGATATCATAGCCTCACATGAATCACATGAACATCTTCATGCTCATAAGTGAGAAAATACAAGGATCACAATCCTTGTACCATAACCAATAAACTCTTGGATTGAGACCGAATAACACCATTGCTCACTCTCCACCTAAACACATTCACACACTGTACAAATTCATCTTGAATCTTACAGCCATAGATAACCTTGTTCTTTGAGAAAAAATCCAATTAAACTTGGAATGCTCACATCCCCGAAAGAGACATACAAATTCTCTTAACTCCTTGGTTAGCCAAGATGTCATCCAAACTTGGAAGACATTAAACCCCTTATCCATATAAAGAGATATACATCCTCAACCTGCTTCCTTCTCAAGATTCAGCCTGATATAATCTTTTCTAGAGATACTTCCAGCAGAACCTACCATCTACTCACAGATAATCAGAATCCACACAGTCTTGACCAGTAGATCTACACATACTCCACAATTAATAGATATAGCTCTAAAGATGAAAATCAAACTCAGTCATCCTTCAAGAATAACCAATAGCGTGAATGATGTTCCAACATTATTTAAGACATCAATCTCAATCAGAGGAACCATCTACTTTGATTCTTGAAACACCAATCATAGGACTTACCATTTGCATAGTAATTCTTACACCTCGTTAAGGTAAACATGAATATCTTAATATGATACACACTTGTATCGACTTAATCTTCACACGAATCAGAAAACCACTGAGGAAATAAACTCTCATGAAGCTTCAACCAGAAACAAAATGTGTAAAAAATCTATCTGATGTTTTAGAAACATCAATCATCCTTAAGCACCTTGGAGTTTCTTCTACATCCAACAAGGCATGGACATAAACAGTTTCTCCTTTAACTTTATATCTACTACCCTTTTGCACAGACCTTCATAAAGTCAAGAACACCATCACTTGCAAGATCTAATGTTACAAACATGTGATGACACACATTTTTTGGACCCTAAGAAAAAGAAAAAACTCCATTGAGCATACAAATAATTATGGTTATTTGACACATCTCCCTACAAGGATGATCAATCAGAGTTCCAGAAGAGTGGTCTTTTGATCCACCAGAGAAACTAGATCTTCCAATTCTAACTCCTCCTTGCTCCAGACATAATTCCTGAAAAGCTCATCCTACCTTGAAGGATTTCTCTATTTCAATAGAATAAGAGTTCCATGTTCTCATAGACTTGACACTTATATTCAAGTTTGAGTAAACAACCTTCATCCTATTTTAAGAAAAATAACAACCAGTCTTTTGAAAAACCATCTCGATCAATTGCTTCTTTAAGTTCCCATCTCCAACATAATCATCCATACTAGAGACTATTCTATATGAAAAGAGTATCCACAAGCAGGTTCACACGAATCTGGCTTTTTATGAGCAGAAGAATCTTCAAGATATCTGAGAAAATGTCCTAGATATTAGATTTTGACCTCCATATAGTCTGGTTCAGATTTCTTTAACAGTCCTCTAATAGGAATTATAACACATACTCCTATAAGAGATACTGAAACATAGCTTATGCACCCTTATGTGCTTAGATCAGAAATAATTTGACCCAAGGAATTTTCATCAAGATAATCATGTGTTAATCTTCACTTCCACCAGCACACTATCCATAACAAGTTTCTTGGATAGATGCTTCCTAGACAGCAAACCAAATGTCTCTTTAAGTCTAGTCTGAAGAAGATTCCCAACACTTTTGATCAACATACATTTGTTTAGCATCCAGAGCATATGCTACACCATTATTTTGTCCAAGAGGTTTACTCCTTGGATCAACAAGACTCTGCATACACTCTTCTAGAATGATGTTTCAACATCTGGTTGAACATCAATTCATTTTCCAATGAACAGATCATTGAAATTGGTTCTGAAGCCATTACTAGAATTACATACCTTGATTACATTTAAGGACAAGATAAGGACCTTTTGAGAACTTCACAAATGATACCAATTGTATCCATTCTTCAAGACAAAATAGATACATATAATAGGTTCTTGAGTTCTTGCAACTGTCTGAAGCTGCATCTTCTGGTGTGACATTTTGACATCATCTTTCTTGAACATCAAGCAAAAGGATAATCAATTAAATACTTGCTAAGTCCATAAATAGCAATTGATTTTAAATCCCAATTTTGTATTCTTCAGTCACCAAATGTCATTAGACTCCCCTTTAGCTAGAGAATCATGATGATGATTACAATGTTGAGACATTATGATTAACATCCATGACTTAACTTGCTTCTTGATACACAATCTATTGACAATTTAGTGTTCTCTTTGGTGTTCCGACTAGAAAAAACATATCCTCCTAAATCCTCCAAAAAGCTCTTCACTAAATGGGCCCTCTACAATTGTTCAGTCCTTATAGACTCCTATTTCTTCAGGTTGACACCCCTTCTTACTCTAGCTACAAGATCAGGAATAAGACATCCAACACAACCTAGGAAGAAATCTTCAAAGCATAAATCTTTCCTTAGAAGACCATCTTTAAATAAACCAGTAATATTCTTGGATAATTAGGATCACTTTCCAAGAGTTAGAAACCTCATGTAGTTACTCTTAAGATCAGTAGGGAAAATTTCTCCACAAAGATCCAATGTCTTCACACTCATAAGAATGTTTTGACATTGATCAGCTTTTACTCCAGTTCCAGCCTAGTTGAATGTCAATATAAATGTGCTGACATTTGAACAACCATATCGTTCCTTCTTTTCTATTCCAGAATAGACTGCCTTCCAAGAATTTTGATAGGGAATCCTCAAACCTAGACAATATCTTATAGGGTTGGGAGCAAAAATAAATTGCTCCAGACTTTCTTCAATGGTATGAAATTCTCATGTCACACTTTTTAAATAAGTACCCATGGATCTTCTTCTTGGCCATCTTCTCTTCTGAAATCTATTTATCAAGCACATTCATAAGTACCTTTATGAGTGGAATTGAGAGAAAACTCAAGCATCTTGGGCTACTTTAAACGTGACATAGAGTGTTTACTAAATCCATAGATCATGAATTTGATAAACAAAGCCTCAACTCAAACTTTTTCCTCCTGTTACCCTTCATGCTACCTGGTTGAAACTATCTCCCAAGCAACATAGGAAGATCCTTCAGTGGAAGCTAGATCACAATACTCTCTCATTTATATTTGTCCTAGCTAGTGATGGCTTGAACATCTATAGAGGCTGACACCAACTTCAACAAGCACCAGGTAAGATGTCAGAACATCTTATAAGGCACCATGTGTAACAATAACATCATTATCAGCAGCAGCGGTAGAATCTTCACAGAAGTATCAGTCAACCATCAGCAGTTGTCAGACTAGATTCAAAAAGCTATCATCCTAGCTTCCAATCCCCTTGAACACAATAGTAATAGATGGTCTAATCATACAATCTCCTTCCTTATTCAAAAGACCAAAAAGTATCTTCCCTAAAACTCAACCAGAAACAGAATAGGATGCTTGCTCTAATACCAATTGAAATTCTGGTATACAGATAACATATGTCCCAAGAAATATTAAGACATTGATCTCTACTTTATTAAATAAGGATAGAATAAGAACATTCTGATATATCAAAGTCATAACAGTGTCATGACAGATGTTTCAACATCTGTTAAGACATATATTTTAGAGCATAAGGATAGACTGAATTATACATAGCAGAATGATAAATAACACCAAGATATGATGACCCAGTTTGGTGTACAACAACACCTACATCTGGAGGCTACCATGACATGAATTAACTTACTATCAGTAGTATTAATTCTAAGTATATAACCTCCGGTAACTTATCACATAATTCCCTACCCAGTGCAACTTCTACCTAGAAACCCATCTAGATAAGAGAAACTCATCTCAATTCCTAAATCACCTCAGTGATATCTAACAGTCACAACCTCCGGTGACTGTATCAAATTGTTCAATTGAAAGATAACCCTCTCAACACAATATTCAATCAATACTCTTGACTAACAATAATACTTGAATTTGATTAAAAGCTTCATCCAAGAACAATATACAAGTCATTACCTACAGGTTTCTGAATATAAAAAACTATGTCTACCACAATGTATCAAACTGATACAAAGGGTGACTTACAATACAAGAAAAACACATGACTCTTAAAACCCTACACCCTTATTTTTGCTTTACAAAAGTCTTAACAAAGACTAGTGATTTGCCCTAGGTCTTGGTCTTACTTTTATAATCTTCAGTTGTTTATGGGCTTCAAAATCTGTGTCCAACCATTCCTTGATCCATGTTCTGATTACGCCTTAAATCTTGGAACAGATCTGCAACAAACCTGTTGTGTCAAACCAAGATGTTGAGTCCTCAAGATAGGACATCTTGTCCGACATGTTGTTCTTTACAGATTTCTTCATATTAGAACATCTTGTTCAACGTCATGTTTTACCAAAATTTAGTCAAATCTTAGAGCCTTCAAAACCTGAGGAGAACATTAATCAAAATACAAACATGATTTACCCATATCGTGAGTCATATGAGAACTCTAAGGAAAACATTTTTAAATGAGGAACTAGTTGTAAAAACATTTAGATGGATAAATTTTAGCAGACAACTCAAAGTCATTGTAATTTACAAATCTAGGGATCTTGTAACTATTGACACACGCGCGCAGGGTACGCTCACACACACGCACACACAATCTTTTCAGAAATTACAAGAACACGAGATGAACTGAAATGACTGACCATATATGAGGAAGGAGAAAAGTTAAGTAAAAGTCTATCACTAAAAGCTAAAGACTTTGACTTTAACGATGGCACTTCTCTTATAGTAAAGAGCTTCAAAAGATTCATAATGCATGATAAGCAATAACAAATATGAATACGAGAAAATGAGGAAAAAGCTACATTCATCCTGACATGCTTCTTGTGTGGAAAGGTAAAGGCACATCTGGTAAAATTGTCCTTTAGCTAAAAAGGAAAATTAGAAGAAATAAAGAAAAACCCAGAAAAGAGCAAAAAAACTTACATCGCATGGGAAGATAATTATATGGAATCCTCAGATGATATAAGCCAACATTTGTCTTATGGTAAATCATCTCTCTCTCTCTCTCTCTCTCTCTCTCTCTCTCTCTCTCTCTCTCTCTCTCTCTCTCTCTCTCTCTCTCTCTCTCTCTCTCTCTCTCTCTCTCTCTCTCTCTCTCTCTCTCTCTCTCTCTCTCTCTCTCTCTCTCTCTCTCTCTCTCTCTCTCAATATTTCCCATCAACTACATGGATGGTGATAGAGGCATGGATATGTGAACCCATTTATGACAAGTTTGGGTTTTAATTATGTATCCACGTCGAGATTTGGAAAGGAAAAGGGGAATTGTTTAAAATATCGAATTTAGATATGAGGGAGGTAAAAATCATCCCTGCCTCACCCTGTTGTTATGCCTACTTAGAATCTTTTCAATATCGGTAGCTATAACACCGATTTTAGAAAAATACAATGTTAAATGTCCAAAAAAAAAACAATATTAAATCCATTCTTTGCATTAGTGTCCACCCTCATCAACTCAAGGGTTAAATTCTAGGATGTTAAAATCTCAATTTAAAATCTAAACTCTATAGATTTCACTTTTCTAGGTTAGCATTTCGTGTTAAATCGTAGGTAAATACCTTTTTATGTAAAATCATATCATGGGACGATTTTAAACAATTTGAATCGTTCTAACAGCAGTAAAGTCATTTAAACCCAATTTTACCTTCTTTCTTTTATCAAATTTTAAAACTCCATTTTATATTTTAGTCCTTGAATTTGATTAAGTCTCAAATGAAGAAACTATGAAGATGATGTTGTAAAAGGATTAAACTTTCGATTAAGTTGAAGATGAAGATAAAAACACTTATTTTTTTGAACATGAAAAACTTATGAGACTCATGTTTTTTGGATAATTATTTGGATGTTACTTTTTATGATAATAATCTTTACGATTTTAATTTATCTAGACAAAACGAATTAAGGTAAATTTTTTATTATAACAAACTTAGTTGAATCATATGAAAGTATTGCCCTTTAAAATCTTCAAAAGTTTATTAAAAAACCAATTACTTGACCATTTTCCCCCTTCATCTACCAATTGCATTTATATCCATACAAAAATACATGTAAAATACGCAATACCCCTACAAGAAAAGTTTAGTGAAAAATTCAACCATCCAAACTTTGAACTTTATCATAGATTTTTCTTATTGAAGAACTATTGACAATTCCACTTTGTGCAATTTTCACTTAGGGTTGTTGATTTCTGAGACTTTATCAAGTAGTTTATCTATTTACATTCGAAGCAATAGCATAACTTCAACCAAAAGAATTTAGATATATATTAAGTTAAGCACTACGATAATATACCATCACATTGTTAAGAAAACTTCATCAAACAAGAAAGTGACAAACAAAACCAAAGAAAAAGTGGCTATGCTAACATCAGTGGATGGCCACATATAGTACTTTGTTACATTACTTAATAAATAGTCAAGATTTCAAGATTCAAGTTTAAGTTAATTAAAGAGAGATATACAATTTACAATTTAAAAAAGACTAAGTAGATATAACCGTTATTATTAGTCATATAGTAGAAGAAAAAATATTGTACATATTTTCATACGTCGTTCTAGCTACCTTGCTTTTTGGTATATAATTACTACTAATATAGTAATATTTTACGTGACGATGAAGTTTGAAAAACTTACATGCGTATAATGCTCACATATTAAAGGTTTTACAAGTCTTGCATTCTTACATTGTAAATTTTCTTACCCAAAAACATTTTTTTAAAGAGGTATGAATGGTGGAGATTGTGGTAGAACAAGGAGCGTGAGAGAAACAAACTGGAGAGGATCCGGCTCCGTTAAATACCATGTGTGGAGATATTGAACCACTAATCTGAAAAATGCATGAAAAATAATATTAAGTGAAGAGATAAAGTGTGTAAAAAATCTTGTTAGATTAATTGATTGATTTAAGTAATTTGCAAGTTTTGATATTTAAATGAGAAACTAATCTATTGATCATAGAACTGTGACCTACATTGTTGTCAGCTCATCTGATCATTTACATTTATGCGGGTAATACATGAGTGTTTCTCTACTATAGGATACATGGTGTTCCATGTTAGGTTTGTTGTCTCCTACTTGACATATTAATATTGAATTTATCCCAACGCAAAGCTTTCTTAAGTTGTGGTTCCACTTTAATCTTTATTTGTTTATGTTTGTAAAGTTATTTATATAGAAAATGGTCATAATCACAATTGTCGAAAGTATTTGATTTTATTGAATTTAAACTCAATGCGACCATGATAGACCTTAGTAGACTTGAGAAAGATTTGGTTGACTTGTGTTTGGTTGTTTTTTATACTTGCATAATTTGTTATTAGTCGAAAAACGTTTGGCTAACCCTAATATCTATTGTATGTCGATTTTGACCGACACTGAAATTATTTTAAGTGTAAACAAATGCCCTCCTTATATCACATTTCGACTAACCTCGAGCCTTGAAATAATGTGGTGCATGTAACCAATAAATACTATGTGTAAATAGGTTCGTTGTTATCCTTTGATCAATAGTTACTCAAGTTATCATCATACTCCTTTAGTCAACTCAATACTTTATAGTCAACACTTTGATCATCTGCTCAGAAGACTAAGTTGTTATCATATGATGAGTTTATCTTTTGGTTACCATTCACTTTAGAAGATTATTTTATGAAGAATAATTTGATGATTTTCTCTTAACACAGTGAACTTAAAATTGAGATATATCTAGAAATAGTATACAAGTTACAAAAGTACAAGTTGTGATTGACCAATTAATACAAGAAGTATGCGACATTATCTCACAAGATGTGCAGAATCACTTAGCTCTATAGTACAATAAACCAAAACATCTCTTATCCCAACATTTAGCTCATGAAACAATCAAATCAAGAAAGCTCTATACGTTCTTAAATTCTCTCATAATAAAATATAACATTTTACAATACTTGAATAGAATAACACTCTATTGAGAAGAAAAAAAACTTTGAGAAACAAAGAAAAACAAAGTTAATATAACAAAAAAACATCTATAGAAAAAGTTATGAAAGAAAGAAATTACTCAAAGTATTTAGATAATTTCATTATACATACATTTTATTAAAAGATTGTTATTCTAAACTTTGTTTACATCCTTCAATGAGTGGTATTTATAAACAATTTATCAATTATCTATTTATTTGATTATATTTTCTCAAAAAGGGCTAAGTTGTATTCAATTTTTTGAGAAAACAAAGAGATTGTTTTTAGTTCTTTGTAGTTGAGCAATTTAAGGTTTAAGTTGGTTAGACTAAAAGATACCTTAGTGGTGAAATTGTAATTAGTTATATTATAGTGAAAACCTCTCAAATATGAGAGAACTAAACATAACTATGAGTTGTGGGTGAGCCAGGATAAATTTTGTGTTTGTATTCATTCTATTATGCATTTGCATTCAACATCTCTATTTGAATTAGTTTTTATCTTAAACATTAAGGAAAAAAGTAAGCTCTAACACAATTCAAACTCTCATGTATTGTATTTTTCTCACCTTCATACGTGAAGGTAGTTTTGTGATTTTTCTTAGACTTGGTCCTCTCATTCAATACTCATTTCCTTTAAGGCACGTGGTTACGGGTTTCACCGTCATTTGAGTTGTTAACTATCTATTGTCTTTGAAAATGATTTCAAATGACACGGTTTTTTCTTCCAAGGTAAATCTATCTGCCCTCCTTTTTTACTCTAGGCATGTTCTCTTCATCATTTCTTGAAAATGATGGCTTCCCGTGGATTAGATCAACTGTGTGATCTTTCCCCTTAGCATTTGTGTAGGGACCTTTGAACGACTCAAGACGACGCATAAAAACGTATTGTCTTACTAGGACATAAGTGAGTCCTTCAATCTTATATGACTTGCAAGTTTTAGAATTATCAAGCATTAGGTCAGATTATTGCGGTCATCGTATCAAAAATAGATGTTATAATCATCTTCTTATCTCCTTATAGGGATTCGTCTGATTTGACTTTAAGCTATCAAACTTGATTCACCATTTTCTTATCTTTTTCAATTGTTTAGAACGTTATAGGTTTTTATAAAGATGTCATAGTCATGATGATGTATGGGAAATTATGGGTACGTATCAATAATCATCTATCTCGCTCTCATACTAGCCAACTTCAACCGGCCATCCTTGATATCCTTCTTAATAGCTCTCTTAAAAATAATACAATTATTCATTTCATGGTTATAGAATTAATGCTTCTCGCATTACTTATTTGTTTTGATATTCTCGGTTAGAGGAATCTTGTGACCATCTAATAGTCGGGTCTTCTTATCTTTAAGCAGATTATCAAATATTGCATCATCTTTCATGATCAAATAAGGATTCGACTTATCTGACTTTAAGTTGTCAAACTTGCTTCACCCTTTGCTTACTTTTTTCAACTATTTTGAACCCTGTAGGTTCTTATAAATATGTAATAGCCATGCTCATGGATGGGAAATTATGGGTATCAACAATCATATATATATATATATATATATATATATATATATATATATATATATATATATATATATATATATATATATATATATATATATATATATATATATATATATATATATATATATATATATATATATATATATATATATATATATATATATATATATATATATATATATATATATATATATATATATATATATATATATATATATATATATATATATATATATATATATATATATATATATATATATATATATATATATATATATATATATATATATATCATTCTCTTATCAGTCATGGTTACATGATTCTAGGAGTTATGTGTCTTGCATTACATTTTCCATTTGATTCTCTCGCTTAGAGGAATCTTGTGACCATATAATAGTCGAGTCCTCTTATCATTAAGTAGATAGTTAAATATTATGTCATATTTCGCTATATCAAAGGTATACTACGTCTTATTCTATATTGAATTATTTTTTTCTTTTTAGCAAGCTTAAAGAAAGAACTTGAATATTTTTTTTTGCCTCTTAGAATTATTTTTGCTAATATATATATATATATATATATATATATATATATATATATATATATATTGTGGCATCGACTGACATGTCATCATCAGATACCCCCATATCAATGTGACGGCCCTGTGTAGGCATCTTCCTTTATGGCAAAAGTACTAGGTTGCAAATAACAAAGGATAAAAGGTACATAATGTAGAGGAATCGGTTGATCTTGAAAGACCTTATTGTTTTAGTGATCAACTAGCTCTAAGTATAAACACATGCATGACTTTGGTTCCCTTTCATTCTTTGTATGGTTGACATGATAGAAGTGTCACCCAAATTTTCTCGTTTGATTCCTAACTCCCATAACTCCCAGACTTGTTGGATCTCGTTATGAGCCAAAAGCTTTACAATGTTTGAATTTTTTTACGAGACTAGATACATAATGTTATGTGTCCCCATGTGAAATTGTTGTCTAATGAAAGACGTTGTCATTATCATTGAACCCTCTTGTGGATTAAGAGACACAACCCCATAAGCAATAGAGGAGGCACAATTATTGGGACTTCCGCCGTTTATGAAGATTCATATAGTCATTGTTGATTTTACCTTCTCGGAGATGATAATGATGGTTGGCTCGTGGTGTTGAGGTTTTATCTAGATTGCATGTACATACTTCAAGCATAGCCTTGACTAGGTGAATATAATTCTTAAATGGTGTTGGTTGTAGTGTCCTACTGCTAGTGGGCTGGCCAAATTTATTGTCGAAATGTGAAAGTTAGTTGAGGATTGGTTGATAGCTCTCAATAATGATTCTCTTATTTTCAAAGAATTACACTTAGGAAGTAATTATATTCCTCGACTACGGGTTTATTTACTACTCGAGAGAGTGTTAAATGCGGCGTGTAGAAATGTTGACCTATAAACCTAAGAATGTATAAAAAGTAAAGTAAATAAATTAAATGAATAAAATAACTTAATTGATTAATTTTGATATTTCAAATCATTTACAATTACGGTGTTTATAGAACAAACTATTTTCTAAATCATAGAATTATGACCTACAGAAATGTTGTCTCATTTGAGTATTTATGCAAATTATCTACTTTGAAATATGTGGTAACCCACAATTGACTTCTTGTCTTTTGTTTATCAACATATTTGGTTTATTTTATCTCAAATACACAATTTTTTTAAATTGTGATTTTACGATTTTCACCCTTCAAGTTAACGGTACCATTAACCTAAAAGATAGTCATAAAACTTAATTATCCATTACCAAAGAAATTTTTTGTTTAGAGGTTCATATTATTATCATTATTATTCCTACTAGTATAGTAATAAAATTGAAAGCAACATATGATTATTCAGTCAAAGATAGGAAAATTAAATAAAGATATACGTATAGTAGTAGTATTTTTAATTTATAAACTTAGTTAATATGACCTCATACTTATCCATTTCCACAATTTATAACTCTCTCTAGAAATTAAAAACAAGATTTAATGATTTTATCATCCACAATGACAATGAAGTTGTTGACATTTTGCATTTTACTTAATTAAATGGTTGGAATTTTTCAAGTGCTTAACCATTAATCACCACCATTACATCATTACAATTTCATCATTAATTAAACCTCATACTTAATTCAGCCGCAGTTTTCTCCTTTTGCATTAATGAAAAAGTAAAACCAGTGTCTCTTGGATTGAACAAAGAGCTTTTTTTATTGAATTTGTCTGAACCAAGCAATTTGCATGGACAGTAATTTCTTAACTACAAGTCTTGATTCAGTGTTTTCTTTGGCTTGTTGTTGTGTTACATGTGTACTGGTCAATTAAAAACAAATGAGTGCAATGGTGATGTCGTTAGAGTGTTTGAACTTATGTCCCTGTGATGAAATCGTGGATTATAATTTGACCAAATACTTGTTTTTGGGTTGTACTTTATCCCAAGATATGTGATAAGAAGAAGAATAAGCTAAATTTGAATGGATTAGAGTCCTTATTGTGGTCATAACCAACCCATTTTCTGTGTTGGTATTTAGTTTTGGATACATTGTGGCTGCTACTTTAATCTGACAAACAAGGTCCATGATGTGTGTTTGTGATGATTATGATTCATGAATTAATCTCATCATTAATTCAAGAAAGGATGATTAAAATAAATTAAACTTGAACGTGTCTGCGTATTTGTTCTTGTTCCTATTGTTTCTTGCTAATAATCATGACATACAATCCAACTACTCCACTCATTATATCTATTTCTGTGTGAAATGGAATATTAATGTTTACCTGAGGTTTATTTTGTAATTTTCACGGATTAAATCGTAATTAAATATTTTTTTTCTTTTTTTTTATTTAAATTTTAAAATTTTTTTATATTTTTTCTCACACTTTTTTACTTTTATTTTAATTATTTTTTCTACTTATTTATTATCACTAAAAATACTAATAATTTATTTTTTAATTTTAATAAAAATAACTATTTATTTTATTTCTCGGGTTGCTATCAATCAAATTTTTATTTTATTTTAATAAATTATCGTATTAATGTGAGTGACAAAATTTTTATTTTTAAATATTAATTATTTTTCTTTTATATCTCACCATTTTTTATATATTGTATCAAATAAATTTTCTGGTGCAACCGCATAGATATCTAACTAATTTACAATTAAAATTCTCTCTTCTATTTTATTCTCTTTGACATCTCTATCTTTTCGTTTTAGACTTCAAGTTTTCTCATTTTAGAAAAAACATCCGTATTAAATAATATAGTGGAAAAACACTATTATTTAGTTGAGTGTTTTATCTAAAATGAAGAAAATTTAGGAGCAGATACTATCAATTGAAGGGTTGGTGCATTTAACAATGTTCTTTTCTATTTAATCCAACTTGATGGCAGAGGTTAACTGGTCCATTTTTTTTGTCGAATTGATCCAGTCTTTAAAAACATGCACACAAATTTTACTTCTTAACCCTATAATTGTAACTTCAACCCTATAAAATATATTTAAAAAATGTTAAGTTTACATTTTTCAAATTTAAAACTTTTTCAGTTTCACAAAATTTTTGAATTACTTAAAAAAAAATTTTCAAAAATTTAATGCAGCTTCTTTGTGGATAAATTTAAATATTTTTGAGATAAAAATATTCATCAAAAAACATGTAAAAAAGATTTCAAAAACTTCGTAGATAACTCTATATCTTTGTCTATAAAATTATACATTAAAATAATTTTAAAGGAATTTTAAAAATATTACAAAACATTGGTTTACCCACTAATAAGCCTTCCAAAATCTTTATTACGAATTATCTGATACACCATTTAAAAATTTAATAATTTAAGTTAACCCACATAGATTTACCCATGAATATTTTATACAACTTTTCAGTATACCTATTTTACTCTTTTAAGTAAATAATTAATTTAACTTTATAATTTTTTTTAAAATGCATTTTATACTAATTTTTTAAAAATCTTGTATAAAACTATAATTTTCGAAAAAACATAAAATCATAAATTTTGAAAAAATCTTCAATTTCATACCAAATTTAAAAATTAAAAAAAAAAACCAATATAAAATGTGAGAGTGAGATATTTTGAAATTTTTTATAGGCTAATTTTGAGCAATTATATAAAAAAATAAAAAAACACAATTAACACTAAAAAGTTCTTTGATAAATCTGATTTGTAATGTACCAGATTTTTTTGATAAATCCAATATAAAAGAAATATATGATTTTACACCAGATTATTGAAAAATCAAGTATAAAAAACATATTTTGAGAAAAAGAGAATATGATTTTATAAAAATATCATAGATCTTAGAAGTAAATTTTTGTTTTTACTTATAGAAAACAGGATATTTACATACAACTACTACATTTTTTTTGTGTTATTTTAGAAGTAATTTTTTTATAAGAAACGCGGAAATATAAATTATGAGGGTTATTATTGACATTTTAAATTATGCAGGAGTGTCGTGTCTAATTATAGGGGTGCTTAGTATAGTTCTCAAGAAATCCACATGACAAAGTATTGATGGGCTCATTCAAAATCTATATTCCAACCCTTCCACACATATCTCTTCAAAAGTGTTCTGACACTATAATAGCAAACAAAATAACCAATGGAACCAACCTTTCATTCGAAAAATGTCAAAAAAGATATGATGTAACCCAAAAGTATGGTTGCAATAATCTGCAGCTTGCTTCAGAAGGATTGTTCATCCATTGATCATACAACTTCACATCACTTGTTAATCAGGACACTGCTATCTGTGTGCATATACACGAACTAAAACCTGTACAGCTTACATGTACATAATTCTAAGCAAGGTATGAGTAATGACGAAGAACTCGAGGAACCTCGAGCTGCAATCTATATACTGAAAAGTTTGTATCCCTCTTGACTAGTGAGATATACCAGTAACTCAACTAACAATATCAGAGTCAGATGGTATATGATTCACCATCGGATTTCAGGAATTCAAAATTGGGAAAGCAACCTCACATGGATTATCTTAAAAGAATAGATTCTGTATGTTTTATTGCTTGTTTTTTTAACTAACAAAAGGGCTGCGTGTGTGTCATCATACTCCTGATAGAAAATGAGTATATTTGGTCTAACCAGTCACTCCCAATTCCTTGTCATTTCTGCAGATAAATGCTAAATATAAACTTTCAAATTCACTGGTGCGGAACTAGGGATAGCTGGAAATAAAATGTACATGAGCCAGATATTAAGTGGTGACTGGCAACCGTTCTCAAGCATAAGAGCAAGGAAGTGTGTTTTAACTCCCTTGCTATGCTTCATAATTGCAACGACTTCAAGGTTTCTGCTTCAACAATATAGAAACTATGAACTTCATGCAATTGTCATGTGAAATGTCTAATCAGTTTAGACCAAAAGAACTGTAATGTTGTAGCAGTTGTAATGGTAAAATTTCTAGAATTTGTCATCTGGGACAAATCCCCTTTGCAGCATTTCATCATGGACACGGAATGCCTCTTTAAGGTTGTCTTTAGAGACATGCCCATTTATCAGTGATGTGTAAATTGATTTATCAGGATTGATACCCTTATCAATCATCTTATGTAATACCATCTCAGCCTCTTGCATTCTACCTTGCCTAGAAAATCCACCAAGAATCGCATTGTATGTGACGAGATCAGGCAGCAGCCCTCGTTCTTCCATGTTACTAATCAAGAAAAAAGCTCTATCAAAGTTCTCTTCCTTTACGAAACCATTTATAAGAGTATTATATGTGATGCAATCAGGCGAAACTCCTTCTGAAATCATCTTGTTCAAGAAGTTACTTGCCTTTGACACACTGCCGGCTCGCAAATAGCCTTTTATTATGGTGTTGCAGGTCACCAGGGTGGGCTTAATACCCTTTTCTTTCATTTCATCCCACAATCTGAAAGCTTCGGACACAAGACCTAAAGTGCAAAATCCATTTATCAAAATGCTAAACGATATGTAGTTGGGAAATATTTCCCTGTTTATCATATCACGCCACAACTCCTTAGCTTTCTCCATTTCGCCTATTTTGCAGAAGCCATCCATCAACGTATTATATGTCACGACATCAGGCTTAAGGCTCCTCAGAGTCATAGTCTCAAACAAACTAAGTGCTTTAGTCATGTTTCCGTCCTTACAATATCCATGAATGAGAGTTGTTAGAGTGTAGAAATCAGGAAAAACTCCCCTTTCCACCATCTCCCTAAACAGCTCATCAGCATCAACAAGCATTTTCCCCCTACACAATCCATTCAACAAAGTATTATACGTAACCACATCCATAACACAACCCCGCTCCACCATCTCATTCCGCATTTTCAGTGCCCCAGTCACATCACCATTCCTACAATACCCATTGATAAGAATCGTATAAATAACAGTATCAGGAACCAACCCAACATCTTTCATCTTCTCAAAATAAGCCAGTGCCCGACCAAGTTCCCCATTCCTAGAAAACACCTTAACAATCGAGCTAAAGCTAATCAAATCAGGAACAACTCCACGCCCCAACATTTCATTAAAAACCCTCTCCGCCTCACAGACATCCTCCTTCCTACAACTCTCTACCAACATCGGGTTAAAACTAGCAGCATCAGGACACAGTCCAACCCCCAACATCTCATCCAAAACACATCTCGCTCTCTCATAACTCCCCTCCTTACACAAACCATTAATCAAAGCATTATAAGTAAAAAGTCCCGGCCTCAACCCTTTACCAGCCATATTATCCACCAACCGAAAAGCTTCTGAAACAAGTCCCCTTCGACAATAAGCATTAATCAAAGTATTATAAGTAACAAGATCAGGATAAACCCCTTTTCCCTCCATCTCATCTAAGAAACCCCTAACATTATCCAATCTACCATCTTTACACAAAGCATTAACCATAATATTCAAAGTATAAACATTAACTTTATTCCCACTCTTCACAAAATCCTCATACACATTCCACGCCAAATCAACCCATCCAACCTTAACAATTGCACCTAAAAGAGCATTACAAGCGTTAACCGAAACACATAAACCTCTTCCAGCTAAAATTCTAAACGCCTCAGAACCTTCTCTTAATTTCCTAGCCTGAACATATGTTCTAATCAACAGATCAAAAACAACACCATTTTGATGAGAATTTGAAACCAGAGAATCGATTACCTCGAGACGCGAAACGCCACTTTTTCGGATGATTCTGAGGAGAAGAGATTGAGCTTCTGGAAGGTTCTTGGATTGAACTAGAAAGTGAACCATTGAAGCAGTGATTGTTGGATTTGGAGACGTGGTGGCTATGGTTTGTATGAGATTTGGAAGTAAGAGAGGGTAATTGTGGCATTTTTGGAGAAGTTGAGGGATTAGGGTTGATGAGTTTGAGCGGAGGAGGTGGTTGCGGAGGGAGGAGAGGTCGCCTTGTTTGAAGCGGAAGAAAAGTTTATCGATTAAGAATGCGTCCGGGAGAGAAGAGGGGGAGGGTTGTTGTGGGAGAGGGAGAGAGGAGAAGGAGTGTGTGAGATGAGAGGGTAGTGTGAGTGTGAGGGTTCTGAGAGGGAAATGAGTGTGTTGTGGAAGAGATAGTGTTGTTGCCATTGGAATGTGTTGAATAGAGTGTTGCCGGCGGTGATGGTTAGAGAGGCGTGGTGGTGGTTTTGAGTTAGGGTTTGATCGGAGAAGAGGGAGATAGTGTCGCCGGCGGAGTAATGCGGAGGTAGCGGTGATCGGACCATATTAATACTAGCGGAACAAAAGAAAAGAGCTTCAGAAATGCGCAACAATAATAAATTCAAAATAAAAAAGTTGAAATAAACGAAACAAAGCAAATGAACAATACATCCAAAAAAGAAAAACAAGTCATCCAGCCGAATAAATTGATGTATCTTAAAACCTTTGACACAAACAAACCTTCCGAGAGAGTCGGTCGAAGGGAGGAAAACAGAACTACCTATAACAAAAGGATGACAGACAGCCACCCAACACACATATAGATGTCCGACCACTTCATGTATTCTGATTTTGGTCTAACAAAGAAACTCCAAAATTTTAAGTATGGACATAAAGTCACTTCCACGTCAAACTAATGATTAGGGATATCTAGTGATTAAGAGACAAGCTCTCCCAACAAAATACGAGTTTAATACGCAAATTTCAAATAGTCTATACCATAAAAAAGTTAGATTGAAACTAGGACTAAAGATAATTGTTTATCTTGACTCTAACCCTAAAACAACTCGAACAACCCTAAAATCGAATGCGGCAATGGTCCATGATGCCCTGCCTACCTAAGAACTATATCTTGGTAGATTAGGCAACCTCACACATGATAAAAAAAAAATAAGATGATTTATTGACTCTACATGCCCCATACGCACTCCACAACTTGAATTAATAGAACCAGCCACAATTTGATGGCTTAAGAGATTATGCCTAATTGATAATCTGTTCTTAAGTAACTACCAAGAGAACCATGCGACTTTAGAAGGCGTCTAACTATTCTAAATCCTAACAAGACCCCAAACCATCATATATTCCAAATATGAAGAACAATATTTTAAGTATGAAAGAACTCTTAGAAAATGGTTATGTTCATGTATGGAACATGAGGTTGATCATTAGAGTCGGTGATCATGTGATCTTCACTCTTTATGTTGTCATCTCTACATAGCTGCTCATATGCTCCTTTTAAAAATGAGGGGGTATACTTGTGAGGTCACTTTGATGACAAGGTAAACATAGTATGAGTAAGGTTTAAGCAAGATGTTGAGTGAGTGATCATGCACGAGGAGTGAGTCCCCTATTTATAATGCATCCAAACTTTTATACATTATAAATTGTTGCTATTTTTTCTTGTATAATATTTGTAGTCAGACTACTGTAAACGTTACATGTTTGCATACTAGATGGGCGAGATAGACAGAGGAATGCTTTTGAGTAAAGTCAATTCCCTAATATGAAAAATGATGGAAACATGTTTGGCCTTCAAGAACTATTATGTCAAAACACTGTTATTTCTGATATGAGTGTTAGGGTAGTTTTTGTGCCACGTCATCCCCTTTTCCTATCATTTTCACGTCAAATCTTTGATAAGATATACAAAAGAAGAAATCAAAATAGTAATAAGGAAATAATGACCTCAATTGCTATAAGGAGTTATCACACCCTTCACAAAATAGATAATATTAGTAGTTGGTTAACTAGTTTTATTAATGAGGGAAGTTCTACTATACATTTAATTAATGTGGTAGAACAAAAGTAAGTGTGTAATTATCGTCTCCACATGGACTAGTTGTATTTCAAAAATCGTTTTATTACTTTAAGTTTGATTTATCATATTGTTGATTATTTTGTGAATAGTTGAAATGTAAAATTGAACTTTTCAGTGTTTAACAGTGAAAAAACTTTGTTGGAGTTAGATTCTGTTTACTTATTCTTATGAAGCATCTTTAACCAGTAATATGCAAATTTAATCAGTTATTAATATTACCTCTCAAAGCTCTCATCTCAACTCATGTCTGAGTCAACGATGTGAACTAACAGTGTTTCGATATTAAACCTAAATCTATGTCTAAACTTTAGCATCCAATAGATGACATAATTGGATCTAGTAATGGCTGGCATCTTTCGAATATCAATTGATACCATAAAAACATGTTTTTTAGAACAGAATTGGTTAATACCATATCCTTTGGGTTTTGATGATAAGAAAGCATTTAAAAAATAATTGGGTATCCTAACATCTTTTCAAGTATGCAGATTTTTAAGACTGAGAACAGATAAAGAGAAGCTTGAGGATTCTGCATTTGAAGTTCAGACTCTGGCTCTAAAGATCACTTTTGAAGACTCTGGTTTTGAGGGAAGGCTCAGACTCTGATGAAATTTAGCCTCTAGAATCCATACTTTGAAGCTTCAGAAGCAGACTATGAAGAGATCAGCCTCTGAAGAGTGAACTCTTAAGAAATTCAACCTCTGAAACATCTTCTCTTCAATTGAGGCAACTCTGAAAGACTCAGAGACTTTTTGATCACGTGAACACTTAAGGAAAAATATCTTCTTTGTTGTCTGAGCTTCAACGGATAATTCCTCTTGTAGAAAGATATTTTTTATATGTCCAATCAAGTACAAAGTTAGCCCAACCTTTTGGTGAAAGTCTTCAACATATCTTTTCTTTCGTTCTATTTAAGGAGCAGAAGTTCTGAAGAAGAATACTACATTACAACACACTGCTATACATACTCAGAACCTTGACATTTCAAAGAGAAGTCACTCTGTCAAATTTTCTAGACTTAAAACATATTAATATTGTGTATATTTTAGAAGCTCTTGAGTCTTAGAGTCTTTCTAAGTTGTATTCTTTCTACAACTCTGATTGTATATCAAGTGTAGTAGTTACTCAAATCTCTTAATAATTTGTTATAGAGTCAGAAGTCTCTTGCTTTAGTGCTTAAGCATTTGAAATTTCTTGCATGTGTGCTTGAGCATAAAACTCTCTTACTTGAAGGTTTGAGCATTGGAAGTCTCTTGCTTGTGAGATTGAGTATTATAGTCTCTTACTTGTGGGTTTTAGAATTAGAAGTCTCTTGTTTTATGCTTGAGCATTTGTAATCAGTTTTGTTATAGTGAAAATTTCTTGGAAGTGCAAGGGGACCGGACTACTCTCAAGTTATGAGAAGAACCTGGATAACTACATGTGTCTTTGCTTTTACTTTCCTTTCTTCTGTACTTATATTTCCGCTATTGTTAACTCTAATACTCTAAGTCAGATTCTAGTTCAGAATCTGATAAGGAATTTTAGAATTAAACCAAGTTTTCTTAATCAGACTCTGAACCAAGTGTTCAGAATCTGATTGAGATCCATCAGAAGCAGAAAAAGAAAAGGCTTGAAAGAGAAAAAGTCAACACAATTTAACCCCTTCTTATATTTTTCTTACCTTTAGTTGGCATCAGAGCAAGGTCTGTGATTAACACTTAACAGTGGTGTAGAAAAGATCTTGAGAAAAAAATTTTATTTTATCATGGCTGATTCTGGTGTATCTGGTTTTGGTAGGTGAACTCCTAATCCTTTTGGTACTATTAATCATGATTACAGTACCTCTGAGAAAAACAATTATACAATTTGACCTCCAACCTTCAATGGAGACTCTATTCAGTTTGAATGGTGGAAGAGTAAGATGTACACTCATATCATAGGTCTTGATGACGATTTATGGGATATTTTAGAAGATGACATTGATATTCAAGTCAATGGAGTTGGGATGGTGTCTGACAAGAAATCTTTCACATTTTCTTAAAAAAAAGACTCACATAAAACATCACAGAGTTAGAGGCATCTTGGTTGATGCTCTACCTCATTCATGGTACATTAAAATCATTTGTTATAACTATTTTCAAATCCTTATGTGCTACATATGAAGGGAATAAACAAGTTAAGAAAGTTAAGGCTAACCTTCTGGTTCATCAATATTAGTTGTTCAGAATGAAGGAAGATGAAGACATTCAAACCATGTTTTATAAGTTTCAAATTTTTGTATCTGGACTCCAGGTTCTGAACAATAGCTACACTATCTTTGATCATGTCAAGATTCTTAAGAGTCTTCCTATCAATTATAAACCTAAGATAACAACTACCTAGGAGTCTAGAGACTTAGACTCATTAAGTCTTAAAAGTTTTATCAGCCATCTTCAGAGTTATGAGATGGAGCTCAATAGAGATGAACCTGTCAAGAAGTCAAAGTCCCTAGCTTTGAAATCTTATGTAAAACCTGTAAAGGTCCCTAAAGTCTGAAACTATGAAGAAGCTTCTCAATCAAAAGGTTTTGTAGGAGACTCAGATGATGAGGAAATGGCTTTTATCAATAAAATATTTCAATACTTGACCAAGAAGAACAAAAGATTCTCTTGTAGAAGTAGTGGCTTCAGAGGATCAAGTTCAAGATATAAGAAAGATTATCAAAAGGAATGTTTTAACTGCAAGAAGTCTGGTCACTTCACTGTTGAATGTTCTTATCTACACAAGGACAAGTCAAAGAAAGGAATCTTCCAGAAGGACAGGTTCAAAAACAAACTCAAGAAGAGTCTCATGGCAACATGGGATGAATTTAACAATGAAGAAGATTCTGAGAAAGATGAAGAACAAAATAATCCAGCTTTGATGGCTCTTACATCTTCTGAAGCAGAATCTGACTCAGATTGTGGTTCAGAATCTGAAAAGGATGAGGTATTTTCTAAACTATATCGTTCTAATTTGATTACCTTCATTCAAGATCTTATGAGTAGATGTAAAGAAAAGGTCGGAAATATGAAAATAACAAGGCAATGTGATCTTTTGAAAGAAGAATTAAAATCTGTTAAAAACAAAAATGAAGCTCTTGAGAGAGATCATATTTCTTATGCTAAAGATATTTCTGATAAATTTCTTGATGAGCATGAAATGGCTCAAACACTCATCTCACTAGAGCCTACACATGAACCCCTCTGAAATTCATTTAAAGAAAAAGGGTATGAGAAGAAGAGATAGACAAAAGCAGCAACAAAATTTAAAGGGAAAGAAGAAAACCATGAACTTACCTTCATCATAACTGAATGCATCTCGTCAGAGAAGAAGGCATAGCTACACTATAGGTATCCCCTTTTTCCTTTTGCTCGTTTTCTCTTCACTATCTTACACGGAGGGACCTGGGGAGTGAAACCCTCATGGTCCCGAGCTCCAATTTATCTCCATCATCATTTAATTTTATTTTGTTTGATTTAAGGTCCGTTTAGGGATTTGTTGATCTGAAAATTTAGAGCATGATTTGTTGTTTTAGTTCATAGATTCATGTTTAGGATCGAATTCTGGGTAGGGTTGATGTTTGAACTTTGATTGTCAGAGCAATTTTTGAAAAAAATGGGTTTACGTGATGAACAACTGCATGATGTTCATCACATTCGTTATGGGCCACCCTATGAATTGCCTATTTGATTTAAAAGGGTGGTGAAATTTGGGTTTTATTGTGTTTTAAGGTTTGGTCGACCATTTATAGAGAGAGAGAGAGAGAGAGAGAGAGAGAGAAAGAGAGTAGGGAGGTTTAATTCCTCGCATGGGACTCCTTTATTCTTACCTTTCTATACTACACTCAGATGTCTACACATGTGTATGTAGGTGGAAGCATTTTAGCTATCAGATATGTTGATTTCTCATGATGTTGATTGATCACATGCAGTTCTTCCATCATATAACCATGAGTTGGCCTTTTTTATACCATTATATTTTTTGTCAAGGGATCATAGGGTGGAGGTCTGAGTCAATAAAGTTGACTCCCTCCCTCCTGCGTTGACTGGCGCTAATGGGCCTATCTTTGGGCCAAAGTTATTATTAGCACCCCTTCTTTGTTTATTTTCAGTCTTTTTTTATCGTTTTAACTTTTGGATTGTGACTTGGACTTTGGGCCTGGGCCTTGGGCCCTTGTTTAATTTATTTTCTAAACTCAGTTCTACACTCAGACCCCCTCGTTTTATTATTTTGTTTTTTATTTTACTTTATTCATTTATTTTTATTTAATTAATTAATTAAGTGCATAATTAATAGATAAATATTTTTAATAATATTTTAAACCCATTGGTCCAACGTCAAATGGGTTTTTCAAACTCTTTTCTTCTCGAGTAGTTTCGAGTTGATGTGAATCAAATCTCTTTTCGAATTAAATGCTACATTAAAAAAATTTAATATAAAATTGGAAGAAATGAACAATGAAGTTTTACATTCTATAAAAACCTTGAGTAATCGGCCCCGAGACACACTTCTTGATCTTACCTAACATTCTACTTCTGTTATAAAATCTTTTCTCAATAAAAATCGAAAAAAAATGAACATTGGAGTTTTACATTCCATGAAAAACTTGAATGATCAGCCTCGATGCACACGTATTGATTTTACCGATTATTCTTTCTTTCTTCTAAAAATACCTAACCCTAACTTGGATGAAAAAAGGACACGAGACTATACGCTCTTTGAAACCCCCAAACAATCGACCATGTGGCACACGTATTGGTCTTACCGAACATTCTTCTTCCGCAATTAAATTTCATAAATGCTTTGAATGAAAAAGGTACATAGGGGTACACACTCCTTGAAACCTTAAATAATTGACCCTAAGGCATACGTCTTGGTCCTACCGAGCATTCGTCATTCTCATAAAAACAATTTACCAATAAAACATATCTTGATGTCTCCCCTGCGGGATTGAAAACCTTTTCACAAAAGAATATTGTTCAATTTGTTCTACCACAAATACAAACAAGTGCTTAAGTCTGCCCCCGTGAGCATGCAAGTCAAACGTTTAGTTTCTAGAGTGCGATTTAAAGAGTAATTCAATAAAACCAACCAACCAACCAATACATAATTTTATATACATAACAATATTGCTTTGAATTCCTCATTGTACATGAGGATAGTAGGAGCGAGACACACAATCTCGTCAAGCACCCTAATAAAAATATTTTTCGACACCTTTTATTTTCCTTTTTAACCTTTTATTGTTAGACAAAGACGACTTATCTAGAGGGTGGATGAATAGATCCCATGTTTAAAAACTTAATAAAAACTATTTTGAAAAAAATTAATGACTAACAGAAGTGACCTGAATCGAATCGTCTAAACCGAACTACTATCGAAAAGCTCGAATATGCGTATATGAAAACCAATTGATGATAATGATAAAAAAAATCAAACAATAAGCTTTTAACAACAATTACTTGAATTCTACACAAAAAGTAAAGTATATTTCCAATGACAAAATACACAAAAACACAATTGAGGCTAATTATCGAACACCTTGTGTGCAATCAATTTTGTTTAGAATTTTGTATGGTTTTGTTGATTTACAAATCCAATTACAATCTAATAGATTGTGATCAACTCAAAAAAACCTTTTTCAAAAGGTTTAACCAAATGTATTGATCGCACAATCGAAGAATTCATCAATTTGCAAATTAAAAATAAAAGAGATAAATAGATAGATAGATAGATAGATAGACATATATATATATATATATATATGTGTGTGTGTGTGTGTGTGTGTGTGTGTGTGTGTGTGTGTGTGTGTGTGTGTGTGTGTGTGTGTGTGTGTGTGTGTGTGTGTGTGTGTGTGTGTGTGTGTGTGTGTGTGTGTGTGTGTGTGTGTGTGTGTGTATGTGTGTGTGTGTGTGTGTATAGAGAGAGAGAGAGAGAGACTACACAAGGATTTGTTTAGGTAATTCCCCAATCAACCTCACTATGGGTACATCCCCCCTCAATTCGAACTCGATTTGAGATAATAAAAATTAACCTTATTTTGCAAAAGTAGTTTGCAAGAGAAATTTAGAAATGCAACCCCACAAACCCTATCTTTGATGTTGATTCTAACACTTTCTCTTCCCTTGATATTAACTTGATCAAGTCACCCAACAATAGCAATTTGATTTATCGTTTCACGCTACTTATTTGTAAGAAACCCCATTCTTCAAAGCTTGCACCTGATCAAATGAAAACTGAGAATAGTTATCACCTAAAAGTACCAAATTGATCCACTGTCTCATGCTAATCATTTGCAAGAAACCCCATTCTCAAAAACTTTCACTCAATGGAATCTGTAATACCCCAAATTTTGCCCCGAGATTATTAGGTTCATTTCGCACGTCATCCCATTCTGCATGGCATTTTAACTAACCGCTAACTGGTTTGTTCAGTCTGTTGGTTTTGCAGGAAAAATCACATTGTGTGCTCGTCTCTGAGTCGTGGGATTTATTTGATGATGAGCGGACTTTTACGGCAGTTTCAATGTTAAACCAGTGCGAAGATTTAATTTGAAGAATTTATTGTGGCAGATGTGTGTTTTCTTGCTTTCTGCTAGTCGACAGTCGATTTTAAAGGAACAGTGGAGCTTCGGATAAATCTCATTGAAGGAATTTAATCAGTTTGGTTTGCCTGGATAAATTTAATCGGAAGAAATTAGTCATTTGAATTTAATCGGTCCAGCTGGAATCAAATGAATTTATTTACGTGGAGTTAAACGGATAAAGCTGAGTGGGACAAATTTATTCGTATGAATGTGTCTGGAGAAGTTTAGTCAGGCCAGTTCAATTATTTGGATTTATCTGATTGAGCTTAATCTGATGGATTGTCTGGTGAATTAATCTAATAAATTTAGTCGGATAAATTTTAATTAACGGAATTTATTCTTTTAAGTTTAATTGGATGAATTCGTCGGTTAAGTTTGTAAGTGAAGGAATTTGATTGAAAAATAGAAAGAGTTGAAATTATTTATTAAATTCTATTTTTTTTATTATTTACAAAGGAAATTACAAAATTATTACAAAGGAAATTAAATTACATTTTTAATTCCTAAATTTCCTAATATTTTTTCTAAAAGTGGGTTGATTCCGATTCTTCGATTTCGACTTTTTCTTTGAACCTGCAAAATCAACAACAAAATAGACAATTTTTAACTGTTAGAAAAAGTGGTTCCGACACCCTCATGAATTCTCATCATCGGGCGTGTCGGGAGGGCAACGACAAAGTCGTAGCCAACTTCCGACTTATTCTCGACCTCGGCACAATACCGGCAATATCTGTTCAAGAGTTTTTCCGGGATAGAGAGAAAAGGTGATTTTTTTAAAAAGTGATTCTGAAAATAAGTGCTTTTGGAAAAAGCACTTATTTCTAAAAAATGGTTTTGCCAAACAGGGCCTTAACACATTTCCCAGAAATTTTCCCAAAGCCCACGGATCAAATAAGTCCATCCAACGTTCAGCCTCACTAACAAACCAAACAAGATTCACGCAAGCCACATACAAAGAATCCGGAAAAAGTCCAACACACAAAACATGAATTTCGCAACATCGAAGCCAACGAGTTCCAAAAACGCAACAACAACGTCTCCGTAGTTTCCGTTCCAAATCCACCAAAATTGGCATTAATCCAACTACCAAGAGCTCCTAAAAAAAGTATAGTAATGAGCAACAGCAGATTATAACAGCATAAAAGACTCATTCATCAATAAGAGAAAAGGGGGGAAACGCGTCAGGAAGAGAAGGAAAAAGATCCAACTTCATCATCAACATCAGAAGGGGGTCAGAGGAGGATACCCAGAAATTACTCAAAGAAAGCGAATCCGGAAGCACACGGCGGTCGTAAACCCCGAAGGAGCTCACTACCACCCCGACCACCATCAAAAGCCTCAGATTTTCATCATCATTAGCTATACCATCAACGTCTTAAAGAACGAACCGCAAATCCTAAGCGTAAGCATTCTCGCTTCTTTACGGTTTTGGTTTGTTTTGTTTCTTTTCAGATGGATAAGGAGCCATGGGAAGATGAAGATCCGGCCATGCAAGAGTGGAAGAAGAGGAAAAGCTCCATCACATGCAAGCGACAACAAACGGCGCCGCCGGGAGCAAGAAGAAGAAGAAGACTAACAAGGGGAAACCTTAAATGGGTTTCAGTCCATTTCCCCCTCCCCTTATTTACGTTCTTATTTTATTTTATTTTCTTTTGATTTTTACTTATTTATTTTTCTATTTTCTTATATTTTTATTCTAATATTATAACTTTATGATGTAACATATTTAGAATTTGCTTTAACTTTTAGGATCTAGTTTAATGAAGTTAATCAAAAAACCCTTCTTGAATTAAAAACCATTTTCTTCATTAAACCATTCTTTTCTAATTAAAAGTCTTTTGCTAATTAAAATAATTTTTATTTTTTAAAATTCAAACCCATTCTCTTTTATTAAATCATATTTTTTTAAATTAAAAAAAAAACTTTTAAAGTAAACCATTTTTCTCTAATTAAAACTTTTTCTAAATTAAAACCTTCCTTTTAATTAAAACTTGTCCTTAAATCTAAAATTAAAACCGTTTTTTATTAATCCGAATTAAAACTTTTTTTTAATAATTAAATCCTTTTTAAAAGTAAAACATCTAAAATTAAAATTTCTTTAAAATTTAAAACATTTTTTCAAAATAAGACTTTGTTAATAAATTAAAATTCAATTTTAAAAATTTTAATCTTTCAAACTAAACCCTCTGTGTAGATCCTTCAGTTAACCTCGAATTAATTCTTGCCCATTAATTGCCCCGTCAAAAGTTGTATAACGCTTATGTCGTTTTCCCGGTTCCCAACTATATAATTGCTAAATTCCCTATACTTTTCGCATTTTGTTCGGGTTGTAATGATGCGAGTACATTGTCGCCTGTTTCCGTCGTTATTTTGGCATTTTTCACGGTTGTAATTTACGCGAGTATATCGTCGCTTTGCACTTCCTTTACTTTTCGCATTTTATTTTCGTTTGTTGGGTTTGTAATTTACGCGAGTGATTGTCACTTTGCACTTTTTACTGCTTTCATATTTTCCTCTAACTTCAATTCTGTCGTTAATTATCTTTCATCACATTATTTACCGTTAACCTTCTGAAGGATTAGGTCTAGCCGTTTGACCGCCGAGTCAATAGCCCTAACCTTTGACTATTTCAAAACCCTAATTGCCTAGGTGTCCCACCGTGGACATAAATACCCTTTACCCTAGCATTAGGTCAAGGAGTTGCCGCACTCTGTTTTAGGGTTCCCGCCGTACTCATATTTTTAAGTGTCCCGCCGTGGACAAGTTTACCCTTTACCCTAGCTTTAGGATAAGGAGTTGCTGCACTTCGTATTAGGTTTCCCGCCGTGGAATACATGTTTTACCCTTTTTAATTTCAATTCAACTATTTCCCACGTAGAAATAGGAGTTGCCGCACTCCACGTAAGCGCTTCCTTAAGAACGCTTATTCCCCATTGAAACCTTGACCACAGTCAAGAAGTTTCTAACCTCCCTTTCGAGGGGAACTATGATTACTCTGATTTCATCCCCTACCTCGGATACTTAGGCACAAGATGTGAATCTTTGTGAGTAAACTTAGGACTAACCCTTAGGTCTTTCTTTCACTTTCTAACCCCTAGCTCAGTATATATCTTCAAGCAAATAATTAAAGCAAATAGTAAATTTAAACAAAAGGTTCATGTAGAGTACTACAGAAGTTTATGGTGTTAATACCTTCCCTAAGCTTAGCCAACCCCTTGCCTAGATCTCTCCCTGCATTGTTTACGATGCAAAATTAGGTTTTCCTTATTTGACCTTTTCCTTCGGATAAATCAAAGATCGGTTGTAAATCAAAGATTGTGATTCAAACTAATTAATAGTTTGATATCCTATTCTCACCGCAACAGAATCCAAATTGTAAACTGTTATCTCCCAAAATTTACCAAGATGATCCACCGTCTCACGCTACTCCTTTGCAAGAAACTCATTATTCTTCAAAGATTTCACTCAATCGAATCCAACTTGTGTAATATTGTCCATAACCTTCAAATCACCAATTGATATTGAAGGAAACCCCCAACTTGGTTTTCTTATTTGAAACCCCCAAAGATTCTCAACCTAAATTGGACGTTATCAACTTGATTCTATATTGAACCTAAACAAAGAATGATTATGTATAATTTATTTGTGTGTATGCATAGAAGAAAGTTTGAAGATAAAGAGAACTCTTTGTATATTTCGGGTTTCCTATATAGGGTTTTAGCAATCACTAGCCTTGATAAATGATGCATATATATATATATATATATATATATATATATATATATATATATATATATATATATATATATATATATATATATATATATATATATATATATATATATATATATATATATATATATATATATATATATATATATATATATATATATATATATATATATATATATATATATATATATATATATATATATATATATATATATATATATATATATATATATATATATATATATATATATATATATATATATATATATATATATATATATATATATATAGGGGACATATCAAGTGAGAGAGATTATAAATGAGAGGTGAGAGGAACAAACAACAACCATTAGATCATGATTAAACTTATTCATTAATGTGACTATTATTTTCTCTCTCTTATTAATTTACATTTCGTCTCTCTTATTAATTTGATCTAATGGTTGTTGTTTGTTCAAAAGGTTTAGAAAATAATGTAAATTTTCAAGATTTTTAATGCATGTACTGACCTATGTAAGTCATGTGTCGACCTATTTTATGCATGTGTCGACTTGTATAGGTCATGTGATGACCTGTATAGGTTTTGTGTCGACACATACAAATGGTACATCAAACAGAGGCTACATAAATGGACTACATGTGTCGACCTATAACACGTATGTGTCAATCTGTATATGTTATGTGTCAATCTGTATAAAATATGTGTCAACGCATATATTCTAAATATGTTAGGTAGCACATTAAACAAAAGTTGCATGCTTTAAAATTGACTTACATGTGTCGACCTATAACTCCTATGTGTCGACACATATAACTGTTTTTAACATAAAACTTATGTTTAATGCATGAAACCTTTTATAAATCATTTTTAATGCATGAAACATTTTCTAAATCATATCCAATTTTTTTTATACTTCCTAATTCTAAGATGCATATTAAGACTAAGAGGCTAACTTTCAATACACATAAACACTAAAGTATCCTAGTTTTGACATCATACAAAATACATCTAATAGAAAATTGCACTCGCATTTATCACTCAAACAAAGCAAACATTCGAAAGTTAACACTTATATACAAAACTACCTAAATGGTTCCCGTTGAGTACAACGAATGTGAGAGGTGTTAATACTTTTCCCTTGCATAATATACTCTCGAATCCGAATTTGGTTGCAACCACCATTTTCTATTTCTTTTAAGGGTTTTATCGATATTTTCTCTTTCCTTCTTTGGAATCTATAAAGTTCGATGGCGATTCTGTTCAATCATTTTGTGAGTGTGAAATGCTCCTAGGTTATACTTTTTTAGATATGACAGAGATTATGGTTAAAATTGCTCCCTAAGATATTATGGTCATACCACACCACCCTGTATTCCACCACCAAGGAAACTCAATTTTCTATGGTCTATGAAGTAGATGCCATGCTACACGTGGAAATCGACATGCCCTTATGGTGAAGATCCCAATTTAATAAAGAAGCCAATAAGGTAAGCTTGAAGTGTGCAACATACCTGATCGAAAAATTGAGAGAAGTCTCCCACATCCGAGAGTTCGCGACTATACTCAGGACTTCCAGAAGATATAACTCCAAAGTTATGCTGAGAGAAATTGCAAGAATGTGACCGAGTCTTAAAACAAGGGGTTCTACCCGCACAACAGGGAAAACTACAATCTAATTATGAAGGGTTATATCGCATATTCCAGAAGGTTCCTCATGGGGCGTACAAGTTGCAGGAGTTAGAAGAGTCCCTCTTGCCTAGAACCTAGAACACTCTATATCTCAAATATTATTACGATTGAATTGTTTGTTACTTTAAATACTTGTAATATCTTAATAGACACCATGAACATTTCTTGAGCATTTAGAAGCAATAGGGATATATATGTTAACATTTTGTATGATGAACTTCATGAAAGAACAATATTTCCGCCCTTAGAGGCAATACTTTTTGGGCTTCATGAACGAAAACCCTTGCCACCTTTTGAGGCAATACTTGTTAGGATTCATGAATGAAGTCCTTTGCCACCCTTCGAGGTAATACTTGTTGGACTTTACGAACAAAAATTCTTACCACCCCTAGGGCAATACAGACAATCTATCAAACGCCTCTCTTGGAGGACTTATAGTCTCATCAGCCAAGCCATATATAACTTTTCCTGAGGGATTTAGATTCCCCAGGCTAATTAAACTTTGGCCTGAGGGATATAGTGTTTTGTCTGGTGGGATCAAACACATAAATCACGCATAAGAGACGCAACTGAAGTCTGGCCTAAGAGACTTAATCGCAAGTTATATCTAAGGTTTGATAGAAGTCATGCCCGAGAGGTCTAACGTCTCGCCTAAGGGACTTATAGTCCCATCATCCAAGCCACATATGACTTTGCACGAGAGACTTAGATTCCCCGGTACAATTAAAATCTCATATGAGACACTAAATGTTTCCTCGGGCGGGATCAAACACAAAAATCACGCATAAAAGGAGCAACCTAAGTCTGGATTAAGAGACTTAATCGCAAGTATTATTTGAGGGTTTGATAGAAGTTATGTCTGAGAGGTCCAACGCCTTGCCTAAGGGACTTATAGCCCCACCAACTAGGCCACATATAACTTTTCTTGAGGGAATTATATTCTCCAAGATAATTAAACTCTCACCCAAAGGGCTTAGTGTTTCCCCAGGCGAGATCAGACACAGAAATCACTCTTAAGAAGCACGACCAAAGTCTGACCTAAGAGACGTAATCATAAGTTTTTTCAAAGGGCTTGATAAAACTCCTGCCTGAGAGGTCCAACGCTCTGCCTGAGGGACTTATAGTCTCATCAGCCAGACTACATATAACTTCGCATGAGAGACTTAGATTCCCATATCAAAAGCCTCGTGCTTGAGGGACTATGTACTATTATATTTGTAAAAGATCCACCTAAGGCGAGGATTGTAGTCCGCTCTAGAAGAGGTGAAAATAACATGTCAAGGTTTTCCGATCGCCTAATCAGGAGAAACGTAGGATAAGACATTTCTAGGATAGATAGTTGTCAAGAACATTAACTGACCTATGTTCCCTTTGGAAATAGGGATTCAATGATCTACCATTAACTAGGTAGACAATGGCCATATCCAAGAAAATCCTAGGCCCAAGAGGCTCTATAAATACTTCCCCCAAAGGTAGAAAGGAAAAATTATACTCATAGTGATCACACCCTTCATACACGTACACCTAATCACATCATTCATCTACAAAGTCTCTCACCTCACATGAGAAGGACTCATAGAATCATCGTAAACACCACCATACATGACGTCTCGCCGACATGGACAAGCCTTTAACCACCATTATCTGTTATATACCTACTAATGCCTCTGATTCCCTATACCCATTGCAGGGAGATTACACGCACATGTACTTTTTAACCAGTACAACGCTTATGAACTAACTTATTTACCCATAACCGTTTACAGATATGTGCGAACCCTTCTTTATTTCTCATTGCATCCGATCAACGATGTAACAATCTTTACTCTTTTGACATTGTATTCGAGCTATACAACATGTTACTTACGAGCATCGACTTATCATCCACACTATTATTAATTAAACCATGTTGTCATACCCCAATTTTTACCCTTAGATTAGTGATCATTTTCTCATTTCATTTCAGTACTTTTTTCATTTTAACTAACCGCTAACCGGTTTGCCTTGTTTTTTCGTTTTGCAGATGGGTTGAAAAATGGAAAATACCCGTGTGCCCTTTAATTTGGTGAACACAGACGTATCACCAGTTAACGTTCATTTTGATTATTACAATTCTAGATCATCATTAGAGGATGCCTAAGAGCTCGGGTCTCCCGTTTCTCGATTACACGATAGTGGGTTGAGAACTAGTTGGAATTCTATGGCAGTGTGGATGTTGGATTCTCCTCGGCACATTCCATCTTTATTTGAGAACCGAATTATTTAGTTGTCAGATGGATTTTGGGAATGCTGTAGGATTTATGAACTATGTTGAGGTGAGATTGTTAAAATCAGACAGAGCAGAATTCGAGTGTATGCGAGAACTACTCGAAAAGAGATTATCTAATTGAGTTTAAGACCTTGTTTACTGTTTTATTACTGGTTATAAGTTAAAAGCACAGTTTGAGCTTATTCATGATTCGCATCGAATTCATAATGAATGTTAGTGGTTTCAAATGATTGCGAGTTAACAAAAATTTCATATTCGGATTGCGGAAAATTAAAGCTATTTGGGAAAGAAATTTGGATTTAAATTACTTAGAAAAATTGAATTTACATTGTTGAGTTCATGTACATCATTTTCAAATTGGAAGTCCGAATTTTACATTGTTTCCAGGAATTACAAGTTAAAATCCTAAGACTAAATTCTAAGTCCTAATTCTTCAAGTTTCCAACTTCTGCAATCTCTAAGCTTCAAACGACTTGCAAATAATCGAAAAATGGTTAGGATCATGGACATTCCAAAAAAAATGGACTTTAATTTTTATTATATTTTTCGGACCCTCAGAACAGTATCATCACTGGGTTCCGTCTCGGTCCGCAAGAGCAACGAAAAAGAATCGCCTCCAGCTTGCGTTTCAAGATCAAGGCAGTTTCTATTCTTGTCCGAGAGAGAAAAAAGAGTTTTCGAAAAAGTGATTTTGGATCCAAACAGGGCTTTAAGGGACAAGATCCGAAAATTAAACCAAACAACCACAAATATCCAACAAATTTCATCACAGTCAAGAGAAATCTGAATCCAGTAGCCATCAATGAGAAATCTAGACAAGATGTTTATCACCATCAATAACAAATTCGGATTTGGAGATACCAACAACATTAAGTCCGAATTTTGAAAACATCAGACAAAATCATCACTATCAAGCCACGAATCCAAAAATGGAAAAACATCAAACATGTTCAAGCAAAGAAGGAAACATTTTAAGGCTGCCAATCTGTTTTAAAGAGGAAAAATAGTATAAGAAGGGATGAGAAATGGAGTTCAAAAGGGAGGGGGGGGGGGGGACGGATCCGAAAATAAAAGAACACCACCATTCATCCAAATCATCAGAAAAACCACTGTCACCAAAAATAATCATAAAAATCATTATCATCCACAACCATCGGAAAGCCACCGCGACTCAGAAAAGCGGAAGCTTCTCATCATCGTCAGAAAAATCCCCATTCGTACCAAATCGAAACCAGACCAGAAAAATCCGAAAAACAATCATCACCATCAGCCATCAAAACGAAACGACCAATAATCGTAAAGCCCAAACGAATCACAACAACCAAAAGGGCTCAGTTTCCATCATTGCCCCCAAGAATACATACAAACCGTCATCATAAGAAAAATCGAAGCCAGAAACATCAAACCCATAAGTCTGTCAAAACCATAAAAACCGGCTCGGAAAACCTTCGTCATCACCGGAAAACGCGATCACAAGATCGAAAATGTAAGCCTCATTGTAACACTGTTTATGGGTGCATGTTTTTTTCCAGGTGAAGATCGTGGTTAAGAACAAGAAGAAGCAAAGAATCATGGTCGGGAAAGAGATTCATTGCAAACAGAAGAAGATAGGACAAAGAGAATAGAGAAGAGAGAAAGAGATCGTTTTTTCCGCGAATGGCCAAGGAGGAAGAGAAGCTTGCGAATCAAAGAAAGGAGGGGAGAAAGGGGCGCCGTTTTGGTGCTTCTTCACATTAGGGTTTGAAAACCTTTTCTCTCCTTCACCATTTTTGTTTTTCAGACCGGGTTGGGTCCTGGGGGTCATGACCCAGGCCAAACCCAATGTTTTTATTTTATCCGTTTTCAGCTTTTTTAAATTTTCTTTTAATTTGTAATATTGTTTAATGATAATAAAATACTAACATAACCACTAACAACTAACTTAATTTAGATTTAAAAAAAAGGGGGGGATTATGTTAAATAATTAAAAATAATTTTTGAATAAATATTAAAAAAGGGAATATTAGTTTAGAGTTTGATTTTTTTTTTAGTATAGTAACTAAAAAATAGAAAAAACACCCAAGTTTGTTTAATTGTATTATTTAGCTAGTTTCTTCGTGATAATTAAAAAAACTCATTAAATTTTTTTAACAAGCATTTAGTTTAGTTTAAGTTATTTTAGCTTTTCTATATAATATAAATAAAAAAACAAAAACAAGAATTTCTATTTAGCATTCTTTAAGAGTTTTTTAATAAAAATGGTTAAAATTTTATTACTTTCATAATATATAAAAATCCTAAAAATAAAACATTTTTCATATAACTCAAGTTTAACTTTAATTAGTCTTTCTCAAAAATATAGCATATTAATTTTAATTTAGTTTGATTTAAGTTTTAGAATAAAGTTAAGTTAATAAAAATAATTGATATGAAAGAGTTTGAATCTAATTGTTTAGTAACTTATAATAATAGATTTTTAATTTAATCTCCTTTTCTTAGTAAGTAAAAAAATCCAAAAAAAAAAACTTTTTAAAAATCTAATTGATGTAGTTTTCTTTTAATTTAACCTTTTTTTTATAATTTCAACATATTTTTAGATTTAATTTAACTAAAACAATATTTCTAATATTCTCAATAATCCAATTTTAATCACTAATCCTCATCTAAACATCACTTCCAATTTACTCTTTTAACTCAATCTCTAATCACAATTGTTGTACATACTTACATTTCCATATCTCATCATTTGTATATCAATTTACACTTCCAATTATCACCGCTTTATTTTACCGTTATTTCCCCTCCGAAGGAAAGGTCCAAATATTCGACTGTCGTGTCAATAACCTACACCTTTTTTCAAACCTTCATACTTTGAGTCGCCATACTCATACTTAGGCGTACCTCTGTAGACATTCACCTCTTTATCTTAGCCTTATGATTAGGAGTCGTCGTACTCCATGTAAGTTTCCGTCGTGAAATACTTACTTTACCATTTCCAATTCAACTTATAACATAGAAATCGGAGTCGCCGCACTCCAAAGTAAGCGCTTCCCTATGAACGCTTATTCTCCCCTGGAACCTTGACCATAGTCAAGAAGTTCCTCACCTCCTTCTGTGAGGGGAACTACGATTACTATGATTCCATCCCCTACCTCGGATACGTAGGCACAAGATGCGAGTCTTGGCGAGTAAACTTATGACTAACCCCTTAGGTCCTTCTCTTAACCCTTAGCACATCCTTAAGCAGATATCCTTAGCAATAACACAATTTAAAACAAGAGGTTCCTGTAGAGTACTACAAAAGTTTAGGGTGCTAATACCTTCCCTAAGTTTAACCAACCCCTGAACCATAGATCTCTCCTCGCATTGTGTTTAAGATGTAAAATAGGTTTTTCCTTTCTTTAACCTTTCCTTTGGATAAATCAAAGACCGGTTGTGAACTAAAGATGCGATTCAAATTAATTAATAATTTAATATCCTATTTTCACCGCAACAGAAAATGGTGACTCTTCTGGGGAAATTTCGTAGCTTTTTGAGGGTTATCCCTATCTTGTTTTATTGCTTGCTTTTCGCTTTATTATTTGCTTATATATATATATATATATATATATATATATATATATATATATATATATATATATATATATATATATATATATATATATATATATATATATATATATATATATATATATATATATATATATATATATATATATATATATATATATATATATATATATATATATATATATATATATATATATATATATATATATATATATATATATATATTTGTTGTACCTTGCTTGAGGTATCATTGTTGTGAGATAAGTCCTACACCCGGACTTGAGTGCAATTATTATAGGAAGGTGATATATTCGACGAGGCTTATAGGGAGTTGAATCCCGACCAAGCTGACTTGAGAATCACCACTCAGTTGAGGCCCTTTTGAAAAGTAGTACTGTTGAACGAGTTAATCGTGAAAACATTCACTATTTTTGACTGGAGCCTGTGATACTAGGGACCGTAGTTACTGTCGCGGTGAAAATCGGATACCAAACTATTGATTAGTTTGAATCTTTAATTCAATTTGCAACCGAACTTTGATTTGTCCAAAGGAAGGGATAAAGATCGAAATTCCCATAATGCAATGCAAATGCAAGGTTTAGAGAGTTTTAGGTTCGGGGGTTGGTTAAACTTAGGGAAGGTGCTAGCATCCTAAGTTTCTGTAGTACTCTACAGAAACCTCTTGTTTTATGTTTATTTATTGATATGTGTTTATCTGCTTAAAGGTTAAAAGACCTTGGGGTTTATTTCTAAGTATACTCGATAAGATGTCGCATCTTATGCCTACATATCCTTACGGGAGTGGAATCAGAGTATTTTGTAGTTCACCTAAAGGGTATGAGGAGTTCTTTGGTTATGGTCAAAGTTCCTACGGGTTTAGGGTAGTTGGTTTATTGATTTTAGGAGAAAAGACAAGTTGCCATTTTAAGGGAGATTTAACCGCCACAAATTGTAGGAAAATAATCTTTGCATCGTCTTAAGAGAAGGGATCAAGTACTCGGATATGGATCGATGAGGTACGCCTCTATCTCTCTTAAGGCAAAGTCCCTATGGTATTGATTGTATTGATGTGGGGGTAGAGATTCTATCTCGCTTAAGATGATTAACATCAGTTTCTCTATTGTGTTTAAATATTTGAGTTGAGTTGATTGTTTGTATCTAAGTTGTAAAGATAATGGTCCTTCCTATGGGGTAGGATCTATCCCAGAGATCAACTTGAATGGGATCAAGGATCATGGGGGAGAATGATGCAAATGATATGCATACGCACGATTGTTGAGATCATGCGCAGATTCTTCCTTTGGACGGAATGCAGTGCAATAAAGATAAATACGATAAATAAATTGCGGAAGATAAATTGCAGAGATAATAAAGGGCAAATAAATAAAACATACGCATACGCATGAAAGCGCTGAAGTGTGTGAGAGTGAATTGCGTATGTGAATGTGCGGGATATTGATTTTAGTTGAATTACACCTATGGGAAAATATATTATTTTTTGTGAGATTGTTTTTTAGAAGAAGGTTGGATTAACTCGTGAGAAAATGATGAGGTTGATTTTAAGAAAAGTTATATTATATTATGTGAATTGATTTTAAGAAAATGCAATTAATTTGATTAGCCTTATTTTATTAGATTATAAATAAATCAGACGGGTTTTGAAAATGTGTTGGATAAATGGAAATGTTTACTAAATAGAAAAAGGGTTTTATTATTAGTATTCACACAAGATAATTATAACTAGAAGATTATATAAAAAGGAGGTGAAATGTTTTATTAAAAAAAAAGGATTTTTTTTATATTTAAAAGAAGGTTTATTATGGGTAAATTGAAATATAAAAAGTAGTGAAAATAAGTTAATTAACAAAGGTTGATCAATTATGACAATTAATAAAAGATTTAGTGAGAAGAAAATTATTAATTAAAATATAAAATTGATGATAAAAGATAATTTGTTAATAAAATGAGTCAATAAAAAGTGATTAATTAAGTAATAAGATGGGCTATTTGAAAAAAGGTTAATTTAAGTAGAAATAGGTTTACTGAATTGCTTTAATTAAAATAAGGGCAGATTAAGTAGAAAAAACAGGGTTAGGTTAATCATTAGTCAAATTAATTAAAATAGGTTAAGTTAAATAGTTTAATTAAACGTTAAATATGGATTAGGTGAGGATTAGGAGGCGAGCGGGTGATTGCGTGTGGCAGGCCCTGAGAGGCTTACCGTGGGGATTGCGTTGTGGTGCATAGGATTGATTGTGTGGGAAATGGTCGGTGATGTGTATGATAGTTCACGGTAACTATCGTGGGCGTGTGTGTACAGAATTACAATATAAAATTTAAGGAAACCAGAAACCCTAATGCACTCCCCTTTCCCTCTTCGTCCGCTGATCCTCGTGTTCTCTCCCCTCCTCGCTCCGTCTTCCTTTCTTCTGCGTTTCATCTTCCTTCGTTTTCTTTCACCGTCTTTCTCCTTCTTTCACCGTCTCTTTCCTTCCTTCATTTTCTTCTCTCTTCTCATCGTTAACTCCCTCCTCTTCCTTCAACTATTCCTACATAAATCAAACAAACAATATAAATTTTAACAAGTTAAAAATCATTCTCACGGCTTGCATTCTTCTCCCGGTTTCGAAGGCGGCTCGCGAAGGGATGTTGCGGATATGGGTTGTCAGTAAACTGCTTCGACGGTGGAAGTTTCTGAGGTTGTGGTCCGCGACAGAAAGAGATAAGTTCTTTCAATCCCCTTTATTATTATTTTTTAGGGTTTTTGAATTGGGATTATTTCTGAGGGTTTTTTTTTGTGATGGTTCTCTGAGAATTGTTGTCTTCTGTGAATTTGGGCGTGAATTTTTTTCGTGCGTTTCTGTGAGTTTCTGTTGTCTGTCTCCTTTTCCCTCTGATTTCATAAATCCCTTTTATAGGCACCAAGTGATTACTATGGATTGATGGATTATTGATGAGGTTTCCAATTCAATTATGGACATGTTAAATTGGTTTGATGAGATTAAAATTGTGATTGAATGTGCAATATTGCTGTCAAATGTTGTTTTAGAAATAAAATTGTGGTTGTCTTGAATATGATTTTTCATGATTGTGTGATGAAGACCTTTCCATTTCAGTTGAACATTTTTATCCTGTTTGGAAACTAATTGAATCGATTGATTCTGTAGGAATAAAATGCGAGTGGTGAATTGAATGCAAGGGCCAGCTTCGATCATCGTCTCAAAATTCAAACAATAATGGTATGTCATTGCTTGCTATTAAATTCTGATATTGTACAATTGTATTGCTTTGATGCAATTATTGGGATTTTAATCCAAAACTGACGGTTAAATGCTTTGACTGCATTTTATCACAGACTGAACCTTTCATTTGGCACTTTAAATTCCAAGAAGAACTGTCACTTTGGAGCGTAGTCACTGCAGGAGAAATCCCTCTTCGAATTGTCCGCGGGAGAAACCCTTGCACTAGTTAATAGAAGATTTGAATTGGGGTTAGGAACATGTGAATCGAGTTTTGATGCTTCAAACATGGAGGAATCACAATCTTTGATGATTGCAGTAGCCCTAAGCCTTTTGCATTTTCGGTTTGGTAATGATTTGTTTGAGTTTTAAATCTGTTGAATTTGGCCGTAGCAGTTAACATTTATCTTATCCTCCTTCACGCTACTGAATTATTGTTGCTGCTCATACTTTTCCTTTTTCAGGTAATCGAATTTAGGAGGCTCTAGATCTTTACCAACTCCTTCAAGTTACAGGGTGATGTTTGGTCGAACTTGGCTACCGAATGTCCTCTATGTGGAAACTCTAAGCCTCCATGAAAGTAAGCTTTATTTCCTACACCCTCAAATTCTCATAGTGATTCACATTGTCCTTTTGTCTCGGACCAACAATTTACTTAGCATTTTCTTTCGCAGGTCTTCACGCGGTGAATTAACAGCCGAAAGTATTCCTGTTGGAGTCAGCAGAATTTCTCACTAACTTGGTCGTACCACTGTTTCCGGCAGGAGCTTAGAAGGTACTATACTTATCCTTGACAATGGCAATTGTAGTTGTACTCTGTGTTAAAGTTTTGTTAAATCCAAATCTATTTTGGCCTCTAGTTTTGTAAAATGCTCGTTTGAGGAGGGAATGGTGACTTAGATCAACATCCTCACACCCTTTGACTCCCCTTTTTATTTTGTATTCAGGGCGATGTCGGGTTGTCTTGAACTTGCGATGAGCCTATTCTTTTGTCTGCTTAATGGAAGCTTGATGAAGTGATTACGAGACCGCGGTGATTTAGCGCGGAAACAACAATTCGAAAAAGATTGGTCTCTTGGTTAAATGTAGCGGTTCTAAAGATAAGTATTTATAGTCTCTTTCCAAATCAACTTGGTATAAGGTTGTTCATCCACTGTGGCATGTCGGTTTCTCATGAGATTCACAGTCGGGATTACTTGCATCTTATGAGGTAATATTGGCATCTGTCTCACTGCAGGTCCTTGTTGTTTTAGCTCCATCTCAGATGAAGGCTGCTCTTGAGGGATCTCAGGCTCCTAATTGACGGTCAGTCCGGTTGTCACGACTAGAAGTTGTCCACGTTGGTAAAGATGGACCAAACGAGTCATGGCTTCCTGCAGGGTAATAACCAAACAACGACTGCTAGTATCAATGTTGAGGAGAAAGACCGCTGAGCGGTGCATTTGGAAGCTGCTGTCAACCGAAACGCCATATGCATTATCAGAAGAATCATAATAGTATTGGCTATGTATTGAGGGTTCAAGGGGTTCCTTCTCATTAATGGATATCAAACTCTCTAGCTCAGATGCAGACTTGATAGTAGTTTCTTCAATGCTTGCCTGCAAGTTTTCTTTTTCAAACCACAGAACTTTCCTTTTCAATGCGGTTTTTACTTTGTATGCTGCAAATACTGATGTTAGCTCCTCTACGTTTCTTGTAACAGTGTTAACGGCATCTCAGGCAGGCAGAATGGTGGAGGTGACGAAGGCTTATGAGGTGTTTAATCATACTAAAACCATTAATTTTCTTTGTTGCGTTCTTGTGTAGAAAAGACCGAAGGACAATACCAGATGGGCTTGTGGTAGTTATTCCATTTAGAGGTGACTTCATCTTTGAAGTCGGTTGCTCACTTACAGATGTTGCCTTCAATTGGAAAGCTCTTATGACCATAGTAGGTAACTAATGGCAAGCTTTATTCTTCAAGTCACTGTATCCGGACATGTTTTGAATTTGTTCTTTCTCGACCTCCTTCTAAATTGCTCCTTTGCTTCAGCAGGCCTGTACGAAGATTTCATGAGTGCCACCGTTTACGCTGAGTAAATCCAATGATTTCATGGCAGCAGATAGCAAGTATGCCAGTCTGCCGGTTTTCTCACAAAAATAATGATGATGTCCCAGCATTCTTGAAGCATCACATAAAGGTTGCGGATTAGACAAAGCCTGAGTTGATTCAACATGGTGATGTTGTGAACCAGGATCAAATATGGTCATCAAAATAGCTTTCCAAGCCTTTGTAACAACACTTCTTTAATAGTCTTTCATATGTAGAATTTTTTATAATGTATGAGGGAAGATGGAATATGCGTGTTGTAGTGTACATGCGCCCTTCGCAAGTATTAAAATTGCAAATTGTTAAATTAGTGGATTTGGTTTTTTTGTAACATAAGCCCCTGATTGTATTTGGATCTGGAAGTAATAATGCAAACAAACTTTACATGTTTCCCTACATGTCATGAGTGTATACTTAGCATCATATATGCTCACGTACCTTCTTCGGTTTTTTCTAACTCGTAAGCCTTTAGGATTTGTATTCTCTTGATGACTTTGATCTAGTTTCAACAATTTCAAACGAAACCTGTGAGGAACACATATCCTTTGAGCTTATAATGAATCCCTCAACTTAAGATCGGTCTTAAAATGGGAATCTTCAACTTGTGATTTTGAACTCATAACTTGTATATTTGGATGGTGGATGTGTCACATGATCATGCTACTGAGCCAACAATTTGCGAATCTTGACTTTAAATGCTTCTGATGAACCATGAAACTCTCAATGATGGTCAAGCTTACGTGAAGAATAATAAGCCCAAAACCAACATTAGCTTGCAGCCAAGCCTTTAACTACCATGGCCCA
This sequence comes from Lathyrus sativus, assembly GCA_963859935.3. Lineage (NCBI taxonomy): Eukaryota > Viridiplantae > Streptophyta > Magnoliopsida > Fabales > Fabaceae > Lathyrus > Lathyrus sativus. The sequence continues at coordinate 492,003,359 of OZ012736.1, forward strand.
AATCAACATACCCTAAAGCCCAACAAACTTGAGTTTTGAGATCTATGTACCATACTCTCAAGAAAAAACATATAATGACACAATAAAGGAGAACCACGACTTGGTCGCGATTTTAATGTGGGATATGGTCATAAAATCCATTCAATCCGTCTTCAAATTCATGTTCTCTGAATAGCTCAGATAGGCTTGGATGTAAGAGTAAGTATCATCTCCCTTTGAAATTTGTGTACCTGCACACACTTATTAGTCATGATAAACATATGTACAACAGTAAAAGATTAAAAACAAATGCACGAAGGAGGCGGGGGCTTAAGGTTAAAAATTAGGGTGCAACAGATGCCCCTATTTAAGTTACTCCTATTCGGAGATATGGAGATTGAAATATCCGTCTCGACGAGATAGGAGGGACTTAAATACAAACATTGCATGAATTTTTGGCCGTAAGAAGCCATCGAATGCATATGATATGCAATGACATGAAAATGCAAAACAGACGGACCCTGTGAGGAAAAGACATCACAGGGGAGAAACTAAACACGACACACGTGAAGAACAGGCTCAACAAAACGAGACTCCACAGGGAAAGATTGACAATCACAAAGTGTCTGTAAATGTGTTGTGAAGAACTTGTGGGAAAATCCAATGGGAGAACCGACCGTATAGGTCAAATGTAATTGTCAGCTGGAGAAGTCTACTGTCGAGACTTGTAACTTGATTGAGAATACTTTTTGCCAAAGTATCTATTGTTAACATTTGTAGGGAATCTGCTGCCGAGATTCTGTGTTGAAATTTGCTGGAGCAATACTTCTGTCGAAGTCTTCTGGAAATCTACTACCGAGATTTACCAAGAAATAAAATTGAAATACCTACTGCCGAGGTCTACTGGTAATCTATTGTCGAGGTTATCCAGGAAATAAAATAGAAATACCTACTGCCGAGGTCTTTTGGGAATCTACTGCCGAGATTAACCAGGAAAAGAGATGTCTTTGAATAAATGTTTGAAAGGATGTAGAACCTCCCCGAGCGTCATGGTATGGGTACCATGAGCTGGTCTCAGTTTTTTGATATAAAACTTCCCCGAGCGTCACGGTCTGGGTGCCATGAGCTGGTCTCAGTTTCTTCCTGAAATGATGAAAACTCGTGAGAGCATCTTCACAGGGGATTGAAAATTTTGTAGATTGTAGAATCATTGTAGATTATGGATGTTGTTGTAGTTGTTGTAAAACTTTGGTTGTAAGCCATAATGTATTGGAGGTTGCAAAACTTCACCGGGGATCTTCAGGAGAGATGTGAGCCGGTTGAATTGTAGTTTATGTCTTCTCAAATAAAGAGAGACTAATTGTAATAAACTTCCTCGACTTCTCTAGGGAAACGTCGCTTGATGGAAATAAACTTGCGTGATGAACTCGCTGGGGAAATACATTCTTGAGGAGCATCCTAGTTGTTGTAAACATGTGTGAATTCTCAAATAAAGAGAAATATATTGTAAGGTTTTCCATTTACCAGGTTGATAATCATTGGGGATAGACAAACTGTCTTGAGGAGACTACCATTTGTCACCTTTGATAAAAACTTGATTGAAATGAGTTGCTTAAATAAAGAGGATGCTCGCAGTCCAGATGTAAATTGTTGAGGAACTCTGGTAACACTGTTGGAGAAATATCCTTCTTCAATAGTTATTTTATAAAGACCCTTCCTGGGGAACAAAGTGCAAAATAAATGCACACTTAATCCACATTCCAAAGTGGGAGATATCCAAAATGTGATTGCCAAGGACCGAAGTTCAGTTTGGGAAATAACCGAAGAGAAACTGTCAAGCAAGACTCGACCATTGAGGTATGAGCTCAAATGGGGTGTACTAAAATAACCATCTTCCACGAGGATCGAACTATGTGGGGAAATAGAAATATTATGCTCTTTCTACTTAGGGATAACAACTCTAATTGGAAGGAGAAGACGCGCATAACCACTTGGGGATAACCACAACCAAAGTGACAGAACAAACAAACACAAAGATGCAAAAATGCATATGCCATGCTATCTATCCATATGATATGCGTATGCTTATGCTGACAAAACACACGAACAAAGGCAAACGAAGATGAAAAGAACATCTCGAAGCAAACATCTGAACAATCTTCGAAGATAGAAGTATCATTGGGGAATAGGCGGAGAACAAAATATGGAGCCATAATCTTGCTTCAGAGCTTCAAAAACTTCTCTTGGGGAATAGAGAACATTCCAGTTGGGGATGTAATGTCTTGATCTTCCTTGAAGAATTGTTTTGTTGAAAATGAGAATAAAGATCTACTAGGAGTGGATCAAACTCATAACTGTAGAAACTTCATGGATAAAATAAATATCCGCTTCACTGGAGAGACTCATGCTGGAGAAGATCGGCGTTGTAAAAGGTCCATGTAGGAGTAAAATACGTCCACTTCACTAGGAAGGTGAAGTTGGAGAAGATTCACTGAAGGTTAAAATAGTATCTACTTCATTGGGGAAGTGAAGTTGAACAAATCACTAGGAATTCTTGCATTGAAAAGCTTCATCGGAGAAATGTCATGACTACCAGAATTAAAATCACTGGGGACATGAAGAATGTTGAAAAGTAGTGGTAGTCGCCATTTTTGAACAACAGTTTGTTGCACATGGATAAGATAATCTTCACTTATTAGATGCCCCAAGTCACATGGTTATGAGAGGAAGTCATTCCAGGAGGATTTTATAGAAAACGTAGCGTTCACATGCCCCATGTTTTCAAACCCTTGTAGAGATTCGCCGAATCTCGACGTAACTGGTTCTGATTGACGATAGTATGTATAACCGGGTCATAGAATGCACCACTTGGAAATAACTTGCCCCTGCGCCGCGGAATCTTCAAATTTTAATCGGTGATGCCTTCACATAATCTTCTAAGATATCAAGCAAATTTAGCAAGTCAGAAATGTTAATTTCGAAATTGTTAATGCAACGCACGTTTGTCTTGACGTTTTGAAAGGAGATATCGCGATAACTTGTGACATAAATCACTAGTTAGGATCGAATTTTAATTTTATAAAGCCAATACCCAAAATTGAGCATAGCTCACAGGAGTCAGGAACGTTATCTCACTGAGTATGCTTTCCAAGTAAACCTTACTTCAATTAGGACTTTTGAAAGGTTGTATTGTGGTTTAGTTTACGATTTGTAAAACAAAGGAGTAAGGGTCAAAGTATATTTGCACCCACCCATTTTTGAAAGATGTTCATTATCTTTTTGAAAGTTTAGTGTTCAATCAAGCTGATTAAAAAATTGCCCCAGGCTAAAAATGAGGTTGGAAAGGGTTAAAAAGATTTAACATCCTTATGTCTTTGGTGTTTAGGAGGTTTGAAACAATGTCTTACATCATCAGCAAGTTTATTCAAAAGCATACATCAAGAGATCTTACGTTTTACTTCGTCATCCTCCTTCCAATTCTTCACTAAGGTGAGGAAAGATTGGGTAAAAGTTGGCATTATAAAATTATAAAACATTTTACGAGTGAAACGAATGGGTTTCTTCAAGACAAACACTTATTGCATTACTTATTCAAAGTAACATGTTCTTACATGCCAATTATGCTTTTAATAAAAAAAAAGGAAACACATAAGAAAACGAAAATAAATGGTCCGATGAGCTCTGGAGTTTTCACACATATCAGCACAATGGTATTCCATTCAAAACTGTTCTTTCTCCTCTGAAGGTTAGCACTTCCTCATCAATCATTTCTTGGACTTTATCTTGAAAAACTTTGCATTCTTCAATCGAATGTCCCAACACTCCATCATGAAATTCACAACTGGCGTTCGAGTTGAACCACGGTGGGTGAGACTTCATGATTCTAGTCTTTCTGGGTGTCATTACTGAGTTTCTAGCAAAATAAGACCATAGTTGACTGTAAGTCACTGGGATAAGATCAAACCATCGAGTTTCCTCTCTTGGAATATTCAGGGGTGCCTTCTGATTCTGAAACCGTTTTCGAACCTGTCAATTCTGATGTTGATCTAGAGATGTTAACCTTCATTTATGAGGTAGTCATCGTCTGTGTTGAGCAGGCGCCACATACTGATGTTGAGGATAAGGTATTGGAACTGGATCTGGCAGGATTTGAGAGGAACCCCAAGCTGCATTAACATCAATGCTTCTTTCCTCTAGGGAATCATCAATTGAAATTTCTTCATTAGCTTGGCCATTCAAGTTATCTTGAATTCTTCCATTTTTGAGCGCGTTCTCAATGTTTACTCCGACTTCCACAGTTTTGGAGAAATCTAATGGCACAACACCTACCATCCTAACATAATAAGAGTCTGGCAGTGTTCTTAGAAACATCTTGGTTAAATCTTTCTCTGGAAGTGGTGGACGAGCTTGTGCTGCCAACTCTTTCCATCGCTGAGCATATTCCCTGAAAGATTCATCATCATTCTTACTCATTCCTTCTAGTTAATCACTGTCTGGAGCCACGTCCAAATTATAATTGTATTGCTTCACGAAAGCATCAGCTAAGTTTCTCCAAGATTGAATACAGTTCCTTTGTAGCTTCATATACCATATCAAGGATGCCCTGGATAAACTTTCTTGAAAGCAGTGAATCATCAATTCGTCATCGCCAACATAAGCAGCCATCTTTCGACAAAACATCGTCAAATGGTATCTTGGGCAACTAACACCCTTGTACACTTCAAAGACAGGCATCTTGAACTTCGGAGGAATGATTACACCTGGAACCAGACATAAGTCACGAGCATCAAGATCAGATGTGTTAGCTTCTTTCACTATTTTCAATTGTTCTTTAAAATCACGAAATTCTTTCTCCATTGCTAAAAATCTAGGATCATCCATCTTCATCTTAGCATGAACGTTTGGAGGATTAGGTATATTCTGTGGAAATTGGGAAACTCCTTCATTAATTTGATTAACTAGGTTATCTTGCACAGGCTGAGGTTGTGTAGAAACATCCACTTGTTGAACATTGTCAGAGGGGAGATCAAATAACGGATTAGTCCTTACTCGGAAATCAATCATGGAATCCATATCCTTCGTTCTCTTTACTATCCTTTACTAATACTTCAAACTTGGTCAGATGGTCGAGATGTCAGCTGAGAGACAAAGACAGAAGACCGGATGAGCCACAGAAAAGGAGGGACACATGCATATGCAAAATGCTAAATGCAGGATGCTAATGTAAGAATACAAAAATGCAGGGTTTCATGGAACTCAAGTTTTTATAAACGTTACAGAGTACCAAAGAAAATTCATTTACTATTTTTTTACTATTTTTATTTTTTATGATATTGGATTACAAGGAAACAGCCTTATAAGAGTCCTTACTTAATAGCTAAATAAAAGCTAATAAAGCCCTAAGGAAGTCCTTCATCATGCTTGTTGATTTACTTCTCTAACTGGATCTTCTTGAAGATAAATTGTCCATGATCAACGTCTATAGATTAATTTGATAGAGGAAAATAAATCCTCCATCTCTTCTTTTGTTCTTGTTGGAAGGAAGGAAGTCCTTGTGTTCTTGGATCTTCAATATTGATGGAAGTATTTTGTACTTCTATGGAAGTCTCTTGTATTTCTTGATTCTTCAATCAGTGCCCTTAACTTCCTTAGGTCACCCGAGTTAGGACTCTTAAAAGAATATTTCAAAATATTTTCTTTTGTAATCCTTATTGGTTTCTGTAATGTTTATAACTAAATTAGAAATTCCATGAAACCAATGCAATATGATGCTTCATGAATGCAACAAACACAAGTAAGCACATAAGGACACATAAGGATAAACGAATAAGGGAGACCCTAGGTTTGCAACGAGCATGGAGCCAAAGGTATACCCATTCCCAAAGGATGTGGACTAAAGGTTGATTGTACCTGCAGAACAGGGTTCTAATAAGGTTCCCAAATTCATTAGCCCATCTTTCGGATATTATCAACTTCCCAAGTACTCGGTGGTTAATAATATTCTCAAGAGAACTTCTTTTGAGTGTAGTATCGCGTAGCACTATTTCGGGGGTACCCCCTCATAGTCCCGCACTACATCCTAATAAAGGCCAAAGTGGGGTTAAGGTGACTACGATCCTCAATATCATAGGCTCCAACATTGAATATAGTGCATGTTTTCACGATTAAGAACTCGTTCAACAATACAACTTTCGAGAGGGCCTCAATCGAGCGTGATTTTCAAGTCATCTTGGTCGGGATTCCACCCCCTATAAGCCTCGTCGAACATATCACTATCCTATCTTAAGTTCACTCAAGTCCGGGTGTAGGACTTTGTCTCACCATTCAAGAGTATCAACCCAAAGGTAATAAACAAACAAGTAAACAATTATAAAAATATAAAGCAATAAACAAGTAGAAATAAGATAGGGAAACCCACTAAGGAATCCCCAGTGAAGTCGCCATTTCTGTCGCGGTGAAAATCGGATACCAAACTATTGATTAGTTTGAATCTTTAATTCAATTTGCAACCGAACTTTGATTTGTCCAAAGGAAGGGATAAAGATCGAAATTCCCATAATGCAATGCAAATGCAAGGTTTAGAGAGTTTTAGGTTCGGGGGTTTGTTAAACTTAGGGAAGGTGCTAGCATCCTAAGTTTCTGTAGTACTCTACAGGAACCTCTTGTTTTATGTTTGTTTATTGCTATGTATTTATCTGCTTAAAGGTTAAAAGACCTAGGGGTTTATTTCTAAGTATACTTGATAAGATGTCGCATCTTATGCCTACATATCCTTACGGGAGTGGAATCAGAGTATTTTGTAGTTCTCCTAAAGGGTATGAGGAGTTCTTTGGCTGTGGTCAAAGTTCCTACGGGTTTAGGGTAGTTGGTTGATTGATTTTAGGAGAAAAGACGAGTTGTCATTTTAAGGGAGATTTAACCGCCACAAATTGTAGGAAAATAGTCTTTGCATCGTCTTAAGAGAAGGGCTCAAGTACTCAGATATGGATCGACGAGGTACGCCTCTATCTCTCTTAAGGCAAAGTCCCTACGGTATTGATTGCATTGATGTGGGGGTGGAGATTCTATCTCGCATAAGATGATTAACATCTGTTTCTCTATTGTGTTTAAATATTTGAGTTGAGTTGATTGTTTGTATCTAAGCTGTAAAGATAATGGTCCTTCCTATGGGGTAGGATCTATCCTAGAGATCAACTTGAATGGGATCAAGGATCATGGGAGAGAATGATGCAAATGATATGCATACGCACGATTGTTGAGATCATGCGCAGATTCTTCCTTTGGACGGAATGCAGTGCAATAAAGATAAATACGATAAATAAATTGCGGAAGATAAATTGCAGAGATAATAAAGGGCAAATAAATAAAACATACACATACGCATGAAAGCGCTGAAGTGTGTGAGAGTGAATTGCGTAGGTGAATGTGCGGGATATTGATTTTAGTTGAATTACACCTATGGGAAAATATATTATTTTTTGTGAGATTGTTTTTTAGAAGAAGGTTGGATTAACTCGTGAGAAAATGATGAGGTTGATTTTAAGAAAAGTTATATTATATTATATTATGTGAATTGATTTTAAGAAAATGCAATTAATTTGATTAGCCTTATTTTATTAGATTATAAATAAATCAGACAGGTTTTGAAAATGTGTTGGATAAAAGGAAATGTTTACTAAATAGAAAAAGGGTTTTATTATTAGTATTCACACAAGATAATTCTAACTAGAAGATTATATAAAAAGGAGGTGAAATGTTTTATTAAATAAAAGAATTTTTTTTATATTTAAAAGAAGGTTTATTATGGGTAAATTGAAATATAAAAAGTAGTGAAAATAAGTTAATTAACAAAGGTCGATCAATTATGACAATTAATAAAAGGTTTAGTGAGAAGAAAATTATTAATTAAAATATAAAATTGATGATAAAAGATAATTTGTTAATAAAATGATTCAATAAAAAGTGATTAATTAAGTAATAAGATGGGCTATTTGAAAAAAGGTCAATTTAAGTAGAAATAGGTTTACTGAATTACTTTAATTAAAATAAGGGTTGATTAACTAGAAAAAATAGGGTTAGGTTAATCATTAGTCAAACTAATTAAAATAGGTTAAGTTAAATAGTTTAATTAAACGTTAAATGTGGATTAGGTGAGGATTAGGAGGCGAGCGGGTGATTGCGTGTGGCAGGCCCTGAGAGGCTTACCGTGGGGATTGCGTTGTGGTGTGTAGGATTGATTGTGTGGGAAATGATCGGTGATGTGTGTGATGGTTCACGGTAACTGTTAGAACACAGATTGGTTCTTAATAATGTCTATATGTTTTAATGATAACTATTATGAAATTTTGTAATTAAGAATTATATACTGTAAAATTTGCTTAAGAGTTCTTACTGCAGATACTAAAGTAATTGTCACTCCAGAAGCAAATCAGAACTAAACAATAAGAAATATGCTAGACTCTGAAGCGTCAGATGCAACCATTAGAAGATTCTGAATGCTACCAACAGAAGATCCTGAGCGTAGTCTCCAGAAGGATCTGAAGCAAAAGCTCCAGAAGACTCTGAAGCAAGTCAAAAGCATTTGAACCAAAGAAGAATTATGTATGAAGAGTTTTCAAAGCATAAGTTACTACGGAAGATTCTGAAAGTACTAAAGCTGCCAGTACTGAGGATCTGACTCAAATATGCTTTGAACTTAAACACGCTAAAAGCACACCTGCTGCAAAGACTCTGATTCAGCAAAACTCTGATCAACATCAGAAGGCTCTGATCAAATTTGACTCTGATGAATCTTGCTGAAAATTGAAGAAGAAGAATTCAAAGATTATGTTCGTTGGAATAATCCAAACGACTCTTTCCTTATTTATGCTAGACACAAGAACACAGACAAAAAGGATTTCTCTGTGCTTTCTTCTTCTAGGAAAGGTCACTTGATGTGAAGACAAAAAGGCTCAGACCTTTTGAACACTCTTCTCAACGTGAAGCTCTCTTGGATCAAGCTGCCTATAAAAGCAGGCCTTCACCCATCTTCTTCAGTTGACGTTTTATCTGAAAGAAATCAATATTCAAAGCTCTCATACTATTCACATTCTCTCTTAGAATTAATTTCTTTGTTCTTAATATTAAGTGAAAAATCACAGTTGTAATAAAGCTTTTTAGAAGCAATTTAAACACTTGTATTTGTTATTACATTTGATTGTAAGAAAACCTTAAGAAGATCCAGTTAGGACCAGTAGTTCTTGAGAAGACTTTGAACAATTGTTCTTAGTGCTTACTATTGTAATCAGTTGATTAAATAGTGGATTAAGTCCTTGATTGAGAAAGGAAAATCACTCTAGGAAGGGTGGACTGGAGTAGCTGAGTTCAACGAACCAGGATAAAAATACTTGAGTTTTTATTTCTAAGTTTTTATCTTCATACTTATTCAACCCCCTTCTAAGTATTTTCTCACCTTCAGTTGGCATCAGAGCTCCGGTTATGTGTGTGCTACCACTTCACAGTGACAGTAAAGATCCAGTGAGAAATACTTTGATATATATTTGGTTGTTACTATGGCTAATAATACAATGTCTAACATTAACAACAAATATGAAGAAAGGGACAAAATTAGCACCAAACCCTCTATGTTTGATGGGGAGAAATTTGATTATTGGAAAGACAGGATTGAAAGTTTTTTCCTTGGATATGATGCTGATTTATGGGATCTGGTCATAGATGGATATGTTCATCCCACTGATGGGAATGGCAAGAAAGTAGACAGAAAATCTATGACAGATGCTCAGAAGAAGGAATTTAGAAATCACCACAAGGCCAGAACAATATTGTTAAATGCAATATCTCACACTGAGTATGAAAAAATTACAAATAGGGAAACTGCATTTGACATGTTTGAATCCTTAAAATGACTCATGAGGGAAACTCTCAAGTCAAGGAAACAAAGGCTCTGGCTCTGCTCCAGAAGTATGAAGCCTTCAAGATGGAAGACTCTGAATCTGTTGAAGCTATGTTCTCCAGATTTCAAATACTTACAGCTGGACTAAAGGTTCTGGATAAAGGATACTCTACTGCTAATCATGTGAAAAAGATCATCAGAAGCTTACCTACCAGATGGAGATGTCGCTACTCGAAAAAATGCGTCGCGCAACGACGGGAAGGCGAAAAAGATAGACAGAAGAGTCGCCACCGAACTTTATTTATCCCATGAGGGGAAAGGAAAATATCGAGAAAACCTTAAGAAAGAAATGGATAAGATGGTCTCGCGACCAAGAACGGGTTCGGAAGCCGGTTATGCAAGGGGAAGGTATTAGCACCCCTCGCATCCATCGTACTCGATGGGAACCTTTTGTTTGTCGATGTGTGAATTTATTTGCTTAAACATTATGCTATAAGAAGTGTTCCACAGGGTAAAAGAAAGGTTTAGAAACAAGGAAAAAGAGGTAACGGGGGGAAGAAGAGAAAGGACGGACTCGGTAGGACTTCGCGGTCCTAGGCCTACGTATTCTCAAAAGGTATGAGAAAATCAGAGTCAACGTAGTTCGGGGAACTACAGATATGGGGGGGATATGCTCGGCAAGGATTGTGGCCCTTGTGCCTACGTATCTTTACTTGAACGAAGTAAAGAATCAGAGCAGCCGTAGTTCGGCCTACGGTGTGTGGGGAAGTTTTAGCAGACAATGTTATCGTACGCATTCTAGCAGTTTAGGTGTATTGCTGCTCGCTCGTTGGAGACTTAGGCGTTACCTGTTTGTGGTAGAACGGACGTAGCATGCCTTTCTGGGAAAGGGTAAAAAGAGAGAAAAGGGTGCTCGCTAGGATATTGCAATCCTATGCCTACGTATTCTCAACATGCAAGAGAAATCAGAGCAACGTAGTTCGTGCCTACGGTGCAAATAACCAGTGTGTTTTGTGGATGATGTTATCGTACGCGTTCTAGCAGTTTAGGTGTTTTGCTGCTCGCTCGTTTGGAGACTTATGCGTACCTGTTTGCGGTAGAACGGACGTAACATATCCTTTGGGAGACTGGTTTTCGCCATGCGAGGCAAGGTGTCACGTTTGATTGATGAGATTGTTTTTGGGGCGAGATAGGTCATCGGATAGTAACCCCTACGGGTAGTACCCAATTCATTGTCTCAAAGTTTTTGTTATAAAAAAGTGTGGCGAACGAGGCATCTTCGTATTGAAAGACGAGCGTCGAAACCACCCTCACTACAGTGGGCATCCCTACGCTCGGAGAAGAAGAGGCCTACACCCAATCCTCTCTCTTTAATTCAATGCAAAGAGAACTTCATTCTCTTATTAAAGATGTTTTTGGTTTTGAATGGTAAGTGCTTTTTGCGACAGAGAACCCTACGGTAAACGTCAGCACTCGGGATAGGAGAAAGCCTACGCCTAACCACTCCACGACCATTCATGTTTTGTTAAGAAAAGAGTTTGAAAAAGCACTCGATACGGGACCGAGATTTTAGGTGAGAAAGGTTTCGGGAAAGAGTTGTGGAAGGAGATAGGTGTAAGGAGTCGCGTCTTCGTATTGAAAGACGAGTGTCGAAACCACCCTCACTACAGTGGGCATCCCTGCACTCGAAGAAGAAGAGGCCTACACCCAATCCTCTCTTTTTAATTCAGTACAAAGAAGTCAGTTTATTATTGAAAGTGTTCTCGGCACGGGACCGAGGTTTTAGGAGGAAAAGTTGGAAGCGTCTTCGTATTGAAAGACGAGTGTCGAAACCACCCTCACTACAGTGGGCATCCCAACACTCGAAGAAGAAGAGGTCTACACCCAATCCTCTCTTTTTAATTCAATACCAAGAATTGATTTTAAGGAGATGAGATTTGAAAATGGATGGGAAGCGTCTTCGTATTGAAAGACGAGTGTCGGAACCACCCTCACTACAGTGGGCATCCCAACACTCGGGGAGGAAGAAAGTCTACACTTAATCCCCTCTTTTTAATTCAATACAAAGATAATTGGATTTTAAAGATGGTTTGTCAAAGCTTTTGAATCGAGTTGGGACAAGTAATGAAGAGAGAAAAGAGGTGGTCTCAGATCCGACATTACTCATCAATAATTTGACTGGTAATGAATTACAGAGGTCTCGTCATCGACCAAAAAGTGGAACAAAATGTCCAATATCAAATGAGAAATGGAATCCAACCTTAAGAATAAAGATGGAATAAACTTCTAAAAGAAATAATATAAAAACTTATAAACATAATATATATATATAAAAACTCTAAAGAAATTAATATATAATATACATAATAAAAAAAGTTATAACAGAAAAAAAATAATAATAAAGTATCAAAATTCTTAAAAGAAATAAATAAAATTAATATAATATGTATTTACAAAATAATAAAATTTCAAAATATAAATAGAACCTTAAATTAATATATATATATATATATGTATATATATAACCAAAATGTTTTTTTTGGCAAAATATAATTTACATAGTAAATAATAAATTGAGAAAACAAAAGAAAATGGATTTACTAATGAAAACGGGGAGGTGTTAGGAGAAAAAAGGGGGTTAGCAGCCCGAAAAACGGTTGGGCTTATGAGCCCAGAGTCAGTAATGAAACAGGGGAGGGGGTCTGAATTAAAACATGGAGGGTGTTCAGTCTAATACGGGCTACAAAGCCCAGCACAATGATAAATAATAAAATAAAAAGAAAAAACCAAATTAAATAATAAAAAAAAAAAAGATGAAGACTCAGATGGTCTTCTCCCTCACTCACCCTCACCGCTCACTCTCGCTCTCTATTCGCATTTTCTCTCATGCTTGCTTCATCATTTTTGTGACTCCGTCTCTTTTCTTTCCGTTTCAATTTTTCGTTTCTCACTTCCATTTGTTTATGTTTGTAGTTATTGGTCTGGTTGAAGGTGGTGATTCCTGGGATGTTGAATCTGAGTTTTTGGTGTTTTAACGGCGAAGAACATGAAGGTTGGGTATAGGTCGGATGCTGTTGAAGAAAATATCAAAGGGTTTTGCAATGTTGATTTTCGGGTTGAAGTTTGATATTCGCGGTTGGGTTTGTGATGGAGAAAAGGTATGATGAGGATTTTGTCGCAGAGAAGAACGGATTAGCGTATGCGGAGGTGTCGGTGAGTGAATACAGTGGTGTCGGCGATGAAAAAATGGGGGGTTTTGGTATTAGACGGAAATCTGGGTTTGGTTGAGAGCTTGAAGGTTGTGGTTTGTTGAAGGTGAGATTTGGAGAGGTTGAAGTTGGGAAGTGTAGCGGTGGGATTCAACTACGGTTTACGGGAAGGAAATGTTGTTGGTGTTTTGAAGATGCATCGGTGGAAAATAATGTCAGATTTGTTGTCATGTTGTAGGAGCGTGCACAGATTTCGTTTGGAAACCGAAATAGCTTTGAATGGAATCAGAATGTGAAGAGTTTAAACTTCACAAAACAATGAGATCTGCAACATGGAAGGGTTTTGCTTCAATCTCCATCGATGAAAGCTTGGAAACATAAAACACAGATTTGTTTATGGGATTTGTTTGAAGTTGAGTGGAGTTTGAACGAAGAACGGAGTTTGGTTTTCTGAGATTTAAAACAAGTTGTTTTTGAGTTAATGGGAATGGCAATGAATTTGTTGGAGATTTTTTTTACGGAAGAGAGAGGTGTTATGAGGAAGATGAAGGAATTAGTTTGCTGGATTGTGAAAAACGGATGATGGTTGTTGGGATGTTAATGATTTGCAGACGATAGGTTGGAAGGATGGCTGGCGGCTAGGGTTGTCTCCTCTCAAGGAGACGATGAATAGTGCCCTTTAAATAGGGATGCTGACATGTGGCACAGTTTATGGCTAAATGACTGATTAAGTGACTTATTTAAATTAATTAATAATGTTGGCTAATAATGACTTATGCTGCTAAAAAAACTCACTAATTGTTTTAACTAGACTAACCTAAATTAACAATTAAATAAAAAGAACTAATAAAAATTAAAAAAAAGTCTAATTAATAATTAAAAGCTATACTGAAAAAATGATATAATCTAAAAAAAAATAATAATAATAAAATAACTAATTACTAATGACCTAATTAATGTTAAATAAATAAAATCTAAAATAAGAATAAAAATCTAATTAATAAATAATAAATAAATAATTAAAAGAGAAAATAAAAATAAAATAGTAAATAACAATTAATCCTAGTCAAATGATCTATTCTAATTAAACTAAATATTCTTAATAAAATAATAAATAAATAAGTAAATAAGCTAAAAAACTCTAAATAACTCTAACTAATCCTAAAAAACTTAATAAAATTCACACAAAACAAAATTCTATATAAAAACAAAATAAAACTCTATTTAACTCCTAATAATAAAAATACACTAAACATTATTCTATCTATTCATTTTTAAACAATATTAAAAAGAAACCTATTTAAACTAATTCTAAACAATATAATTAAATCTATTTAAAAAATAAAAACTATTTTTAATAAAATTAAAAAAACCGTTAAAACTCTAGAATAAAAAATCTAAATCTAAAAACTATTTAAATCCTAAAATATCTCTAACATTACTAACTTAATTCTAAAATCCTAAAATATCTCTAACATTACTAACTTAATTTTAAAATCCTAAAATATCTCTAAAATTAAATCAAATCTAATTAATTCTAATATTAAAATAATTCTAAAAACAAATTAAATCTATGCTATAAAAATAATCTATTTCTATTCTAAATAAATAAAAAACTATTTCTAATAAAAATTCTAACTAAATTAAAAAAATCTATTTAAAAACTATTAAAATAAAATCTATTCTAAAGAAATAAATAAATAACTATTCTAATTCTAAAAATATAATAAAACAAAATTCTACATCTAATTAAATTAAATAGGTGATAAAAATAAAAAATAAAAACAAAATAGTAATATTTGCAAGGAAAAAGAGAAATTAAGAAGGATTGAAATATTTACGAAAATGTCCTTAGGCCACGTGTCGCGCTTCCATTAGGCAAAATAAATCAAGATTTGAAAAACGCTCAAAGTGGACACGTGTCTAGACGGCATGAAATTAAGTGGAAAAAAAAGGAAAAATATTTACAAAAGCTGGCGGGCAAATTTAGGGTATGACAGATGCCCCTATCTAATCGGCTTAGACCGAGTAAGATGAATTGCTGTAGCATTCATCTTTCAAGGTATAAGTCGATTAGATACAAAGAAGACCCTGAATTTGTCCAAAAAAGGGAAACAAAAATTTGAGAAACGAAATACAGACAAACCTGACACCCAAAAGGATGTAGGGAGATAACCTTCTCCGAAGAGATTGCCATTTATCACTGAAGATGGATAAGCTTCTCTGAAGAGATTGCCACTTATCGTTGATGAAAGATAAGCTTCTCTGTAGAGATTGCCACTTATCGTTGATGAAAGATAAGCTTCTCTGTAGAGATTGCCACTTATCGTTGATGAAAGATAAGCTTCTCTGTAGAGATTGCCACTTATCACTGAAGTCTTCTGGAGACAACTCACTGGGAAACGTCCATGGATTTACTGGAGATGCCCCTGTCCAGGCTGATTGTTGATTTGAAGATCTGATTAACCACGAGGTTGCAATACATCATGCAATACACCCATGGTCTTGAAAAGATGCCCCTGGTTTGGGCTGAATTTTGCTTTAGTGATCTTGAATTTTGTGGGATGACCCACGGTCTTGCAGATAATGCCCCTGACTAGGCTGATTATGATCTCGAAAATCTTCGAAATTTGATCTTGGATCTAAACTCGCATATGTGAATGCTTGATGATAATGATATTCCACAACGAATGGAAATGCAAATGCAAATGCCGATGCGCATGAATGCAAGAGCTGGGGAAATATGACATGATTTGGGTATGCATATGATGCAAAATGATTTTGATGTCGAATGTGATGCGTATGATGCATATGATGCATATGATTGCAAATGGGTGATTGGAAATGCAGGTGGTTGGGAAATACAAGTTGGACTTTGGTGGCTGCCAATGCAGGTTGGACTTTGGGTTGGAAATACCAGATGAGGGCTGGTATTCGGAGGGTAGACCAGATGGGACTGGTTGGTGAAAGGTTAAGCTGTCAAAGGAGGGTTGATTTTATGGTTTTCCAGATGGGAGCTGGACTTAGGGATGAGGTTTACCAGACAAGAACTGGTGGCAAAAGGTTAAGTTGTCAAACGGGAACTGACTTCTAGGTTTGGTGTCAGACGGGAACTGACTTTGTGGTTTGCCAGACGAGGACTGGACTTTGAAATTGTGTTTGCCAGACGAGGACTGGTTAAACGGAAGGCTAAAGGACAGGTGACCAGATGGAAGCTGGTTCGACAGATGACATATACCAGACGAGGCTAGTTATTCAGCAAAGGGTTAACCAGATGGGACTGGTTTGAAGGTTACAAGGTTTTGACAGGTAAGGACTGGACTTTAGAGGTTTGGTTTGTTTTGATGGGTGACAGGTTTAGGCTGTGGGATGAAGGATCCAATGACAACAAGACCTTTTTGGAAGGTTAAGGTTATTTGAGTGAGGTGACGGTACGATTCCCCGACACTCGTTTTGAACTCAACAGTTGCTGATGAGAATGAAACTTGCTTGAGTAGCTTGCAATGAGGCGACCTCGAGATGGCTTGTCCCAGAGTTTGTACCATGAAAGGATTCATTATTGATTAATCGATTCGTGTGGTATTTGTCTTCAATGTACTCTTGAGGTAGCTTGCCCTTGAAAGAGCGTTGAAGCGACTTGACTTATCCTGATTAAACATTGGAGGAATCTATCCTCAAGTCAAAGAAACTATGGGTGGCCTGCCCCTAATTGGTATAATTCACTTTTGATCAACCGCTTCTTGAATGATTTGCCCCAAAATCAACCGTTGTTTAGGGATTTGCCTTAGACTGACTGATTCCAGATTTTTGATGTCAATGCTCCAGATCCACAGGGCTACAAAGTGTGATTGATTCTGATCCAGACTGCTGAATGATCTAGTCCTATTTGATTACTTCGTGTTGGAATTTCCTTGACGCCAACTATTAACTTGCAATTGAAATTGTTTTATCACGAATGGTAATTTTAATGCGACGTTCATGCAAGTTTTGAAAGAAATGTCGTTTATTAAGTGTCGTGATAGTGAGATGAATGGTCCGTTAGTCCAAACATTATGCTAACTTGATTGGTGTGAAAGATATAACAAGGATATTGACACCAATGTTGATGAATAGCAAATATGTGGGGAGTCAGGTTACGCAACCTTGCGATAGTATGCTTTCAGAATAAACCTCGCCTCAATTAGGTCTTTCGAGGGTTATAACGTGGTCTGATTCACGGTTTATAAAACAAAGGATATTAGGCTCAAAGTAATATTTGTACCCACCCCTTCTTCTTAATGATCTCCATACCTACGTTCAGTTAATTCTGTGCATGCTTACCTTGACGGTGTAAGCTTGATGGTTCAAGGTTTGCCCGAAATGGCAGCCACCTTATTTTGATGGATGTCAATGACCCTTTGATTTGGGTGGTCACTGAATCTTATTTTGTTTTTGTTGAGGGTTTGAGGACCTCTTTTGATTTTGTTTTTGATCCCTAACTTTTGCATGGACTGATTTGGCTTGTCAGATCCATCGGGATAGCCTTGATTTTTGCCTAAGTCTCCTTTGAGGTGTTTGACTTAGCAGGCTTATGACTTTTTTTTGATTTTGTTGGAGGATTGTGACTGCCATGTCATGAGACATTGATGAACAACCGTCATGTCTTTGGATTTTGCTTTATCGATTCGAATGCGAGATTAGATTAACTGAACATTACCCTGCCCCAGGTTGAGTGTTAAGGGTTTGAATATCCGAAGGAAACTCCTACTTCTAGGCTCGAAGTTGGTTGACTAGGGATTAACTCCTTATATCTCCGGTGTTTAGGGTAATTGAAACAATGCCTGTACATAATTGACGAGATTTTATCCGAAAGCATATAGTTTGCAATTATGGGTATTTCGTTTTCGTCATCCTCCCTCCAATATTTGCTAAACACAACAGTGATAAAGTGGAGTGGATAAAAGGTGTATGTGTCTGTGATAAGTGGAAATAATGAGTGAATACGACGTGACTGATTCAGAAAATGCATAATCACTTCATTAACATTACCATTCAAAACAACAATGTTTAAAGACAAGTAGCAATTAACAGGAAATAAACTACAAGATGAAAATGATAAAAAGCGCCCAAGGACTGCCAATGTTAAGGACGTCTGCCTGTCTAGACCACCGGCTTCTGGAAATGACCCTTGAAGTATTCGAGTTTAGACAGCTGAGAGGTTGACATGGACAACCAAACTTCCTTCTGGAAAAGATATATACCCTTTGTCAATCAACTGTTGCACTTTGGCTTGGAAGGCTTTGCATTCTTCAGTCGCATGCCCCATGGATCCACCATGATATCCACACTGAGCATTGGGATTGTACCCAGGAGGGTAAGGTTCTGGCATAAGCTTAAGAGTCTTAGGCTCCACCAATGAGTTTTGAATCAGATGTGGGAGAAGCTGACTGTGCGACATAGGGATTGGATGAAGAGGAGCATTCCTTCTTTCCAAATTGTTGTTGAGCCTATGCTGATTTTGGCGCTGATTCGGATGACCTCGGCCATGGGCTCGTTGATTTGCATGAGGAGCAACCCGTGGCTTATGGGATGAAGCTTTAGGCATGGCCGATTGTCCATGAGGATAACATGGCGCTGGTAATGATGCCTGTTGAGCAGATGAGGGACCACATAGTTTTGCTGGTACATCGTGAGAGTACTCAATGTTTGCTATGAATTCATTGGTCTCATCTTTCTCTTCCTCATGGAAATCGTCGAAAGATTCGATCTCACTGGCCTGACTGCTTGAGGCTTCTTGAATTTGTCCACTTTTAAGGTAGCTTTCGATGCGCTCTCCTACAATCACAAGGTCAGAGAAGCTTGATGGCGTACAACCAACCATTCTTTCAAGATAAGAGTCCTGCAAGCTGTTGATGAACATGTCAATCAGTTCCCTGTCCGAGAGTGGTGGTTGCACTCTTGCTGCAAATTCTCTCCACCGCTGTGCATATCCCTTAAAGGATTCATTTTCATTCTGAGATAAGCTTTGCAACTGCATGCGGGTGGGAATAGTGTCTAGGTTGAACTGGTAAAACTTTAGAAAAGCGCTGGCTAGGTCCCTCCACGATTGGATATGACTCCTTTCTAAATCTGTGTACCAACTTAATGATGCCCCACTCAGACTTTCTTGAAAATAGTGGATCATCAACTTATCGTCATGAGTGTAGGGGGTCATTTTTCGACAGTACATCACTAAATGACGCCTCGGGCAACTAAAGCCTGTGTACTTCTTGAAGTTGGGAATCTTGAATCTCGGAGGGATCACCAAATCTAGTACTAGACACATATCAGCAGCATCGAGGCCGGGCATGTCAGACACTCTCATAGCTTGAATTGTCTTCTCAAGGGCCCGAAGTTTTTCTTCCATGGGATCAGTCATTGGCATCCTCTGGGGTCGAGTAGGAACATTTACTTGCGGAGGATGGTCATCTGGCGGAAGATCATACAGTGGATTGTTTGTCACAGTAAATCCTTGTGGGGGATCAACATTCTGGCGGTCGTTCTCTGACATAGCTATCTCAGCATGCATTGTCTGACTGACCCTTCAAGGCGTCTATGCTCCTTTTGCTTCAAATGCTTCACAGCTCTCACGAGTTCAATAGGAGTGTCGGGAAATCAACTGCAGGTTATGGACAGAGGACGAGTAAGGTCTTGGTATCTGGGAAGAGAATGCAAAAATGATGCAGAGATGCTTATGCAAATGCAATGCAATGAGTGCACACGAGAACAGATCCACAACAAGGATTAAAGTCACAGATCCTGCAAGACAACAAAAAGGTATCTCTCCCATCAGGTGGGTTATCTATTGGTTTGTAAGAGGGTATCCCAAAGGCTTTTAAACAAAGTCCCATGCACTAACCCTCAAAAGTTTTCCATCATAACGACTACTCGTAAGACGGTAATCCTTTCAAAGGATGAACACAGAGTCATGTCTTAGCAACCTTTGGAATAAGGTTCTACAAAGGTCCTCAGAGTCACGGACTCCCACGTCAGAAATAAAAACGTCATTACGACTACACGTAAGACATAATCATCCCAACGGGGTCTCATCTGAGCGGTGGAATTCGATCCAACTCAACGAGTCCTAAGTCTCGCAAATCAGAAAGAACCCACCTCCTATCTTAGTATATACTCGAAAGCTCGGGTAGAAAGCTTTTATCCTTACAAACCATCCAAATAAACCCAACAGTTAGAGAATAAAGCATAAATAAAACAAATAAAAACACAAACACGACAAACAAAATAGGCTTGGCTTGCTAGGGGTCCCCAGCAGAGTCGCCAGCTGTCGCTACTCGAAAAAATGCGTCGCGCAACGACGGGAAGGCGAAAAAGATAGACAGAAGAGTCGCCACCGAACTTTATTTATCCCATGAGGGGAAAGGAAAATATCGAGAAAACCTTAAGAAAGAAATGGATAAGATGGTCTCGCGACCAAGAACGGGTTCGGAAGCCGGTTATGCAAGGGGAAGGTATTAGCACCCCTCGCATCCATCGTACTCGATGGGAACCTTTTGTTTGTCGATGTGTGAATTTATTTGCTTAAACATTATGCTATAAGAAGTGTTCCACAGGGTAAAAGAAAGGTTTAGAAACAAGGAAAAAGAGGTAACGGGGGGAAGAAGAGAAAGGACGGACTCGGTAGGACTTCGCGGTCCTAGGCCTACGTATTCTCAAAAGGTATGAGAAAATCAGAGTCAACGTAGTTCGGGGAACTACAGATATGGGGGGGATATGCTCGGCAAGGATTGTGGCCCTTGTGCCTACGTATCTTTACTTGAACGAAGTAAAGAATCAGAGCAGCCGTAGTTCGGCCTACGGTGTGTGGGGAAGTTTTAGCAGACAATGTTATCGTACGCATTCTAGCAGTTTAGGTGTATTGCTGCTCGCTCGTTGGAGACTTAGGCGTTACCTGTTTGCGGTAGAACGGACGTAGCATGCCTTTCTGGGAAAGGGTAAAAAGAGAGAAAAGGGTGCTCGCTAGGATATTGCAATCCTATGCCTACGTATTCTCAACATGCAAGAGAAATCAGAGCAACATAGTTCGTGCCTACGGTGCAGATAACCAGTGTGTTTTGTGGATGATGTTATCGTACGTGTTCTAGCAGTTTAGGTGTTTTGCTGCTCGCTCGTTTGGAGACTTATGCGTACCTGTTTGCGGTAGAACGGACGTAACATATCCTTTGGGAGACTGGTTTTCGCCATGCGAGGCAAGGTGTCACGTTTGATTGATGAGATTGTTTTTGGGGCGAGATAGGTCATCGGATAGTAACCCCTACGGGTAGTACCCAATTCATTGTCTCAAAGTTTTTGTTATAAAAAAGTGTGGCGAACGAGGCGTCTTCGTATTGAAAGACGAGCGTCGAAACCACCCTCACTACAGTGGGCATCCCTACGCTCGGAGAAGAAGAGGCCTACACCCAATCCTCTCTCTTTAATTCAATGCAAAGAGAACTTCATTCTCTTATTAAAGATGTTTTTGGTTTTGAATGGTAAGTGCTTTTTGCGACAGAGAACCCTACGGTAAACGTCAGCACTCGGGATAGGAGAAAGCCTACGCCTAACCACTCCACGACCATTCATGTTTTGTTAAGAAAAGAGTTTGAAAAAGCACTCGATACGGGACCGAGATTTTAGGTGAGAAAGGTTTCGGGAAAGAGTTGTGGAAGGAGATAGGTGTAAGGAGTCGCGTCTTCGTATTGAAAGACGAGTGTCGAAACCACCCTCACTACAGTGGGCATCCCTGCACTCGAAGAAGAAGAGGTCTACACCCAATCCTCTCTTTTTAATTCAGTACAAAGAAGTCAGTTTATTATTGAAAGTGTTCTCGGTACGGGACCGAGGTTTTAGGAGGAAAAGTTGGAAGCGTCTTCGTATTGAAAGACGAGTGTCGAAGTCATGTTTGAGGAGATAGACGTGTCTTGCAAGCTCAGATGACGTGTGCAGTGTATTGTTTTGAGTTAAGCTAAGTGCTTACGAATTGTTTGATGAGTCGATGCAGGATGGAGCTGAGATGTTTATTTTGATGGGAACTTTTTTGTGTTAATCAAAGTGGGGAAGTTGGTGGGTTGCCAAGTAATTATGATTATCTGGAAGTTTTCCTGATGAGATAAGTGATGTACCGCCGAAACGTGGAGTGGAGTTTGTGATCGACTTAGTTCCCGGAACTAGTCCGATATCGATGGCTCCATATAGTGTGTATGCATTGGGATTGAAATAGTTGAAGAGTCAACTTGAATATTTGCTTGAGAAGAGATTCATTCGTTCGAGTGTGTCACCGTGGGGTGCACCAGCTTTGTTGATTAAGAAGAAAGAAGGTTCAGTGAGACTTTGTGTGGATTGTAGACAAGTGGACAAGGTGACTATCAAGAATAAGTGTTCACTTACAAGGATTGATGATTTGATAGATCAGTTGGTTGTTGCAAGTGTGTTCAGTAAGATGGATTTGAGATCTGGGTATCATCAGATTCGTGTGAAGGCTGAAGATATTCAGGAGACTACTTTTAAAACAAGGTATGGACATTATGAGTATTTTGTGATGCCATTGGGTGTGACTAATGCACCATGTGTATTTATGGAGTATATGAACAAAATTTTCCATACTTATTTGGGCAAGTTTTTTATTGTGTTCATTGATGATATTTTGATATATTCGAAGAGTAAAAAGGATCGTACTGAGCATCTGAAAATTGTGTTATCATCATTGAAAGAGAAGCATTTGTATGCGAAACTGTCAAAGTGTGAGTTTTGTTTGGAGGAAGTGAGTTCCTTATTCATGTGATCTCGAGTAGGGTTATTGTGGTTGATATGTCGAAGGTTGAAGCTGTATCGCAATGGGAAGCTCCAAAATCTGTTTTTGAGATTAGAAGTTTCTTGGGTTGGCAGATTATTATTGAGGATTCATTGAAGGGTTTCTCCAAGTTATATTTTCCATTGATGCAGTGGACTAGGAAGGTTCAAGATTTTGTTTTGGATGCAAAGTGTGAAGAAAGTTTCAAGAGCTTTTGAGAAGGCTGTCAACAGCTCACGTTTTGATTTTGCCGAATCTGGCAGCACCATTGTTGTATATTGTGATGCTTCGTTGATGGGATGGGGAGGTGTGTTAATGCAACATCAACAAGTTTAGCTTATGCTTTAAGGAAACTTAAAGTGCATAAGAGGAATTATATGACGCATGATTTAGAGTTGATTGTTATTGTGTTTGTGTCGAAGCTTTGAAGGCATTATTTGTTTTGTTCGAGATTTGAGATGTTTTGTCATCTTAAGAGCTTAAAGTATTTCTTTGATCATAAAGGATTGAATGCGAGGTAGAGAGGATGATTGGGACTTCTGAAGGATTATGGTTTTGGTTTGAATTACCATTCGGGTAAAGCAAACGTGGTAGCTGATGTATTGATTTGGAAATCTTTGCATATACCGATGATGATGGTAAGAGAGTTAGAACTGATTGAGCAATTTTGTGATATGAGTTTGGTTTGTAAAGAGACTTTTTATGGAGTTAAGCTTGATATGTTGAAGCTTACTAGTGGAATTCTTGATGAGATTCGAGAAGGTGAGAAACCTGATTTGAGTTGGTAGATCAGTTGGATGTGATGAATCAAAGTCGAAGAGTCGATTTTTGGATTAATGGAATGGTATCATGAGATGTCGTGATAGAGTTCGTATTCCAGATATTGTTGCATTGAAAAAACGTATTCTTGAGGAAGGACATTGAAGTAGACTGAGTATCCATCCCGGTGCTATGAAGAGGTACCCGGATTTGAGGAAATGTTTTGGTGGCCAGGGATGAAGAAAGAAGTGGTTGAGTTTGTATATGATGGTTAGACTTGTCAGAAGTCGAAGACTGAACATCAGAGACCGTTGGGTCTGATGCAACCGTTGAGTATTCTAGAATGGAAATGGGATAGCATTTCTATGGATTTTGTGACAGGGTTGCCAAAGACTTTGAAGGGATATGATTTGATTTAGGTGATTGTTGATAGATTGACTAAATCGGCTCATTTTGTACCGATGAGGATCAATTATTCGTTGTAGAAGCTTGCCAAATTATATATTGATCAGATTGTGAAGTTGCATGGTGTTCCGTCGAGTATCGTGTCTGATAGAGATTCGAGATTTACGTCGAGGTTTTAGGAAAGTTTGCAGACAACTTTGGGTACCATGTTGAGATTGATTTATGCCTATCATCCGCAGACGGATGGATAGACATAGAGAACTATCTAGTCCTTAGAGGATTTGTTGAGAGCTTGTGTATTGGATCAAGGTGGATCATGGGATAGTCATTTTCCATTGATTGAGTTTACCTATAACAACAATTATCATTTTAGTATTGGGATGAAACCGTATGAGGCTTTGTATGACAGGAGGTGTAGGACTCCTTTGTTCAGGCAAGAGTGTTGTACTCGGACCTGAGATTGTGCAAGAGACGAATGAGAAAATCAAGAGGATCCAAGAAAAGATGAATGTTTCACAGGATCGTCAGAAGAGTTACCATGATAAGAGGAGGAAAACACTTGAATTCCAAGAGGGAGATCACGTGTTTTTGAGAGTTAATCCGGTAACTGGTGTTGGCCGAGCTTTGAAGTCTCGAAATCTCACACCATGTTTAGTTGGTCCGTGTCAGAGTGGTGCAGTGGAAGCGTGGGAGAAGTAGCATGTCAGATTGCTTTGCTGTCGCTTGCGAATTTGCATGATGTCTTTCATTAGTCTCAGTTGAGGAAGTACATTCTAGATCTGTCGTATGTGATTCAGATGGATGATGTACAAGTGAGATATGACTTGATTGTTAAAGCGTTTCCAGTTCGGATTGATGAATGAGGAGTGAAGCAACTGCGAGGTAAATAGATTGCCTTGGTAAAGGGTATTGTGGGGAGGACCAGCTGGAGAAATTTGGACTTGGGAGCGTGAGATCAGATGAGGGAGTCGTAACCGACTCTGTTTTCTTGAGGTAATTTTCGAGGGCGAAAATTCTTTTAAGTGGGGGAGAGTTGTAACACCCAAAATTTAACTGGAATATTTATTTAATTGTTTAAATAAGAATATTCATTTTTCGGTGATTTTCAGTGGTTTTGTGGATTATTGGGAATTATGCATTTTTGGGTTATTTATTTAATTAATAGTATATAATATGAAATTATTGATATTATTATTATTATTTAAAATAAATATAAGTGAAAGAAGGGCAAATTGGACAATTAAGAGGAGTTAGTGAGGGTACTATGGGAAAAGCCCAATTGTGAGGCCCAAGACTAGGTTTAACAAAAACGAAATTCTGAAGGGATTAGGATTCATTTGTTAGATTGTGAAGAGAATTGAGGCCAGAGCTCTGAGGAGAGAGAATTGGAGGCAAAAGCTTCGAAAGGTTCCCAAAAAGATTTGAGAAGGCTTTGATCGACAATTAAGGTATGGGGAGTATTACCTTCATGATTTTCCATGTGTAAATTCAACGTATTTAAGGTTGATTTAAGGTTTAGGACTTTTGAGGATGGATATGAGAAAAAGTGATCTTTGGCCTTCGTGGCCAAAACCATGAATTGTTATTTGTCTAACCCTGAAGGGATAGGAATATTAGATATTGAGTAATTCTAATGAGTATGGGTAATCGTAGGGAGATTTGTGATTTAGGGGGTGAATATTTTACGGGATTGGCCTAATAAGCCGTAGGTTTTCTGCCTCTATCGCCGTAAGACCTTAGGGATGATTTAGGGATGTTTTGGGGGCATTAGGTAAGTGAATCGTGTAGACTTTTGGGTTTGATTAAGTTCTGGTGCGTAGCAGAATTTGCTGTTATCGCACTCTTCATCAAGCGAAGAATGCTTCTCACAGCGAACAATGTTGTTCCCAGACTCGCCTAGCAAAGAATCCTTCGCACAACGAAGAAACTCGCCCCAGACTTGCCTAGCGAACATGTCAGTGAACGTAGAAGAGTTTCGCGAATGTTGATTGCGTGCAGCGAGGCCTTGATGTTTGATCCTGTGATTTCTGTGATGAATTAGCATGAGTATAACTGGGAATTCCATGTGATTAATATGCGATAATATGATGATTACCATGAGTATAATTATGAATTCTATGTGATTAATATGTGATAATATGATGAATTAACATGAGTATGACTGTGAATTCTATGTGATGTGTATATGATGATTTTAATGATGATAATTATTATGATGAGCTACGATGACATGATGTATGATGATGATTACTATGATGAGCTACGATAACATGATGTATGATGATGATTACTATTATGAGCTACGATGACATGATGTATGATGATTATTATGATGAGCTACGATGACATGACGTATGATGATGAGTATTATGATGAGCTATGATGACATGATGTACGATGATGATTATTATGATGAGCTATGCTGATATGACTTTGATGATGATGATTATGATGAATGATGATGCACCTATGATGTTATTATCAGGATGATTTGTGACGTGTGCATCATGCATTCACGTGCATCCGAACTTCGGTTCAGGATCTCGATTACTTTGACTTCAATCCCATTGTGCGGATGTGAAGTGTTTTGATGTGCTCCGATTTTCAAGTAGAATCGATCCTATTGATGGAGATCTATGGAAGGTTGATGACCCAATGTCCATCGCGCTGTGATGATTGGTACCACATGCATTGAATCTTGTTGCATTTGCATTTGAGTCATTTGGAATAATTTATGATGTTGTGGCCTGTGATGCCTATTGATGAATATGATGATGTTGAATATGACTATGACGTCATTTTATATATTAATTTTCATACATTGATTATTATGAATCGTTTTACTTACCCTGCCTGTTTGAATGTTACCTCCATGTGGGTAACATGCAGATGACCAGGTTTAGCCGTGGATGCCGATAAGGACTTTTGAAGTTTTGAGTTGTTGACCTTTGGTCAACTTAGAGGGTCTTGCTTTGATAGTGTAACATTGAGTTGGGGTCTTTGAGTTAAGCTATATTTTATTGAGTTATTTTGACTATTTTTCCGTATAAGGAAAACTTTGGATTATGCCTTTTGAGTTCCGCTACCCTGTGAGCAATTTTGATATATTTTGAGAAAACCCGTTGTTTATGGAGCCTTGACCTATTTTGAGGATTTGAGAAACGTACGCCCTTTTGTGGTGACTTTTATTGAGTTTAACATTTTACTCTGATATCTGTGTTATTTTGCCATAATAATTGTGGGTTAGAAAATGATGTTACACTGATCTCGGATACGGTGGTGCGAGATGGATTTGAAAAGTTAGCACTCAAACACCTAAGTCAGTTATAGAGTTCAAGATGAGTATAGTGAAATACGAAGATCAGAAAAATGTATTGTGAATCTCATGTGTAATGACTATATATGTTGGATAATTTTACTTGGGTTATCAAGGTTGAGCCCTCTTAATAGGGTTGATTTGGTCTATTGCTCGCTTTCCTCTATAAAAAGTCTCTTAATTTTATGATTCATTAAGTGGTTAGTAACTTTCTTAAATATATATGATAACTATTACACAAATAATATATAATTATACAAAATATTCATCTATAAAATAAAGTGAAAAAAAAACGAACTTATTCTCATTCATACATACTATTTTTTAAAGTTTTAGTCTCTGCAGTTGAAATTTTTAAGAGCGTGAAATAAATGTTAAAATGCTAATCATCAACCTTTATTTTCATAGTTTTTCATAAAATGTGTATATTGTTAAATGTAATTCATTGTTTTGATTTGATTTGATATGATTAGATTTGATTTGAATATTTTGGACCTTTTATGTTTTGGGCTTTTGTAAACCTAAAACTATAAATAGGGTGTCTTGCTTTGTATTCAATCACAACATAGAATAGATTTCACAGTTGCAGTGTTTAGCAAGTGAAAGTTCTATAAGAAATAAGAAATCCCACAGTTGTGGATAACACATTCTCTCCAAATATTTCTTCTCTTTCTTGTTTGTTATTCTTCTTCTCTTTTGTTGTTCTTGATAATTACTTGTTATTACCATTACTATCATATTGTGGGTTTGTTCATCAATCTTGAGATCAAGATTGAAGGAAATTCTTCATAGGGTGTGAGGTGAATTTCCAACATCTGGTATCAGAGCTCCGGTTGAGAGATTCAAGGAAGGAAGGTAGTGATGGCGATGAATTATCCGAACGGCAACTTTCCGGCGACCCTGCCAATTCTCAAGAAAGACAATTATGAGAATTGGTACAAGCAGATTAAGGTGATCTTCTGTTATCAAGATCTTTGGAATCTTGTGAAAGATGGAGTAACATCGCTTGGGGAGAACGCAACGGAGGCGGAAAAGGCAGCGCACAAAGAATTGAAGAAGAAGGATTATAAAGCACTCTTTATAATTCATCAATGTTTTGATCCTGATAACTTTGAAAAGGTTAGTGATGTTGATTCAGCAAAAGAAGCATGGGAGATTAATCTTGAAGGCTCCAATGTCTCAGAATAGGACCTTCAAGATTGGACTCAATGTGATGGAGCACAAGTGTCTGGCAACTGCAGCCAGTAGAGATGAGTGGTTATGGCATTTTCGACTAGGCCATCTCAACTTTAATGACATCAGAGAACTAAAGAGAAGAAATATAGTTTCAGGATTACCAGAAATCGACATTCCAAGTGAAGTCTGTGAGGAGTGTGTTCAGTCGAAACAACATAAGAATAGCTTCAGCAAGGATGCAGGAAGGAAGTCAAAGGCAATACTTGAAGTCATATACTCTGATGTATGTGGTCCGATCCAGGTGGATTCGATTGTTGGCAATATATACTTTGTCACGTTTATAGATGATTACAGTCGAAAGTTGTGGACTTACCTCATCAAGAAAAAAAGTGATGTGATTGAGGTATTTTCCAGATTCAAGTCCATGGTCGAAAGACAG
Organism: Lathyrus sativus; assembly: GCA_963859935.3. Lineage (NCBI taxonomy): Eukaryota > Viridiplantae > Streptophyta > Magnoliopsida > Fabales > Fabaceae > Lathyrus > Lathyrus sativus. The sequence continues at coordinate 492,032,339 of OZ012736.1, forward strand.
AGTGGTCGAAAGCTGAAAATTCTGAGGACTGATGGTGGTGGAGAGTATGTGTCGAAAGAGTTTGATACACTATGTGTAAAAGAAGGGGTTGTGCATGAGGTGGTGCCACCTTACACTCCACAGCAAAATGGGATTGCAGAACGCAAGAACAGAACCATCATGAATATGGTGAGAAGTATGTTGAATGGAAAGCATCTACCTAAAGAATTATGGGGAGAAGCAGTTTCGACAGCAACATATATATTGAACAGATGTCCGACGAAGAAGCTTGAAGGAATCACACCAGAAGAATGTTGGTCTGGTGTCAAGCCTAGTCTCAGTCACTTGAAGGTGTTTGGATCTATAGCACATAAACATGTGCCATATCAGTTAAGAAGGAAACTTGATGAGAAGTCAAATCAGATGATCTTGATAGGATATCATTCGACAGGAGGGTACAAGCTGTTCGACCCAGTGAATAAGCAGGTAGTGATCAGCAGGGACGTGATCATAGATGAGCTTAAAGAATGGGATTGGACTGAGAATGCCAAGAAGGATTCAGTGAGAATATCTTGTGAAGAACCAGCCACTGAAGTCGAAATAGAAGTTCGACAGGAACCAGTTGCAGATGAAGCAGGTTCAAGTAGACCTCGACGAACAAGACATATGCCTGCAAGGTTGCAAGAATGTGTAATTACATCAGATGATGTAGTCGATGAAGAGGGTGAATTGGTACATTATGCTTTCTACGCAGATGTCGAACCAGTCAATGCAGCTGAGGCATTGAAAGATTCGAAGTGGATGAAAGCAATGATTGAAGAGTTGGAGTCCATCAAACCAGTCAATGCAGCTGAGCCCAGATTACAGCTGTTGAAGGATTCATATGAAGATGATGTCGACCCAACCCAATACAGAAGACTTATTGGGTCACTTAGATACCTTTGTCACACAAGACCTGACTTAGCATACAGTGTTGGTATGGTAAGTAGATTCATGCAGAAGTCAAAGGTATCACACCTAGCAGCGGCGAAGAGGATACTAAGGTATCTAAAAGGAACTCTCGACTATGGCATTTTATTTTCAGCAGCTGATGAAGGAAAATAATGCAAGTTAGTGGGATACACAGACTCCAATTGGTGTAATGATGCTGAGGATCGAAAATCCACAGCTGGGTATGTGTTTATGTTAGGTGGTGCACCCGTTGCTTGAAATTCGAGAAAGGAACCAGTAGTGGCATTGTCATCATGCGAAGCAGAATATATAGCTGCTTCTCTTTGTGCATGTCAAGCAACTTGGATGGTGAACTTGGTCGAAGAAATCACAGGGAAGAATCATGGAGCAATTACCATGAAGATAAACAACATGTCAGCTATCAACTTGGCGAAGAATCCAATAGCTCATGGTCGAAGCAAGCACATCGAAATGAGGTTCCATTATCTTCGAGAGCAAGTAGTAGAAGGGAAGATGAAGTCGGAACACTGCAGAACTGAGAATCAGATTGCAGATATCATGACGAGGGGAGTGCAGGTCGAAGCCTTCAGAAGACTAAGAGCCATGATGAATGTAGACAGTTTAGACACAATGAATTAGGTGGTGTGTTAAATGTAATTCATTGTTTTGATTTGATTTGATATGATTAGATTTAATTTGAATATTTTGGACCTTTTATGTTTTGGGCTTTTGTAAACCTAAAACTATAAATAGGGTGTCTTGCTTTGTATTCAATCACAACATAGAATAGATTTCACAGTTGCAATGTTTAGCAAGTGAAAGTTCTATAAGCAATAAGAAATCCCACAGTTGTGGGTAACACATTCTCTCCAAATATTTCTTCTCTTTCTTGTTTGTTATTCTTCTTCTCTTTTGTTGTTCTTGATAATTACTTGTTATTACCATTACTATCATATTGTGGGTTTGTTTATCAATCTTGAGATCAAGATTGAAGGAAAATTTTCATAGGGTGTGAGGTGAATTTCCAACATATATATAAAAAATAAAAGAATGGAATGTTAGAGAAGAAATAACAAAAAAGACAAATAGTAGTAGAAATAAAGTAGAACATCAAATCTTGCTAAATTAAAAGACAATATGACTTCATGGCATACTTTATTTATTTGTTTTTTCTTTTTAAATTTATGAAACCAATTTTACTCTTTGTTCATATTCTCTAGTCCTTTTATATATAGATTATAGATATATTCATACGAAGAGAATAAACAATTAAATTCGAAATTTTTAGATGAATGATTGAAATGGATTTTAATTTTGAGGGGTAAAACTTTTAAATAGAAATATAAAAAATTGTAAATCATATACATGCGCTGATTGAAAAAAATGGTAGAATTCAATTTAGTGAGATACTCTTTATTATGTTTATTCAATCTCAATCAATCAAATATAAAAGAGTGACTAAAATTTATAAATTAATAATGTTTGCTTAACAACAACAAATAAATTTCTTTAAATTTTAAATAAAAGAGAAAAATAAATTAATAAATGACAAATGAGATAAATAATGGTATGATATTTTAACAATATTATATGGGGCTATCCAGCAAAAGCATGATAGTCTATGACCACATTAGTGTGTGATTGAGCAATATTTTAGAATAAAAAGATAACACTTATAATTACAATCATGAAACACTAAATTTATACATCAAAAATTAAATTATTTCATATTTTAAAGATACTTCAAATCTATGAAGTAAATAAAAAGACTAAAGCAAAACTAATTAATCAAAGTATCACTACTACAAAATACATCTTCGGTAACCCTAATTCTACTACGGTTAGACTTTTACCGTGATTATATGTCTTATTTAACGCGTGATTATTTTTTTTGATATGATATAATCACGGATGAAACATAAGACTGCATGGTTATAATCACCGTTTCATGAGTTCGAATCTCAACACCCTAAAATATTTTATTTCTTTATGACTTGTTTTAAATATTTTAAATTGTAATATACTGACGTGTCAAATATTTTATTTCTTTAACATTCAGTCGCACCTTTTTATTTTTATTTATTTTTAATTTTAAAAAAAATGAGATACCATCACGGTTTCTGAGCAAAACCGTTGTGACATGTTATTCATTTTATTTTAAATTGTATTGCACTGATGCTTCTTTATGAAATGTAATTTAGTAAGTAACATATCACCACGGTTTGCGGTTTTGACTGTGGTGGTATCATTCATTCATTTTTATCAAGCTAACTAGCTTTGTCTCTTCAGTAGCCATTCTTTGCTGAGAAACGGTACACCATTTCAACCCTAACATTCAGTACTGAGAAATGATACACCATTTCAACCCTAACATTCCTTGTTCATCATCATCGGTTGTTATAGTTTTGCATTCGTTGTTCATTTTCAACCCGATTGTCATCGTCATCAGTTTGTTTCTAATCCTAACACACCAATGTCAACACTAACATCATCGTCATCGTCAAGGAGGAGTATAACAACAACAACATTATCTATATCAACCCAAATATTCATATTTACTTAGTCATCATGTTTACGGTACGTAAAACGTTTTTCCCATGCATTACAGTAAACTTCAATTTCCATTGTTGTTGATGTTGTCGTTTTTGTTGTTATTTTTCTGATTCTTGTTGAATGTGTGTCATAAAACTTGATTAATATGTTGTCGTTGTTGTTGTTGTTGTTAAATGTGTATGTCATAATAGATGAAAGAGTTTGTTATTGTTGTTGTTGAATGTGTATGTGATAATCTTTGAAAGAGTTTATTGTTGTTGTTGTTGAATGTGTATATGATAATAGATGAAAGATTTTGTTGTTGTTGTTGTAACACCCCCTTCTGTACCCCCAAAATAGTGCAATTAAACACTTAATCACATATACAGAATTCATCAGAGTATATTTATAACATGGTGTTGCGGTTAGAATATGATATCAAATTATTAATTAATTTGAATCGCATCTTTCGTTCACAACCGCTCTTTGATTTATCCGAAGGAAAAGGTCAAAAGAGGAAAACCTAATTTTACATCATAAAGACAATGCGGGGAGAGATCTAGGTAAGGGGTTGGTTAAGCTCAGGGAAGGTACTAGCACCCTAAACTTCTGTAGTACTCTACAGAAACCTTTTGTTTAATGTATGCTTTTTTTTTTAAAATTTTACTATCTGCTTTAGTATATATTGCTAAGGGATAGAGTGACCTAAAGACCTAAGGGTTAGTCCTAAGTTTACTCGGCAAGACGTCGCATCTTGTGCCTACGTATCCTGGATAGGGAATGGAATCAGAGTAATCGTAGTTCCCCTTGAAAGAGAGGTTAGAAACTTCTTGATTGTGGTCAAGGCTTCAATGGGAGTAAATGTATCTTAAGGACACGCTTACGTGGAGTCTTAAAACTCATATTTCTATGTTGAATTTGTTAAATGAAATTAGGGTTAAATTAGGGATTCCACGGCGGGAAACCCTAAACAGAGTACGGTGACTCTTTGACCTAATGATAGGGTAAAGGGCATTTTCGTCCACGGCGGGACACCTAGGCTATTAGGGTTTTTGAAACGGTCAAAAATTAGGGTTATTGACTCGGCAGTCAAACGGCTAGACCTAATTCCTTCGGAGATGAACATAACGGTAAATCATGCAAAACATGGCAAATTATTATATGGCAGAAATTAAAGTGTGGAAAGTAAAGAAAGCGGAAAAAGCGTCGCGACGATCAATCGCGTAAATTACAAATCCCCAAAAAATGCGAAATAAAAAATAAACCGCGACCATGGCCTCGCGTAAATTACATCCATGGAAAATGCAAGAATAATAATGAAATAAGAGCGACGATTGCCTCGCGTAAATTACAACTATAAATTGGAGTGCAAAAAGTAAAGGATCAATAAACTATACAACTGAGAAAAAAATGTTAGGAACGTCATAAATTAGAAATCTAAATGTTTTTTTTAATTACAATTTATTAAAAACTAAATTAACTATAAATCATAAAAAACTGTTACTAACTATAAATTATAAAAAAAAAAAAGGAAATACTAACTATAAGCTATTAAAATGTTTTTAATTATTAGTCATCAGGAAAAATATAATTTCAAGTTATTAAAAAAATAAACTAATTATAAGTTATAAAAAATGGTTTTTAATTTACAAACTTAGATTTAAATTTTAAAAAGGTGGTTTAAATTTGGAAAAAAAAGTTTTAGTCTTAAGAAAAGATTTTAATTTTGGAAGGAAAAAAAATTTTAAAAGAGGTTTTAACTTTAATAAAAGAGTTTTAAATCTTGTTTAAAAAAAAGGTTTAATGTTGAATAAAAGGTCATAATGTTAGCTTTATGTTTCCTTTGTTGTATTTTTTTTTAAAAAAATGGTTTAATTAAAAATAATGCACTAACCTCTAAAAAAGAATTTTGGTTCAAGAGGAGTTTTAATTAAAAAAATTCATTTTAATATTAATTAAATCTAAAAAGTTAGGAAAAGCTTACGGTAACGGCGACGGATTCTTGAGATGGGATTTGAAGCAGTTCCGGAAGGAGGACAATGATGAGAGCTTGAGCTTCTCTGAGTCGTGATGATGATGATTAACGAAGGAAGCTCCGTCTTCTTCTTCGAAGAACCGTCCCTTTCTTCTCCTTCTGGGTTCGTGGGTTCCCCATTTCTTCTGATAAGTTGTGAGAACGACCGCCATTTTTTCTTTTGTCTCCTTCTCCCCTTTTTCTCAAATGCAACTCATGTTTATATAGGTAACAAATTAGGTTAACTCTAACCTAATGCTCACTTTAAAGCCCAACTTAAAGAATTAGTTAAAACTAAATAAAATTTAAACAAATTAAAACAAATTTAAACCCTATTTATTTACTAAACATTAAAAATGTTATAAAAAGAATAAAATCTTTTCTAATATTTTTAACTTTATGATTTTTGGATGTTTTTATGAATAATATGAAAAAAAGTAAAAAAATAATATTTTTTAAAAAATAATTTAAATAAAATACGAAAATAATAATTAAATAATAAAAAAAACTATTTTGTTATTTTTTTATGAAAATAGAAAGGTTAGAATGAAAATAAAAGAAACAAAACAAAAAATGAAGAAGGTGAGATTCAAACTCTCAACCTTTCACACTCACAACTCCTTACACACAGTCTCTTGCCAATTGTGCCATTTTATTCATTCGAAATAAAGTGGCACTAGAAACTATGTAAAGGTAGGACAAATTTGGGGTGCAACAGATGCCCCTATTTAAATAGCTTCACCGGATGATTTGAGCAGCGGAGACTCGAGAAATCGCGGTGAAAGGGATTTAAATACAGATAACCGAAAATTTGGCCCATAGATGCAGTGATATGCAATGGCATGGACAAAATAACACGAACTATAATGCTGACAATGCCATGAATCTAATATGATGCGTATGATGGAATGATGAATGCAAGGATGCAGACGACACGACGTCATAGGGGATAGACGCGACGAGTAACTACACTGGGAAATACGACACACTGGTGGAATAGCGCGACAACTGTCACTTTAGAACGAACAGTAACACAGGATCCACACGGCGGTAGGATCACGTAAACGACAAGTGCTGGAATTTTCGGGTCATTCCTTTAAGCGAAGAGATCGAGCGGGATCTTCAGGAATCATCGGAAATTATACAGAGAGAAACAAACACCAGAGATACTCGGCAAAACCATCGAATAACCTCGGGATCAAAGAAACAAATTTCAGGGACATCTGGAAGAACATCGAATGAACTCTAAAACATACCAAAGATACTCGGAAAACATCGAATAAACCCTGAGCTATATCCATAAACAAAAGGACGACATCTATAGGAGCATGAGATGAAGACAAGTTCTAAAGGTAAATCCGAAACATTTAGGAAAGCAATAAAAGTACGGGGCAAGTTTTGAAGACCTATCTGGAAGAACATCAGATAAGCAACAGGGGGTTCTGGAAGAACGTCAGAACAAAAACTCAGTCTGGAAAACCATCAGAAGGAGAACATATCCGGAAAACCATCGGATAAGATTCTGGAAAACCATCAGAATCACAGGGGTATCTGGAAAATCGTCAGATAGAGTTTTAAAAGAACATCAGAACAAAGACTCGATCTGGAAAACCATCAGAAGGAGGAATTTATCCGGAAAACCGTCGAAAAGATTCTGGAAAACCGTCAGAATCGTAAAAGAATATCTGGAAAACCATCAGATAAGAGATACTCAATCTGGAAAACCGTCAGAAAGAGAAACAGATCCGGAAAACCATTAGATAGATCTTGGAAAACCATCAGAATCGAAGGAAAATATCTGGGAAACCATCAGATAAAAGATACTCAATCTGAAAAACCATCATAAAGAGAAACATATCCGGAAAACCATCGGATAGATTTTGGAAAACCATCAGAATCAAGGGAAAATATCTGGAAAACCATCAGATACGTAACAACGAAGTTCTAGAAGAACATCAGAACAACGAGACTCAATCTGGAAAACCATCAGAAAGAGACATTAAAATCAGGGTACCAGACATCCAATAATGGCTTTGAATGAAAGGTATAAACACAATATATGAGGATAGTATTGGACGTAAAAGGAACAGGCATATCCGGAAAACCATCGGATAAGAAAAACGTCCTATCTGGAAGAACATCAGATGAACACTACACAAAGTTGTTTGGTAGGTGCCAAGTAATTTGGACTTCGACCACAAGGTAAGACATGAATAAAACACGACCTCGGGAGAAATGAAAATGAGTATGAAACACTCATGCTATGCATAGGTATGAAATGTATATGTATATGAATTATGTTATGAGATATGATCAAATGCAAATGCAGATGTCGACGACAAAGCTCGACTCTTCTGGTAAGATGACAAGACTGGAAAACTGATTCCTCAACCCGGAGATCACTGCCACTTGCTAAATTGTAATCAGGTTAATGGTCCTCGTAGGAAGGATGGAGAGTCGCTTGGAGATATTTCAAGTAAACTGTCCCAGATTAAATTGTCCATTACAGATGAACTGATAATTGCTTTAGCTTGTCTGATTCTGAAAATGACTGTTTTACTGTACCCTCGGAAGGTTGCCCCAGTCTGAGTCTTGAAAATCTCATGGATAAACCAGATATGAGAAGACTTTGCCCCTGATAGGATCACTTGACCAAGTTTCTCGATTGTTTGAAAATTCCTTAGAGGAAAGTCAATTTGCAAACAAAAATATTCATACAAACATGGTAATGCAAAGTTCATGCAACTTTTGAAATCAAAATTATTTTTGAAAGATGAAAAATAAATGAGTCATCGGTTAGAACGCGGCGGTCCAGGACGCTCAAAGTTTAATACAAGTATACAGCCAAAATAAATGATTCACAAAGATCTTTATGAGTCAGCTTACGCAACCTTGCTGTAGCATGCTTTCAAAATATCCTTGTTTCAATTAGGTCTTTTGAGGGTTGTAACGTGGCCTGATTCACGGTTTATGAAACAAAGGATAAAAGCTCAAAATTCATTTGCTCCCACCAATCTACGTGATAATCTTCAGTCCTACGCTCAGTTAACTCATATTATACATTCAGGTTCCTATAGGTTAGGAATTGCACTGATGGTAGCAGGGATGGTTCAAAAGTCAAGGGACCTATGAAAAGGCAGCCACTACTTTCATATAGCATTTGGTTGTTTTGACATTGAGGATTTTCATGATAAGGATTTAAAGATCTCCTCTTTTTATTATCCTTAACTTTTGCCTGAACTGTTTCTTACGAATATTATAGTCAATGGGATGCCCCAATTTTGCATAAGTCTCCTTCATAGGTTTTGACTTATCGGGCTTTTCTTTTGATTTTTTTTTGAAAGGAAGTGACTGCCTAGCTTAATGATCACGGTGAACCATCATCGACTTCTGATTGAAAACATCTTCAACACTTACTTGTTGTGTGCGAAGGAAAATTGTGAGTGTGACCTTTGTATGAAAGGTGTATTGTATGAACACACAAGTTAAATGAGAACTACCCATGCCCCAAGGTTAAAATTGCGGTTTTTTTGTAAAGAAAGAAACTCCAACTTCTAAGCTCGAAGGGGGTGACAAGGGGATAACTTCCTTATCCAGTGTTTGGGGATCGAAACAATGCCTTACATCATCAACAAAGTTTGATTGAAAGCATACTGACAGCAGTTATGGGTATAACGTTTTCAGCATCCTCCCTCCAATCTTTGCATACCAAAAATTCGGACAAAAATAAATATTTGAAAGATAAAGCATAGAGATGAAAATAATAGATAAAATGAATTAAATCAAAAGTTGCAATGCTCATTTCATTGGTATGAAAGTACAAACATAGTTTGTAAGCAAACAACTAATACAAAATAAGAAAAATGCAAACAACAAGAAACAAAAGGCCTAGTGGCTAAATCTGTACAAGGATGAGCTATCCTGTCTGAAACACTGGCTTTTAAGAAAATAATTTGCCGAAGTCAAGACCGACGCTTCACTTTTGATGCAATGACAACATTGTAGTCATGAAGAGGATTCTCAAAGGGAGCTCAGACATTCAGATTTCCATGTTATATGTCTCTTGTTCTGACATCTTGCGTCTATAGTTAGCTCTGGTCTGATATCTGTGTCGAGGAATCAGCTTGACGACTCCAAGGAACACTGGAAGATAAAGACAACTGGACATGAGAAACCCGGGGAAAAATGTCATGCAAAAATATGATGCTAATGCAATGTAATAGTTTCAAGAACTTCAACGGTCGATTGTAAACATTTCTTTTTTAGGAAAGTTGGAAACGATTTTAAACTTTGAAATGTAGGACTTTTGAATTCGCAAAGGACTGTTGAATTCCTTGAAACTAGGAATGATGTTTTATGAATGCCATGCACAAATACACACAAACAATAAAGTCCTAGGTTAGAGGAACAATGAATGGAGTTAAGGTCTACTTCCCAAAAGGTATGTACTATGGGGTAGTTGTACCTGCAGAACAAGGTTCTAAAGAGGTGCCCAAAGTCATCAGTCCATCTTTCGGATATTATCAATTTCCCAATTGACTCGGTGGTTAATAATATCCTCGAGAGAGCCTCTTTTGAGTGTAGTATCGCGGAGAAACTATTTTGGGAATATTCCCTCATAGTCCTTGCACTACGTCCTAGATAAGACCAAGGTGGTGTTAAGGTACTACGGTCCCCAGTATCACGGACTCCAATCAACAATAGTAAAAGTTTTCATGAATACTCGTTCAACCGAACCATTTTCGAAAGGGTCTCAACTGAGCGGTGATTCTCAAGTCAGCTTGGTCGGGAATCACTCCCTATAAGCCTCGTCGAATATATCACCTTCCTATAATAATGTCACTAAAGTCCGGGTGTAGAACTTATCTCACAACAAAGATACCCCAAGCAAGGTACAATATATACAGATAATAAAATAAAATCGAAATATCATACAATAAACAAAATAGGGGCAACCCTTAAAAATTAGGAGGTTCCCCAGTGAAGTCGCCATTTTTTGTTACGGTTAGAATATGATATCAAATTATTAATTAATTTGAATCGCATCTTTAGTTCACAACCGCTCTTTGATTTATCCGAAGGAAAAGGTCAAAAGAGGAAAACCTAATTTTGCATCATAAAGACAATGCGGGGAGAGATCTAGGTAAGAGGTTGGTTAAGCTCAGGGAAGGTACTAGCACCCTAAACTTCTGTAGTACTCTACATGAACCTTTTGTTTAATGTATGTTTTTTTATTATTTTATTATCTGCTTTAATATATATTGCTAAGGGATAGAGTGACCTAAAGACCTAAGGGTTAGTCCTAAGTTTACTCGGCAAGACGTCGCATCTTGTGCCTACGTATCCTGGATAGGGAATGGAATCAGAGTAATCGTAGTTCCCCTTGAAAGGGAGGTTAGAAACTTCTTGATTGTGGTCAAGGATTCAATGAGAGTAAATATATCTTAAGGACACGCTTACGTGGAGTCTTAAAACTCTTATTTCTACGTTGAATTTGTTAAATGAAATTAGGGTTAAATTAGGGATTCCACGGCGGGAAACCCTAAACAGAGTACGGCGACTCTTTGACCTAATGCTAGGGTAAAGGGCATTTTCTTCCACGGCGGGACACCTAGGCTATTAGGGTTTTTGAAACGGTCAAAAATTAGGGTTATTGACTCGGCAGTCAAACGGCTAGACCTAATTCCTTTGGAGATGAACATAACGGTAAATCATGCAAAACATGGCAAATTATTATATGGCGGAAATTAAAGTGCGGAAAGTAAAGAAAGCGAAAAAAGCGTCGCGACGATCAATCACGTAAATTACAAATCCCCAAAAAATGCGAAATAAAAAATAAACCGCGACCATGGCCTCGCGTAAATTACATCCATGGAAAATGCAAGAATAATAATGAAATAAGAGCGACGATTGCCTCGCGTAAATTACAACTATAAATTGGAGTGCAAAAAGTAAAGGATCAATAAACTATACAACTGAGAAAAAAATGTTAGGAACGTCATAAATTAGAAATCTAAATGTTTTTTTAATTATAATTTATTAAAAACTAAATTAACTATAAATCATAAAAAACTGTTACTAACTATAAATTATAAAAAAAAAGGAAATACTAACTATAAGCTATTAAAATGTTTTTAATTATTAGTCATCAGGAAAAATATAATTTCAAGTTATTAAAAAAATAAACTAATTATAAGTTATAAAAAATGGTTTTTAATTTACAAACTTAGATTTAAATTTTAAAAAGGTGGTTTAAATTTGGAAAAAAAAGTTTTAGTTTTAAGAAAAGATTTTAATTTTGGAAGGAAAAAATTTTTTAAAAGAGGTTTTAACTTTAATAAAAGAGTTTTAAATCTTGTTAAAAAAAAGGTTTAATGTTGAATAAAAGGTCTTAATGTTAGCTTTATGTTTCCTTTGTTGTATTTCTTTTTTTAAAAATGGTTTAATTAAAAATAATGCACTAACCTCTAAAAAAGAATTCTGGTTCAAGAGGAGTTTTAATTAAAAAAATTCATTTTAATATTAGTTAAATCTAAAAAGTTAGGAAAAGCTTACGGTAACGGCGACGGATTCTTGAGATGGGATTTGAAGCAGTTCTGGAAGGAGGACAATGATGAGAGCTTGAGCTTCTCTGAGTCGTGATGATGATGATTAACGAAGGAAGCTCCGTCTTCTTCTTCGAAGAACCGTCCCTTTCTTCTCCTTCTGGGTTCGTGGGTTCCCCATTTCTTGTGATAAGTTGTGAGAACGGCCGCCGTTTTTTCTTTTGTCTCCTTCTCCCCTTTTTCTCAAATGCAACTCATGTTTATATAGGTAACAAATTAGTTTAACTCTAACCTAATGCCCACTTTAAAGCCCAACTTAAAGAACTAGTTAACACTAAATAAAATTTAAACAAATTAAAACAAATTTAAACCCTATTTATTTACTAAACATTAAAAATGTTATAAAAAGAATAAAATCTTTTCTAATATTTTTAACTTTATGATTTTTGGATGTTTTTATGAATAATATGAAAAAAAGTAAAAAAATAATATTTTTAAAAAATAATTTAAATAAAATACAAAAATAATAATTAAATAATAATAAAACTATTTTGTTATTTTTTTTTAATGAAAATAGAAAGGTTAGCATAAAAATAAAAGAAACAAAACAAAAAATGAAGAAGGTGGGATTCGAACTCTCAATCTCTCACACTCACAACTCCTTACACACAGTCTCTTGCCAATTGTGTCATTTTATTCATTCAAAATAAAGTGGCAATAGAAACTATGTAAAGGTAGGACAAATTTGGGGTGCAACACATGATATAAAGAGGCGCATCACATTATTCACGAAACGACAACATAAATAATAATGTTCATTAAGAGATAAAACAAAAGGGGCAAATCTCAACTAAAAGTGAAGCATAACTCTTAGAGTCTACATATCAATGTTTTGATTAAAGCGGAAGACTAGAACATTGAATTACTTAAGACATGATATAATAGAAGTACGCATCATCAAGTTGTTCATAGTATCATTCATATTTTACAAACATCATCAACTGATACATATACAATGTATCACAAAAGAATACTCTACAAGTTTAGCTACTCGATGTTACATATCAGAGCAACCGACTCAAAAGAATGAAGCTATACTTCACCAAAAGAAAACCTCCAGCAATCCTAATCTGCAATGCCTCATAGAGCATTATAAAACAGCAGAAGGGTGAGAAATATTATCATAATAATCAATGCATATAATTATATATACATACATAACATAAAACATACATACATTACATTACATTTTTCACCACAATCCATTTTAACTCATATACATAGTCCACACGCAATCATATTTCATATAATAATGACATTCATGCTATGTGACTCAATACGACTCAATACAAACTTATGTCATGTGGTACCAACACTTGTTATCTTTTTTCGATTTACATTAAACCGAGTCCACTCTTCTAGACCGATAACCACCAAAAGTCCGTCCTCTAAGCTTTCAAACCCACTCTTTTAGGCTTGGGACAAGTCACTAGTCTCCACGAAACTAGCAAGCATTGCCTCTTGACTAAATGATGCATATGCAATCAAAAATCCAATGCACTTAAGATCGACATCTTAATCTCATGCATTCAAATGATTCATCTCTTCAAGAATTATAATAATGATTGCACACACAACATATTCACATATATCATCAATATATTAACAAACAATGCACACATATACACAATATATTCTCATGCATTCTCAATACATTTTTAATCACACTAAACAATGTATAACATTCATCAAAAGACCATAATTCAATTAATTCAACAATCTAGGATTCATGCCATAAGGCTACCCACAGTATAATATATCCCGACGTAATTGACGCCTCGAGCATGGAAATAATCAAAGTTAAGTCGGAAATCCGACCTCGGATGGAAACATTAAAGAAAAACACATCCTGTCACGTTCGCTACTCTGCTCGCTTAGCGAGCTCCTAGCGAGTATTCTCTACTTGTTCGCCCAGCGAACAAGCTCGCGAAGGCAAACAGAAGCTTCTGACTTCGTTCGCTACCTCGCTCGCTCAGCGAAGGCCTAGCGAACCTTCGCTACCCCCTTTGCTACCAGCGAACACCATAAAATGCATTCTGTCCAAGTCTGGGACCATTCGCTACTGGTTCGCTACTAGCTCGCTTAGCGAATGTTCGCTACCAGCTCGCTCAGCGAACACGCTAGCGAATGTCTGCGAACTCAGAATTTCTTACTGTCCAATTCCCACCAAACTCTCCAAAACCAACCGATTCTCACCGAACAAGTTCCTTAACCTTAGTCTAACATCCTCCCGACTAAATACTACCGCTTATTCTTATTTTCCAGCGTAAAAACTCAGATTCTACCGATTAATCCATTTATGCCCTAAAATGGAAGTTGTAGAAAAACATCTAATACTCTAACCCAAGCATACATATTCATACACATTGTTAAGATAATAATATTTCACACCCTTACCTTGATTAATCCAAAGCTTGAGAGTTGTTCTTGATGATTCCAAGTTCTTCCCTCTTCTTCTTCTCTTTTCTCCTCTTTCTCCTTCTTTCTCTATTCTTTCCTTTTTGTTTCTATCTTTTCCTTTTCTTTCCACTCTCCTCTTTAATATGTCTTTCTCTTCTAATTCTCTCCAACATCTAATAATTCATTTAATTAATTACCCATCAATTAAATAATTTTCTTTAACCCATTAATTAATGCAAATAATTAACTAATGAAAAATAGGGCTGTTACAGTTGTTGTTGTTGAATGTGTATGTGATAATAGATAAAAGAGTTTGTTGTTGTTGTTGAATGTGTATGTGATAATAGATGAAAGAGTTTGTTGTTATTGTTGAATGTGTATATGATAATATATGAAAGAATTTGTTGTTGTTGTTGTTGTTGTTGTTATTATTATTGAGGTTGTTGTTGTTTTTGAAAATAGATGTCGACTTCGTCGTATTCTTCATCTGGTAGAGAGGAAACCATGACAAGTGATACTCAAATCAAAAACAAAAGATCACAAAAAGGTTCCACTATGCTTACCAAAGTAACAAAAGTTCACAAACTTGATATTAAATTTTCTATCGCGTTTGATTCGTATAATAGAGTAATTGATGGTGAATACTCTTCTCTTTTCAAGAGTTATGTTGCATTCCTTGGACGTAGCAAAGTTAGCATATTGATAGATGATTGGAAACAAACACCAGTTGAGGTCAAAGATAGCATATGGACAGATGTTAAGGTATTAGTTTTAATTTTCATCATTTGGATATGAGTTTCTATAATTTCTAATACATTCTTATTGATTTAAATGTAGTTGACCTTTGAGTTTACGGATGGTAATAAGCACTTTAAAAAAATGTTAACTCATGACGGTACGTGTTGGAGGGGCTTTAAGTCACGACTCACACGTGACTATATTAGGAATCTTAAGATTGGTCTTGAGTGTCCATGGGTGAGGTATAGTTTTCTCTCGAAGAAGGTTTAAAAAAAGTTTGCAAAGGGTCGTCGTTCTAAGAAATTCGTGATTAGTAATAGTCTTATTTATCTTGATAATTTGATGGTAATGATTTATAGATACTAATTATATTTTCACTATGTTTATAACAGACTAAAAGTCAAGCAAGAATTCAAAATAAAGCGTAAAACATTTACCCCCATAGATTATCTCGTGGGGGTTACAGAAAACTGGAGAAAAAAATGATGGAGGAAAAAAGACAAAAAATGGGAGATGAGGACTCCATTAGTCATGATCGCAACTCGTCTCCACCGTCAAGGCATGAAAAGTGAAAGAGGGCTCGACTAAGATCAAATGGAAAGTACACTCCAGATGCTTCAAGAGCAGTTGCTGAGAGAATTGTAAGTATGATTTTTTGTTCGTATGTTATGTGTTATTTAAATATTGTGGTAATTACAATATTAATATTATCATGCATGTTATGTAGGATGTGTTGGTTGAGGAGGCTCGTGAAGGCTCATTTGTTCTAGAACCACGACATGATATACTAGTTGAGCCTATTGGAACAGATGAACATGGTGGGCGCATTCGTGGTTTGGAGAAGGCGTCGGCATTAGATTATTCTTTGGTCCAACCAAAAATAGCGCTGATAATGTTGAATTACAAAAGCATAAAGAAAAGTTTGCTTCAGTTGAGAAGGAGTGAGAAGTGGCTCTTCAATTTAAGTATAGATTTGATGTTGAATAAGTTTATAATGATTAAAAGTGAGTATATTATAATTTTGTTGCATATGAATAAAAAAGTTTTAATTGATAAAGAAAATATGATTTATATTGATAAAAGAGACTCATCAATTTAAGTATAGATTTTTATAGAATAAATTTATAATGATTAAAAAGTGAGTATATTATAATTTTGTTGCATATGACTAAAAAAAATAAAAAAAAATTGAATTGATAAAGAAAATATAATTTATATTGATAAAAAGATGAGTGTTTAGAGATTTATTTAGGTAATTGAAGAGGACAGTTATTTAAATGTGTGAATAAGAAATAATTGTTGTGTGAAGAGGATAGTTATATAAATGTGTATTAGGCTAGGCTAATTAATTTATATTGATAAAAGAGGTTGTTCAATTGATAAAGAAAATATAATTTAAATTGATAAAAAGATGGGTTTAGAGATTTATTTAGGTAATTGAAGAGGATAGTTATATAAATGTGTATTAGGCAAGGCTAATTAATTGAAGAGGACAGTTATTTAAATGTGAAAGCCAGATATCCTAACCGCTGGACGACAATGCAATTGTTGATCTGCGTTTTAGTTAGCACGAATAGAAAGGAAAACTATACCGTGTGATGGCAGAAAAATCTCGAAAAAAGAGATGGTAAAATGCGGTGAGCGTGGATCGAACACGCGACCTTAAGATCTTCAGTCTGACGCTCTCCCAACTGAGCTATCCCCGCTGATGAATGTTTATTCCCTCGCAGCTTAGTACTCTCTTTAATTACACCACTACTCATGCCTTTCCACGAATGTTTTTCTTTCTGCCTTGTAATAACAATAAAGGCTATTTATGTTACTTCATTTCTGAACACTTATTTTTTTTCATCTTTCTTTCTTTAATATATTTTCTGATTTTTCAACCCATTTTTTACTTGCTCAAAAATCATGCAATGAGATAATTCAATATTAATAAAATATTTATATTTTAACTATTTTTTACTAGCTCAAAATCATTAATTCAATATTTATACTTTAACTATTTTTTACTAGCTCAAAATCATTAACTCAATATTAATAAAATATTTATATTTTAGCTATTTTTTACTAGCTCAAAATTATTTTATTATGATTTACTTCAATTTTCTTAAAAGATATTTAAATAAGTTAGTTTTAGATAAATAAATAATTTTTTATTTTTTACTTGTTGACTAATAAAAATATATTTTGTTCTATTTATGCTTTATATAAATGTATTCTAATTTATAGCTTTGTTCAAACTTTTACTTAGAAGACATCAACATGATACACACTCTTAATCAATATCGTCGTTATTTATTTTTAATTAATTGATCATTGAATTTTTTTTGGATTCGTTCTCCCTAAGAAATACTTACTATTTGATATAACAAACTACCAAGACGGTAGGTAATACCACTTAAGTTTGAGGCAGTCAACAAATCTTTGGATGATCGGTAATTATGGATGTTTTCAATTATACATCATTAAAAACAATCAAATAGACATAAATCAACATATATTACATCGATTTGATTAAAACTCATCATCAACTTTAACATTTTTTAACATAACCAATAAGAACAACAATTTTCAGAATTCATCACATTAGTTTACACGAATTTGGTATGCAATCAACACACGAAATTAACACAATGACACATAATTCTTGAAAACGTTTTAATGAAAACTTATATCAAGCTCTAAAACATCCAACAATTCTACTAAGATGAACCCATATTATTCAAGAGAGGCGCCAACGGTATCTTCTGACGGTGCATCCCTGAAGAGGAAATGGAAAGTGTAATCACCCATTGTCATGCCTCCTCTTATGGCAAACATGCAAGTGCGTCGAAGATTGGCCAAATTGACCTCTACTGGTTCAACCTCTTCAAAGATGTGCATAATTTACGAAATTCAACTAGCTAGTAGGGATGTCAACGGGGCAGGGAATATGTCAGAGATGCTTCCCCAATTCCCGCCTCGGCGTCAATATTTTTCGAAGCTCTGTCCTCGATTCTCGCCACAGGGGAATATTTTTCCCCATCCCCGACCCCATAGGTTTGCATAGATAATCAGAGATCAACAGAGATTGAATCTTTAAAAAGTTTATATACTTTTCGATCAAAACTATGACACTAGTATTTTATTGTTATTATGTTAAAAAATATATATATTGCATTTTTTTTTAAACTAAAAACAAATCTTGCATCAGTAACATAAAAATGCAAAAACACTTGCAGTTGCGAAAACATAACCTCTATTTCTTTGAATAAGTACTGTACAATCAAAAGCGCGAAACAGGTTTCAACAAGGACCGCATAGCGCAGTGGATTAGCGCGTCTGACTTCGGATCAGAAGGTCGTGGGTTCGACTCCCACTGTGGTCGCTACTTTTTTGTACAGAGATTATACTTCATATTTCTTTAGAGATATATAATTGAAATGAGGTTTTAGAATATGTTTAAAAAAAATGTAAATAATGAAATTAAGTAAAGTTTACATGATTGAATTTGATTATACTATTTTATAATTTCAATATGTTTTTTTAAGTGAAACAATTTTAAACTCAAAATTTTAAAACATATATATTTTTTCTTTAAAAAAATAGAATATGCACCGATAATGTAAATTAAATCAACCACTATTATGTATTTCGTCAAGTTAGATTGTAAATTTTAAATAAATGATATAACATGATTAAATAAAAAAATTCTATTAGACAACAATGTAAAGTGTAAATTTTTATATTATTTTCAATATAAATTACATTATTATTTTTAAGTAAAAGTCATATTTTTTTTACTATCTTTTTTTATTTATAGATTTTTATTTGTCTATTCTATCTTTTATTTTTAATTATTTATATAGCATAATATTGACTTATGTTCAATATTAATTCATTAGTTTATAGTATTTTATATCATACAATTGTTTTTCTAACTTTTGTTAATTTATGAACATCAACAAGTTGTTATGTTTGAAAATTGAAATTTTATTAAAGATTGTTATTTAACTTATTTGCATGAATAAATTTATAAAAAAAATATTTGTAGATTGTTAGTCATGAAATTTATGTCAAAATTTTTATTTTATGAATATCTTTTTATTTGTATAAATTTAATTAAAAGTTATGTGGTCAGACCAATAACTTATTCATCTAACCATTAATTCAGTGACCGAATACTTCGACCGTATCAATGATTTTTTCAAATTTTCAAATTTTAATTTAAAAATAAAAGTAGCTCTATTTATAAAATTTGCAAATTAAATTAAAAAGTCATTCACCCCACATACGTAAAACTATTAAAAAGGTGTAATTTTATTAAAAAGTCTTTCACCCTAGAAACTTAAAACTATTGGAGCAATCAAAATTAAATTGTTGAAACTTTGGCCCAAGTTATTTAAAGTGTTGCTCATTACATCTTTTATCTCTCTTCTGGTTCAAATAATACAAGTTGGATACACTTAATTTATTGATGAAAAAAAATTATTTGTTCAGAGAACCCTATCCGAACACATCTGAAAAATAGAAAATTTTATCTCATACCCCTATATTTAATAAAAAAATTCAATTTTATCTTTATATATTTTTAACTGATTTATTATTTTATTTTTAAATTTTATTTTACGTACCGAAAAAACTTTGCATAAGAGTTTTGATAATTATGTTTTAGGTATTTTTTTAAAAAAATATTCCTGTATCGAAAAACTTTGCAAAAGAGTTTCGGTATTCAATTTTAGTGTACCAGAAGATTTCATAAAAGAGTTTTGATAGTTATTTTTTAAAACTTTTTTTAGGTATCAAAAGACTTTACAAAAGAGTTCTGATAATCATTTTTTATATACCGGAAAACTTTGCAAAAAACTAACTAATTAAAGGTGGGCAAGTATCCTGATATCACCTTAATACATAATTATTTTATTTTAAATTAAGATAAATTATAAAAAAAATAAAACTAAATTTTAGTTAAAATAATAAAATAAAATAAAGTGAAGAAAAATAATTAAAAAGAAGCTATAAAATCGTAATAAAAAAGACAATTATCAAAAAGATTTTTTTAAATCATATGGCTTATAAATTATAAATTCAAAAATATATTACATCAAACATTGCCTAATATTTTTAAAGTATTAAAAGTTATAAAAAATGATTATAATATTTATTGATGAATAATATGTTATATTTTTAGTATGAATTTTGCCCCCATAATTTAAAAATTTCGGCTCCGACCCTAGTATCATGTGTCACCTGATCATCCTGCACTACTGTCCTCTTCTTCGCACATAAACTCAGGTTCACACCATTCAATTCAGACATAAATTCACAAATATTTAACGTCAGTGTTTGCGGTTCGAACTGCACTTTCTTGAAAAGTCATTGAATCCTTCCATTTCATACCCGTCACAAAGCAATACACATCATTTTCATTCCCAAAATATCATTCATGGATAAAATGAATCCTAGCCAGTCCCTTATATCCACGTTCTTAGACACCCAAATGCCAATTAATGAAGAAAATCAAACCATTTTTGTAATTGAAAAACACATGAACAAGTGTTTAGTCGATTATGATGTGGAAAGGCAAAGAGGGCATGGACAATCAAGTTTGATACCTTTTTTCTCCATGTTTGGATAGGTTGGAAGTATGTTTTTTTGCAAGGAGAAGAGAAATTGTTGACTACATGGGAATATAGTTCAAGGATGAGGAGCAACGAGTGTGATTCGAAAAGCTTTGCTTAGATGTATATAACGCCTACCATGTATGTTGGCGAATCTTGCATTAGAACTCTAGGCCTGTTAGATTGTTTAAACTGGATGTTCAACCAAATTGGTTGGAGTTAGTTTTTGACTTTGAAGCATCCAACTTATGAAATTCTCGCACTTGAACTTTTGAGTTCCTTTAAGTATCAATATTCTATGAGAACTAGAAGATGTTTTAGGACGACCCTATTTCGGCTATTTAACCGAGACTTTCACTATAATTAGAATGAAAAAGAGGATTTGTTGTAGTTCCAAACATTAGGTAGCGCCAATTTAAACCCCACAGAGGCACCCTGAACATTTAAGTTTGGCACATTTGGGCAGCGCTGACCGAGAAATTCTCCCATAACAGGGAAGGAAAAAAGTCTTCCCACATTCACAACTCGACCATTCATTATTTTCAAAAGGTCTTTGTGCACACCATATTTGGTCGGGTTGATAGCGTTGGTAATGTTAACATGAAAGATCTTTATTTTATTAATTATGTCTTTCATCCTCGTGTTATCCACACAATGGAATTTATGCTCATGTTATAACTTTTAGATACATGGGGGGTTTTGTATATCGTCTCCATAGGGATTGTAGTGATATCGCTTGTCGTTTTGCTGTTTATAATGTTTTAAGTTGGGTTTTCAAAGCTTATTTATTTTAGATCATAAGTTTGTCACAATTTTTGTAGCAAATATTAAATTCTAAAAGATGTTTATTTAATAAGATATATCAAAGATAGATTTCGTCAATCTAACTTGTATATATATTCAATTAATCACACACATGAACTCGTTTTTTATTAATACAATCATGTTTCCTATCAATATCGTCTATGCATAGAGCAGTGTCATGAATATTATTGTATCCGTCATTAGATGATGTTGTTAAAACAAGAATTGTTCATGACATATTCTCTTTTAGTTTTGATGATAACAAAAGTATTGAAAGAACAATGGTTTATTCGATGTGTGTTTTATTTATGCAGGTTCTTGTACATAAATAATCAGAATCTGTTTTACTTAGACACACTTAGGAATTGCTTCGTTGCTAGCTTCTGGTGGAAGAATCTGAAGAACATTTGATGGTGTGGCTTGTAGCATACTCTGGTGCTAGAGGTCCAGTATTTAGACGAGTCACTACACTTGGAAATTGTATATCAGAATCTGGTACCACTCAGAGTTGGTGATAAAGTTGGAAGTCGTCCGTACTACAGAAAGAAAACTGTATTGTCTAATCAGTTTGTCAGTCAGAGCCTACAGATTGCAAGGCTCAAGAAAAGCTAACATTCTTTATGGATGATTACTTCTAATGGTTGTATCAGTACAAGAACCTCTTGAAGACTCAAAGGTTAAATGTGTTAAACACTCGATTTAGAACCTGTTATGCATCCATCTTCAACGTCTCTTGTACTATAGGGCAAAGACAAAGACACTTGATCAAGTTACTTCCTCAACAACTATAAATATGGCTGAAAGTTCTTACTGAAAAAAGGAACAAGGATTCTGCAGACGAAGAAGTAGCAAGATCAAGCAATTATCAACTCTATTGTAATATGCAGATTTTCTGTTTGTAGGTTGTAATTGTAAGAGCCTTAAGATTTCCCAAACATTGTATATCTTAGAAATATTAAGTTCTTTAGGTCTTTTTTATGGTGATTTCCCGTACCTCTGATGCTTCTATCATGTACACCTTGTTCTCTATCCTACTGGGTCTGTTCAGCAATTTAAATCAAAGTATCTTGCTATGTGCTTAAGCAAAAGTCTTGTCTCATTAGGATTCAAGCAACAAGTTTTAAACCAATATTCTTGAGCTACGTAAGTTTCCTCAAGAAAATTTCAATGCTTAGATTTGTACCCTTGAGGAGCTTTCAAATAGATACAGAAAGAAATTGGATATCATAAGGACTTTTTTGATGAATTTTGGTAATCCACCTATCTCCTTAACTATTCTATTTTAGCAACTACTGGGTTTAATAGACTGGATATAAGAGTTCTATTAATGATTTTAGTTATTTGAAGTGACCATGATTAATACAAATTCAGAGTCTTTCTGTTAGACTGTCATAAGGTACTACTGCAACATTTCCGGCTATAGCTTCCATATATTTTGTTGCTTACTTGCTTTTATGTGCCTTGCTAACATTACAAAAACCAAAAACATCTGTAGTTTTTACTCTTGTTGTAAATTGTTGTCAATTTATCTCTTGTTATTATATATTTGCTAAATATTTTCTATGCTTGAATAAATATGTATTGCAGCTGATGGAATTGAGTGTTGAAGAGTTAATTACTAAATGAAAAACAGTATTATTTTATCTTAGAGATGTGTTTTCTCATAATATTTACTTGTAGTTTTTGTGAAATTTTAACATTCTTAACATGTGTTATATTAAAAAAGCTTATATATTTCGTGCTTGTGCTTGTTTCGTTGTTCTGTTAGCTTTTCAACAAGGTATATGTATTGCATTGAAGAATGTGTTAGTTTTGTTGTTCTGTTACTTTACAATAAGATCTAAGTGTTTTACAACACAATCATTGTATATCTTCGGTGAGTATTACTTCATATAAAAATATGCAAAATAATACTAAGGAGTATTCATATAAGTATGACACAACATAAACCTCTTAATTGCGTTCCCCTAACTCCATTCCTTTCGATCTTTTAAGAAGGATCTTCGGCCTATCATCTTTTTGTCATTCTCCATAACCATATATAAACCTAAACAGATATAATAATCATCCATAATGTGAAAAATATGATAATTTCAACTAAGTTTTATTTAGAAATAAGAAGAGACATATAACATAAAAATGTATATGTTAGTTTTGTAACACAGACTCATGAAAGAACAATATTCTGAGAAAATGTTAAGAATACTTGCTAATAGTAATTCCAATAGGCCAAAACTTGTGTTGCAATATCAGTATAGTTCTCTCTTTCTTGCCATTGTTATATGCTCCCATAACTCTTTACTTACTGCCATTTTTTAATAAAACCTCTGTCATAGCTCCTTCATGACAAGTCTGCATAATTTCAATTCCAGTGATCCATTTACCTCTAATCATGTGTACTTGTTTAATTTATTTCCATGTCCAAACAAACCTTTTACTTGTGCTTCTAATCTACTCCTAGTTTAAACAGAAAAAAAGATAATGTTACCACTACTACAAAAAACACTTATAATCATGTTTACGGAAAACCTATAATAACGATTGAACAATTGTTATTAGGTAAGGTGTGAATGTATGTGGGTTATTTACAACCACAAATCAACGTCAGTGTTAGAAAACTTAAAAGCGTCTTTCTGAGTCTTTCTATTAGACTGTCATAAAGTACTACTGCAACATTTCCGACTATAACTTCCATCTATTTTGTTGCTTACTTGCTTTTATGTGCCTTGCTAACATTACAAAAACCAAAAACATTCGTAGTTTTTACTCTTGTTGTAAATTACTATCAATTTATCTCTTGTTATTATGTATTTACTAAATATTTTCTATGCTTGAATAAATATGTATTGCAGCTGATGAAATTGAGTGTTGAAGATGTTATCTTACAGTAATAAAAGTTCAATTAAAATTTGACTATGGCTCGATCAATTCTTCAGAATAACAAAAAGCATGCAACTGTTTAGTTCTAATGGCTTGTCAACGTTTGGGATTAAAATTTAACAGGAGTATTGATAAATAAAAGCATTTGAATCCTGATTATTGGTTGCTGATTCCAAAATTTGTTCATTCTTCCTTTGATTGTAACTGTTGGAGGGTAGGGTACATAATTATGTCCGAGTATCCTCATTTGATTCATGTTCTTATGAGTGGTGAAGTGAAGAATCTAAGTTTTTTCCTAGCAACTTCTTATAGACATGATTTCCTGCCAATTCTTATTATGGATTTTTAATTTGGTAACAGAATTGTCAAATTTTAGAATCTGATCCACTGAGCATTTTTGTCAATGACAGGCCTATAGGAGCTGTGATATTCATGCAACAGAATAATCTCAAAATGTGCTTGCGCAGCTCTGACAGTGCTACTGATACTTCTGAAGTTACTAAGGTGCGACTTCTTGCTTCTACATTTTTTGTCTTATCAATTTCATATTTTAACACTGATAAAATATTAATGAGTATTCTGCACTGTCATCATGAAGGCATATGGCGGAGGAGGTTCCGCAAGTTCAAGCTCCTTCATAATAAGGATGGATGAGTACAACCAATGGATTTCAGCAAATTCGTTATTATGGGTTTGAATATAGTCTTGGCTTGCTGTCATGCAAATGCTTATTTGATAAACTCACTAGTGGGCTTTATTGAAATCTTCAGTGACAATATGATCCTTACTGAAATCTTCAGTGGCAATATGATCCTTATTGAAATCATTAGTGAAAATGTGATGCCTTGTGACACGTGATATAACATGTCGAATTCTGTGGCAAAAGGGATCTATTGACAATGTAACGAACTAGTTTTTAACAATGCTTACTTTGATTTGTATTTAGGCCAAGTCTTGGAAGCAGTATGTGGAGGCACAGATGGGTGTAAATAATGATGACACTACCAAGCAGATTTTTAGTCGCTGTTTGTTGAACTTCTTCAAGTTCCTCTCTGGTATGTCGTTTTCTTATTTTGATTATGACAATGGTTGATATATTAGTTTCCTTTTGGATATGTTGTTTGAAAGGTTTTGATTATATGTGAGAATTCAGTGTTGTTTATCCTTGTTTATAGGCGGTGTTACATTTGTTTCATTAGAAAGGTCAATGACAAGAAGGGCACAGAGGGTCAAGAAGAGACCATAAAAGCCTTTGAGTTTATGCTCAACTGTATCGGTAACTTGTTTCTCATTGTCCTATTACTTTTGTATTTCAGTTTTCCTTTGATTATTGTAACACTTATATATGTATGTATATTGGCACATCTTTCTAATGATGTGCTAACAGGAGCAGACATAGCATCCGGCCCTTTGTGGATGGAGTACATATCCTTTCTAAAGTCATTGTCGGTTAGTTAATATTGTGTTTTCTGCAATTCTTGTTGCATAATTCGGTATCGATTTTCAACTTTTTTTAGGTCAATTTCAGTTGCAGCCTGTACATGAACAATAAGAACCATATCAGATGAATGTTATTAGGAAAGTCTATCAGAGGGCTATTATTACTCCTACCAATCAAATTGAACAACTTTGGAAAGACTATGAAAATTTTGAAAATTCTGTCATTTCCTTGTGCTGTCTTTCATTTGTGAACAGATTCAGAAATGCTACGATATGCCTATGCAGAGCTAGAGGAATCCCGTGGAGCAATTCGTGTATTTTTTAAGCTTGATCATACTGTAGATCTAGTAAAGGCCTCCTAATGGGTCATTTGATATCTTATTCATCATTTTTCAACTTGTTTCCATTGGTTATATTAATCCGTAAAGATTTTTATTTCGTTTTATTTCAGGCCGCAAAGAAAGTACATGAAAGCGCATTGGGAAACGGTGACAATGCAACTGCACTTGCACATATTCAGGTATGTGATGTTTTGAGTGGTGTTGTTCAAGTTCTGTGTTGTATTAAATTAAAGGACATTTAGCCAAACATAATGGAGATTTACTCGTTGATATGCAGGCGGAGGCTGCAGCTGCAACTGGTGAAAGCAGTTTTAGATCTTTCATGGTTGTTGTACAACGTTCGGGAAGCAGTGTTACTATTATTCAACAAGTATGACGAGGAGTATTAATTTCAATAATTCTTTTACCATAAGTATAAATCAAGCCTCATAACTGATATGGATTCTTCTCTACAGTACTTCACCAATTCTATATCTAGACTTTTGCTTCCTGTGGATGGTGCACATGCTGCTGCTTGTGAAGAAATGGCTACAACAATGTCCAGTGCAGAGGCTGCTGCTTACAAAGGATTACAACAGTGTATTAAAACTCTCATGTGAGATCCAAACGTAGCTGCAGACGGTTTTACCTACGAAGCCGAGGCTATCCGAGGATGGCTTGACAGTGGTCACGACACTTCACCAATGACAAACAACACCCTTGCACATCAGTCTTGTCCCCAACCGCGCTCTTCGCTCCGCCATCCAGGATTGGCTTCAAAGTCACTGATGAAGCTTATTACTTTTCCTCAGTCAATCTTCATTAAACTGTATATCTACCTGTTTATAACATGTTTAGGAAAATACTTGCCATTATATTTTTTTTTACAAATTATAGCACTTTTGTTTATTATAGTTCTATATAAGTGGAGTCACATTTTATACATATATATGGTCTTGTATAGGTTAAGATAACCACTTGGTATAGATATATATGGTATCACATTTGTCATTATTATTTTATTTTCAAATATTTTAGCTACTTAGTCATTATTATTTTATGAATTCTAATGTCGTAAAATGCAAATGCCATATATATATATATATATATATATATATATATATATATATATATATATATATATATATATATATATATATATATATATATATATATATATATATATATATATATATATATATATATATATATATATATATATATATATATATATATATATATATATATATATATATATATATATATATATACCCAAAAGAATGATTTTGTGTAACAAAAAAGTGTACTACAATAGCGTTTTAAAGAGGGAGTGTTATTAATGATACGTACTATAATAACACTTTTATGGAAAAGTGTTATCTAATATGTGTCTTATAATAGCGCTTTCTTTGAAAGTGCTATCAAAATCAAAACAAATTATCGATACTATAATAACACTTTGTTTGAAAGTGCTATCTAATATGTGTCTTATAATAGCGTTTTTGGAAAAATACTATTAAATACCGGTACTATAATAGCGCTTTTGGAAAAATGCTATTAATTACCAGTACTATAATAGCGCTTTTAAAGTGCTATCAAAAATTTTGTTTTACAATATCAGTTTGGTTAATAGCGTTTTTAAGCGCTATTAAAAAGAAAAAAAAAACAATATTAAATAATTTTTTTGTAGTAGTAATTCATCAGCTGCTTGAAGAATCTTCTCATGCTTGAAATTCTCAAATCTTACAAAATGACGAACAAAATATAAAACACTAGAACATGCCAAAAAAAGGGTTTTTATATTTTGTTCATAACTTCTTATGTTTTTTCATAACTACATGAGATCAATTGGAAATCTGAACAAAGTAGGAAACAAATTAGAAAAGAAATTGAAAATCTCATAAACAATGTACCTTTGATTCCGAATTATTTTGGAAGGATTTCAAATTAGGGAAAATGCACGATACCACATTAGTGACAATTGAAAAAAAAAAATTGGAATGAGAAAGGATGAAAAAACAGCTTATATAGATGAGATATGGATTTTGAATGGGTTTAGGGTCTAATTAATATTAGCTTCCCAACAATTAGAATTTTAATTTGGATTCACGTTTGGAATTTAGAACTCTCCACTTGCAATCGTTAATATCAAGAAACGTGCCATGATGTTTAAAATAAATGTTGAAATATAATAATTAAGGTTGTCAAATTACAATTAAGAATACAAAATCAATGTCCCAAATGTTTTAGAAGGGTATTAATTGAATTATATATGTATACAAAATTCTTATATTTATAGTAGATTGCATGAAGAATAAATGAGCTTCATTAGAAATAGGAAAAAACAAATCATTGAATTAAAATAACAGATTTCAATTTCTATAATAGAATACATTGCAAAATATTAAAAAAAACAATTGTACTTCAATTTAGACCGACACCCAAATTCTAATACAATTTAATTCAATTTAAGTATATCACCATATAGGCTCACAACAATATTGTAAATAATAACCCACCATTTTCTAAAGAAAACTAATAAAAACAAAGTAACAAAAAATAATATTAATACAAACAATTTAAATCCTTCATTGTTCACCATTTTTACAAAATGAATTTTCAATTTTAATTTTTAACCACTAATAGATTTGGTGCTATAATTTAAACTAAACATGCATTTATGAAAGATGAGGAGATATATGGACAAATGTAAAAGCAGTTATAATTTTTCTTGTGAGAAAACTAATCAATAGATGGAGTAATTTTGGAAAAATAAGAGAGTGAAGTTTCAAGGACAAATATAAAATAAATTATAGTTTTCTAAGTTAGAAACCAAATAGATGAAAGAAATTAAGTTTTCTAAATTAGAAACCAAATAGATGAAAGAAATTAAGTTTTCTAAAAAGAAGAGAGAAAAGTTAGAGTAAAAATATACACACAAAAATGTCATGGTTATATAAAAAATTATATTTTTTAAAATGGAGAAGAAGAAGTTATAGGATAAATACAAAGGTAGTTACTAAATTAAAAAAAAAAAAGGAGTTAATTATAAATGGAAGTTGAAGGCAATTAAGGAATGAAAATAAGCCACTCCAAAATCTTTTATTCCCTTTATAGATATTAGCGTTTATATGGACACTCCTATACCTATCTGTCTGCTTTTTTTAATGCGCACATCACAGAAAAATAAATGTGTGTATATTTTGACTGAAGTTTCTATCATACTTAGGATTAAAAATAATGTTTTTATATATCCTCGAGTAGTCTTAAAATGTGCGCATGTTTTCTTAGTGCGCATACGTTATGGGCAAATCACTCATTTATCGGAAGAGTCTATATAGTATAATCTTAGAAGGGAGAGAAGTTTTCCTTGCTATCTCATGTCAAAGGTCCAACTAATTGGAAATATCTTCTCAATAAACTCTCTTTCAATTTTTAACAATTTCATTTTATTTTTCAATTGTTCCTAGTATCTTTGGAGCAATAATGCTATCAATTGTATTTTATGGTGTTATATGGGGGAAATCTAAAGAAGAATCAAATGAAGATTTTGACATTGTTAGAGTTTCACACCAATTCAAATGGAACAAACATATATAAGTTTCAACATCAAAACAATCAATTAAAATACCCTGACATAAGAAGAACGAAAGTGATGATAAAGATTGCAACCATAATACGGAAGACAAAAAAAAAGAGATGTGAGAAGAATTGACAGTTCCATAAACCTTGGCAATATGAGCGCTCTTATAAATTTTCATTTGTAAAAACTGATTGTGTTTAATCCAAATAGAAAATTGTCCGTTGGATCTTTGTTTTGCTTTATGACATTTATATTCTTATCTTTATCTTTTTTATAACTTTCAGATAGTTATTGTATGTCTATCTCTTCCACAATAACCTTTAGGTAGTTATTGTATGTAGAAGTTACTTAGACTAATTCTTTGAATTGTAAAATATAGAGTAAGTAAAGGGTAATTATGGAATAAAAATAGGACATGCCAAAATTTGGTATTTCCTTTATATATAGGTATAGATGAACAATATATAAAGTCCCCAATTTTTTATCTTTGATCTGTTATGGTGTTTTGTAATTTTTTTAATGATTTGATTGCATTTTCATATCATATATGTATGAACAAAGTTAAAAAAAAACTCATTTTGTTGATTTACCTCATTCTAAAATGGTTAATTATTTTCCAGTCAAAAGTTTGATTGCGTTAAAGATATCAACGATTTGAAAGTTTGAGCTCATTTTATGAATTGTTTTTACTGGGATTTGCAGTTTGGTTTTGTTGTAGAGTTCATATTTGGATAAAGGTTATTGTGTATTTGGCTGATACTTGCTCGTAAGTAGTTATTGACAACATAGAAGTTCTTGGAATAAGACTTGAACGTAGCTCTTTTTGAAAGGGCTTATTATTGTAGAAAATTTCTTAGAAGCACCTTGCTTTGCTTTTGGCCTCTAGTATTCAAAAAAAAAAAATACTATTGTGTAGACTTTGAGAAACAAATTGTATATTAGATATGTGATTTTTTCATGTTAAATCAATTTAAATTAACAAATACTTTTAATACATCAATTTCTCATATTAACAAACCACCATATAGCGGTTAATAAAAGATATAGTAAACAAATTTATAACTATATATAAAGGGAATATTTTTATATAGTCATTTTTTAATTTAATTTTGTTTTTAATTTATAACTATATATAAAAGCAAAACTTGCATTTGGTGTAGTTTTTTTCTTTCAATTAGACTTTTTTCCATTTTTTAATTAAATTTCATATTCTCTTTTATTAACCGCTATATGGTGGTTTGTATATATCTTTCGTTCTACTATTTTTTATTATTTTATAAATAATTTAATTAAAATAAAAAATAAAAAAATAAAAAATACCGTTTATATTTTCACTCATCTCTGCATTAATAAAAGCATACAAACGGACACGAGAGTACCCGTCTGGACGTCTGGATGCTAGTATAGTATATGTACAATAAATAAGATCTAGAAACACATAAGTCTCCATCATCCTTGACCAAAGTCAATGAAATTTAATCTCTTCATTGTAAAGAAGGTTAAACTAAAGCATTTGAAACCTCAACTTGCACTCTAATATAACTCTAATAATGGAAGGATAATCTTGTAACCGAATATAAAATATGCAAAACAAACTTAAAGGAATAATAGAAATGTCACATTGAAAGAATAAGAGCTTGTCACTTGATAGTATAACAGAAATTTCAATTCTTTTTTGTTGTGATCCATTGGCTTTTTCAATAGTATTATAAGTATAATAGATGAAATAACTCTCTTAACACAGAAAACCTCATAAATAAAAACTAAGTTTCTACTCATCCATAAACATCAAGATATATTGGATGATGGTGATGATTGTTATAACTTGTATTACTGTTCCTAAAATACACCTATATCACCATCAAATACAAAGCTACACCTAAATGTTTAAACTATAAGCATGCATATACTTTCACCTTATATATGTAATATTTACCGTCAGAAAAGAAAAACTAAACAAATAAAAGAGTTTGATTCAGTAGAAAATAAAAAGAATATTCATATTTATAGCATTATATTTACAACTAAGTATTAATCTTTACTGTCAAGAATAAAAAAGTTAACATAGATTTGAAAAAAGAATGTAACAAATCAGCTGTGATGGAAATCTAACAAAGGTTCAAGAAACAATTGGGTATTATGATCCTTTACAATATCCTATATTGTTTCCGTTCGGAACATACGGTTGGGACATAGAAACAAAAAATAATGTTGGAAAAAATGTTACATGCCGAGAGTACTACAGTTATGTGCTTCAGGTACATGTTAAACTTTTTTTTAAAGAAATTTACTTCTAAAAATGTAAAAAAATAGGTCATGATTGATTATTTTATTCAATGTAGATTCGACATAATGATCAATTTGTATTGTTAAAATCGGGTCGACTTTTACAACAGTATGTTGTAAACAATTATGTAAAGATTGAAACAGAAAACTTGAGATGGATTCGAAGAAATCAAAATAATATTCGGTCTGAGGTATATCAAGGGTTACAAGATGCATTGCACGATGGGGAGAATAACACAGTTATTTAATATAACATGTTAGATTTATACATGAAGAGCATCCACTTTATGTTTACCACTATCATTTTCTTATAATTTTCATATATTTCTATAGATAATGTTGGACAAATGACAATATTACCATCATCGTTTATTGGAAGTAAGCGAGACATGACACAAAGATATCAAGATGGTATGACTATTGTTCTTAATGATGGTAAACCGAATATATTCCTTACAATGACATGCAATCCTTCATGGATTGGGATAACTTTTGAATTAGGCATCCATCAAACTCCACAAGATCGACCTGATTTGCTAACAAGAATTTTTCGATCAAAATTTGAGCAATTGAAGGATGATGTCATTAATAAAGGAGTCTTAGGGAGAGTTAGAAGTTATATGTATGTAATGGAATTTCAGAAACGTGGACTACCACATGTGCATATGCTACTCATCTTGGATACTGATAACAAGAGTATGATAGTGCGGTGAAAGCAGAAATACCACGACATGAGTCTGAACCAGAATTGTATGAAGCGGTGTTAAAAACACATGATCCATGATCCATGTGGAGTATTGAATAAAAAATCTCCATGTATGAAGAATGGTCATTGTAAAAAAAGATACCTAAAAGAATTTTGTGAAGAAACGCGTCAGGGAAATGACTCATACCCGGAATACAGAAGAAGGTTTTGTGATCCCATTTTTCTAAATAGAAATAAGTCTATTGATAATAGATGAGTGGTTCCTTATAACCCATGGTTGTTGTTGAAGTATGATTGTCACATCAATGTCGAGATTTGTAGCAGTATCAAAAGCATTAAATATTTGTATAAACATGTTTACAAAGGTCCTAATCGAGTTGCAATGGAAGTTCACAGAGGTACAGGTTTGGATGAGATTCAACAATATGTTAATGCAAGATGGATTTTTGCTCCAGAGGCATTATGGAAAATATTTAAATTCACACTTTACAAGTTATATCCCTCTGTTGAAAGACTACAAATCCACTTGCCAAATCATCATCAAGTGCGGTTTTATAAGCATCAAAGAATCACATATGTGCTAAATGATAACCAAAATGCAGTAACCATGCTCACTGAATTCTTTGCACTAAACCAAATGGATCCACATGCTAGGAATTATTTGTACAGAGAGATTCCAGAGCATTATTGTTGGCTAAAAGGGGTCAAAAAATGGCAGCGGAGGCAGAGAAAACGAAAAGTTATTGGTTGAATTTATACATTATCCCCTTCAAAAGGTGAGAAATTTTATTTACGTGTTTTGTTGTCTCATTTAAGAGGTCCAACAAGCTGGGAATACCTTCTTACACATAATGGTGCATGTTTTTTCACATTCAAAAAATCAGCTGAGGATTGGGGGTTATTAGAGAGTGATAATAGTATTCGTGAATGTTTGCTTGAAGCATCAAATATGCGTATGCCATATGCTTTACGAAGGTTGTTTGTGACTATATTAATTTTTTGTGAACCAACTGATGTTAGAGGCCTATTTAATGAGTTTTATCACTACTTTCCTAAATACATTTTATTCTCTCATTGTCTTAACATTCATTCCAAACTCATTTAATAACTCATTTAATAATTATACTAATTTATTTTTTAACATATAATTTTATTTAAATATTTTATGAGACAAGTTTGTGTCATTCATAAATATTAAAAAATACTAAAAAAAATACTTTGTTGAGTCAAATATTTTTATATAGATTCAAATATATAAGTAATGTCAAAATAAATTTAATATTTATATACGGGATCAAATTCGTTGTTAATTATAGGCACTAATTTATTAATTTTTTAAAAATAATAACTTTTTTATTTGAAAATTTTAATTTTTTAATTTTATTTTTAATATAACTTAGAAAAAATGCGCGTGCCATACCAGTACCCGTGGGAATGCACGTGTCTCCTACTAGTTAATAATGATTAATAAGTGAGTATATAGTATAATTTTGTTGCATGTGAATAAAAAAGTTTTAATTGATAAAGAAAATATAATTTATTTTGATAAAAGAAATGTGAGTATATTATAATTTTCTTCATCTAACCATTAATTTAGTGACCGAATACTTCGACCGTATCAATGATTTTTTCAAATTTTAAAATTTTAATTTAAAAATAAAAGTAGCTCTATTTATAAAATTTGCAAATTAAATTAAAAAGTCATTCACCCCACAAACGTAAAACTATTAAAAAGGTGTAATTTTATTAAAAAGTCTTTCACCCTAGAAACTTAAAACTATTGGAGCAATCAAAATTAAATTGTTGAAACTTTGGCCCAAGTTATTTAAAGTGTTGCTCATTACATCTTTTATCTCTCTTCTGGTTCAAATAATACAAGTTGGATACACTTAATTCATTGATGAAAAAAAAATTATTTGTTCAGAGAACCCTATCCGAACACATCTGAAAAATAGAAAATTTTATCTCATACCCCTATATTTAATAAAAAATTTCAATTTTATCTTTATATATTTTTAACTGATTTATTATTTTATTTTTAAATTTTATTTTACGTACCGAAAAAACTTTGCATAAGAGTTTTGATAATTATGTTTTAGGTATTTTTTAAAAAAATATTCCTGTATCGAAAAAATTTGCAAAAGAGCTTCGGTATTCAAATTTAGTGTACCAGAAGATTTCATAAAAGAGTTTTGATAGTTATTTTTTAAAACTTTTTTTGGGTATCAAAAGACTTTACAAAAGAGTTCTGATAATCATTTTTTATATACCGGAAAACTTTGCCAAAAACTAACTAATTAAAGGTGGGCAAGTATCCCGATATCACCTTAATAGATAATTATTTTATTTTAAATTAAGATAAATTATAAAAAAAATAAAACTAAATTTTAGTTAAAATAATAAAATAAAATAAAGTGAAGAAAAATAATTAAAAAGAACCTATAAAATCGTAATAAAAAAGACAATTATCAAAAAGATTTTTTTAAATCATATGGCTTATAAATTATAAATTCAAAAATATATTACATCAAACAATGCCTAATATTTTTAAAGTATTAAAAGTTATAAAAAAAATGATTATAATATTTATTGATGAATAATATGTTATATTTTTAGTATGAATTTTGCCCCCATAATTTAAAAATTTTGGCTCCGACCCTAGTATCATGTGTCACCTGATCATCCTGCACTACTGTCCTCTTCTTCGCACACAAACTCAGGTTCACACCATTGAATTCAGACATAAATTCACAAATATTTAACGTCACTGTTTGCGGTTCGAACTGCACTTTCTTGAAAAGTCATTGAATCCTTCCATTTCATACCCGTCACAAAGCAATACACATCATTTTCATTCCCAAAATATCATTCATGGATAAAATGAATCCCAGGCAGTCCCTTATATCCACGTTCTTAGACACCCAAATGCCAATTAATGAAGAAAATCAAACCATTTTTGTAATTGGAAAACACATGAACAAGTGTTTAGTCGATTATGATGTGGAAAGGCAAAGAGGGCATGGACAATCAAGTTTGATACCTTTTTTCTCCATGTTTGGATAGGTTGGAAGTATGTTTTTTTGCAAGGAGAAGAGAAATTGTTGACTACATGGGAATATAGTTCAAGGATGAGGAGCAACGAGTGTGATTCAAAAAGCTTGCTTAGATGTATATAACGCCTACCATGTATGTTGGCGAATCTTGCATTAGAACTCTAGGCCTGTTAGATTGTTTAAACTGGATGTTCAACCAAATTGGTTGGAGTTAGTTTTTGACTTTGAAGCATCCAACTTATGAAATTCTCGCACTTGAACTTTTGAGTTCCTTTAAGTATCAATATTCTATGAGAACTAGAAGATGTTTTAGAACGACCCTATTTCGTCTATTTAACCGAGACTTTCACTATAATTAGAATGAAAAAGAAGATTTGTTGTAGTTCCAAACATTAGGTAGCGCCAATTTAAACCCCACAGAGGCACCCTGAACATTTAAGTTTGGCACATTTGGGCAGCGCTGACCGAGAAATTCTCCCATAACAGGGAAGGAAAAAAGTCTTCCCACATTCACAACTCGACCATTCATTATTTTCAAAAGGTCTCTGTGCACACCATATTTGGCCGGGTTGATAGCGATGGTAATGTTAACATGAAAGATCTTTATTTTATTAATTATGTCTTTCATCCTCGTGTTATCCACACAATGGAATTTATGCTCGTGTTATAACTTTTAGATACATGGGGGGTTTTGTATATCGTCTCCATAGGGATTGTAGTGATATCGCTTGTCGTTTTGCTGTTTATAATATTTTAAGTTGGGTTTTCAAAGCTTATTTATTTTAGATCATAAGTTTGTCACGATTTTTGTAGCAAAGATTAAATTCTAAAAGATGTTTATTTAATAAGATATATCAAAGATAGATTTCGTCAATCTAACTTGTATATATATTCAATTAATCACACACGTGAACTCATTTTTTATTAATACAATCATGTATCCTATCAATATCGTCTGTGCATAGAGCAGTGTCGTGAATATTATTGTATCCGTCATTAGATGATGTTGTTAAAACAAGAATTGTTCATGACATATTCTCTTTTAGTTTTGATGATAACAAAAGTATTGAAAGAACAATGGTTTATTCGATGTGTGTTTTATTTATGCAGGTTCTTGTACATAAATAATCAGAATCTGTTTTACTTAGACACACTTAGGAATTGCTTCGTTGCTAGCTTCTGGTGGAAGAATCTGAAGAACATTTGATGGTGTGGCTTGTAGCATACTCTGGTGCTAGAGGTCCAGTATTTAGACGAGTCACTACACTTGGAAATTGTATATCAGAATCTGGTACCACTCAGAGTTGGTGATAAAGTTGGAAGTCGTCCGTACTACAGAAAGAAAACTGTATTGTCTAGTCAGTTTGTCAGTCAGAGCCTACAGATTGCAAGGCTCAAGAAAAGCTAACATTCTTTATGGATGACTACTTCTAATGGTTGTATCAGTACAAGAACCTCTTGAAGACTCAAAGGTTAAATGTGTTACACACTCGATTTAGAACCTGTTATGCATCCATCTTCAACGTCTCTTGTACTATAGGGCAAAGACAAAGACACTTGATCAAGTTACTTCCTCAACAACTATAAATATGGCTGAAAGTTCTTACTGAAAAAAGGAACAAGGATTCTGCAGACGAAGAAGTAGAAAGATCAAGAAATTATCAACTCTATTGTAATATGCAGATTTTCTGTTTGTAGGTTGTAATTGTAAAAGCCTTAAGATTTCCCAAACATTGTATATCTTAGAAATATTAAGTTATTTAGGTCTTTTTTATGGTGATTTCCCGTACCTCTGATGCTTCTATCATGTACACCTTGTTCTCTATCCTACTGGGTCTGTTCAGCAATTTAAATCAAAGTATCTTGCTATGTGCTTGAGCAAAAGTCTTGTCTCATTAGGATTCACGCAACAAGTTTTAAACCAATATTCTTGAGCTACGTAAGTTTCCTGCTATGTGCTTGAGTTGTAAGAGTTTTAATCAGCAAGGTTGATTGAGTAGAAGTCTTGAGCCCAGATTCTTAAGCCACATAAGTCTCATTGTTTTGCTTGAGCTGTGAAAGTATTATTCAACTAGGCTAATTGAGAAAAGGGAAAGTCTTTGTCTGAGGGGCGTGAGCAGGAAGTCTCAAGTGCTACTTGAGCAAGGAAGTCAGTCTAGATGGCCAGAAGAGCATATGTATCGGTTAAAGGATGCGAGCAAGAAAGTCTCAGTCTGGATGGCCAGAAGAGCAGATGACCCGGTCAGAGGATGTAAGCAAGGAAGTCTCAGTCTGGATGGCCAAAAGAGCAGGTGGCTCAGTTAGAGGATGTGAGAAGAAGTCTTAGACATGTGCTATAAGTAAGAAAGTCTCAGACAGTTGGTCTGAGCAAGTGTAAAATACTTATGCAGAAGCATAAGTGATTGTAATCATGAAGTGATTATAATGAAAATCTCTTGTGAGGAAAGGGGACTGGAGTACTCTCCGTTAGGGGAGGAACCAGGATAAATCTTTTGTGTCTTTTGCTGTTATTTGTTTACTTCTGTTATATCCACTGCCAATGAATTAAAACAAAATCTGAACACCAATTCTAATTCTGAAAATCTGATTAGAAGTTAAATTAAAGGAAACGCAAAACACAATTCAACCCCCTCTTCTTGTGTATTTTTCACACCTTTAATTGGTATCAAAGCATGGTCTGTGCTTAACACTTAACAGTGGCACAAATAATGGTCCAATAAGAAAAGTATAATTCTTCTTCAAGAAGGAATCAAGCGCCACATGAAAAATATCATACGGATTTTCCTACCATATTTAAAGGATGATTCCACTAAACTTAAATGATGGAAAAGATAAACATATTTTTAACTCATTGGTCTTGGTAAAGGGTTGCTAAAGGTCTATAGAATATCCTTGAAAGATGTATTACTATAGAAGTTGAAATCTTGAAAATCTCTTTTACCAGCTCAAAAGGTGTAGATTTAATATCTTTAGAGGTAGTTGCATCCTGGTAGATGCTCTATCTCACTTTTGAGTATATCAACATCATTGATGTGTCTAATGCTTGGAAAATCTTTGAATTCTTGTGCTTGGGTTTGTGGGGATCAGCTTTTGAAGCATGAACAGTTACAGTTCATCTAATATTTTCAAGCAAATTCTGAAAAGATTGCTCTGAGACTTAAATCTAAGATCACGGTTATTTAGGATGTTTACATCTTGAATCTGCTACATTTTGAAGGTTTTGTCTTGCAGCCTTCAAAGGAAAGAAATGAAGTTAGATGATGAAAAACTATTTAACATATCAGCTTCTCAATTTAGCTCAAGTTCTTTGGAATGACTAATGATAATAAACTTATGTTTCTTGTCATAAGAACTTTCATACTGGCTGAATGGATTGTGATATCTATTGATAGAAGAGTAACTTCAGAAGCTTCTAAAATACTTATATTTCAACTGATTTCTCAGATCTAAAAGCAATAAGAAACACTACCAGAACCTAATATCAGATGCTCTTCAACGTCTACACTTTTAAAGTTGATATTAGTGCAGGATACAAATGAAAAGAAGCATTCTTGTTCTGAAATGAAAATCAAGTATTTAAGAGCAATAGATGTTGTCAAATCTATCTTGTTTCAAAATATTTGATAATATGGAGTTTGTTCCTTAAGGCGATATCTTAAGAAACTTCATTGCTTCTTGATTGAGGATCGTCATGGAAGTTGTATTGAAATACAATTCTATGAGAAGTCGTCAATCTCTCTTTGGGCTCTGTCAGTTGTACTAAGACAATAATTTGATTTGCTTTATGTTAATTTATGATAGTTAACATCATCTAGTTTTGAGCTTGTCATTAATTTCAAAATCAAAAGATTTAATCCTAGACAATAAGATTAGTGACTCTGCTTAGAATAAGACTTTGTTTGTATCATATCTCATTCTAGACTTATACTCTGGAGTGGTTTATGATTTTATTATCAGGAAGATACATAAGGTAAAGAAGAGTTTGTTTGTACTTACATGTATGGTCTTATAGAAATATGAGTATCATAATGTATCTTCTACAGATATCAAGGAGAGAAGCAGAGGTATCTTCCATAAGGTTGCTTACAACATTTATTAAAGGAAGAGCCAACAGTCCAGATTCAAGTATTGTGGTACTGAATTTGGTGAGAGTAGTGGAATCAATGGTTAGATAGCCATTGAATATGAATCCACTCAAAGCAGTGTTCAAACCCTATTGGTCAAGTATAAATACTAAATCGAGTTTGGCCAACAAAAAAAGGAGGGTATGCTTGTTCTTATCTAGATTATATTTTGATTCAATGAAACATTTGTATAGATGTAAATACAAAGTTTATGTTATACTTCTAGAGAAGTTCTTTTTAAAAGAAGAACTTCAGAAATCTTTAAGAGGAAAATCTGTTGTGTTTGTCTATACTAAATGTCTTATTAAGTCAGATGATGATATTATTTATGAAAACAGTTTCTTCACCTTCTGTGTTATTACTGTTGTATGTTAGTTGTCTAGAGTTTAATTCAATATTCATCTATCACTCATGACTCTTTTTTCAAGATGAAGTGCTAGTTCTGAATAGAATCTTAGAATATTGTAACTGACAAATGAGATCTCCATCTTAGTCTATATCTACTAGACTCTGATGGATGATAGCTTCTAAAAGTTGTCAATTTCTAAGATTTAGAAGATTCTTTATGTCTGACATAACGGTTTAAGTAAAAAGTTTTCCAAAAACTTTTATAACGCTTAAATTTTTATAAAGGCTAAATTTATCTTGTGGAATTGAAACATTTGATGGATAAGAACCTCTGGGTAATGATGTTTTCTCTTTTGGTACTCGCTATTACTATTCCCTGTCTTGTGTAACATCATTGTGTCTTTTTTTTGACAAGATTATTATTCTTGTAGGATTATTGTTCAAATCTTATTCTTCTTCTTCTTTTCTTCCTAATTGTATGCTGATCAAACCAAACATGAGATGAGTTCCTTAATTTATTCTTCTCTAATCAATTGGTTGTCATCAATGAAAAGTTTATGGATTTTGATGAGTTGCTTAAGATTGGTTTCAACTTCTTGAAGTTTGTGTCTAAAAAAAGGTTAAAATGGCTACTTTGATTTACTCTGTGGTTTCACTTATCTAATTATTGTCAAAGAGTTTTAGATTAATGTCTCCATTATTGAGCTGAATTCTGAGTATGTTATTTTATATAGAGTAACTGGTGTTTCTATTACAGTAACCTCTAAAGCGATTGCAAATATGATCAATTGTGAGGAGATTAGAGAAATCCCAGGAACTCTTGTTTGGGAACGCTATCTTCCCACTTGGTGTATCTTTATAGATCTATCTAATACATCAGAGGTCTCAAATATTCTTCCTGATGATGTTGTTTAGAATAAGATTCTGAATTCAAACTTACTTCCTAAGGCTAAAAATTTATAACTTGGAATCAGATATGCTTCTACTTCTTAACTCAAATTCAAGGATTGATCTTACATAAGGTATGTTTAACCATCTGAAAAGGTATCTTTCTTCTTTTAAAAAGGGAAGACCTTCTCCATTCCTTATAAACGAGTTATTTCTGAGATACTTGTTCAGCAAGGGGTTAACATAAGTTCTAAGGCTAGTTATTCTAAGATTTGGAGAGACAAGTTTGAAGCTATCTATGAAAGATTCTGATGTTAGATTTCTGCATAATTATGCTTTGTATTCTGTTGAAATCTCTGTATTAAGCTTCTTATTAATAAATTCATAGTCTGTTCATGCTTGTGTTTAGTGTTAAACTGTTGATTCTGGTCTGTTCGATTGGCCCTAAGGATCTACCTAGGATCATCTGACATGTCCATACTATCTAAGTAATCTTGCCATTCTTCCTTAGCAAAATTCATAGTCTCCTTTCTCAGCTAGTGTCTGTGTCTGGACCCATAAGATCTTCTTCTGGTTGTCTTCATAAAAGATGTTGTTAAGGAGAGCAATTCTGAAGCTATCTGCTTACTTGCAGATCCTTAGATGGTGTTTTGCCTTGGTTTGCTTGAGTTGTTGCATTCAGTAATGCTGCCTTCCTGAAATCTCTCTTTGGAACCCAAATTTGCTTTTGCTTGTACATCTTAGTTTTTTAGGGATTAAGTGATGATGGAAGAAAGCTTACTTAAGTCCTTTTCATAGACATGATATTTACATGGTCTTGAGTTTAAAATTATTTAAGTATTGGTTAAATCTTATCAGTACTATAATAATAACTCTTAGAAATGTTATCTAGCAGTCTAACCTATTTAAGACTCTCTGAATAGCTATGATTTAATGTTTGATTAGATTTACTGATGTTTCTATTGTCAGTTTCACTTTGCTAATGCTCCTTCAAAAAGTCTCAAGGTTAACTAGATCATTGTTACATACTATGTAAATAAATAATTTGCTTAAAATTTTTTTCATTAATCTTGTTTTGGATTTTTCGTCTTGTTGGACGCTTTGAGATCTCTGTTACCACATATTTCTTATTGCTTTCAACTGATGACTCCATTACTCTTGAAGATGTTGTTTAAAATGGACTAGGTGTTGGTCCTTTTTATTGTAGTTTCTGAGTATCATAATT